>CAMAPF010001057.1:1800000-2187500 GCA_945859915.1 Cuscuta epithymum | reverse complement strand
AGTTAGGAAAAGTTTCATAAAGCACACTTTGTTTGATTACCTTTCTGGAAGGTAGTCGTATAGGAAAAGAAAGTGGCGGTGGCTTTGAAACATCCACTTCAATAAGCACTCTAGCGTAATCATTGTTTGCCCTTTCTTGAGTGATTTTATCCGTGGTTAATGGGACCCCGACCATTGATGCCACCTCACTCATAGCCTCATCATTCCATAAACTCATCGGTAGTTTAGGGAGCTTGACCCAAATTGGAATTTTTAGAAATTCCTCATCCTCAAAAGTGAAGTCCTCCGAGAGTTCTTTGAGCATTAATAGCTTACCGAAGACGGTGTAGGGTCCTTCATGTAGTACTTTGGATCTATCCTCTTCATTTTGGAATTTAAAAATTATCCAACCCTTGTTATGAGATCTTACTAGGCATTTGACTCCCCATGTAGCTTTTAAGTCATGAACCGCTTTGAGTCCGGGGAATTTGCCGGTGAAATGTCCCACTAGACAATAACCCCACATTTCAACCATTGAGGGTAGTATGCGGTCACTAAAGTCCAGTGTCTCGCCTTTAGGTGGAACATATCTCAGCTTAATCCCATTTTTTGGATCCCGGTTATCCTTTAACAGAGAGTTCCATTTAGTTTCTGTAGTTACTGCCAGTGTTGAAACCACTTTCCCGGATGCAGGACCCCCAGCAGTTAATGTCCCTGCAGCAGCTTCAGTAGGCTTTAAGGTGTTCTCAAAACCAGTAGCCTTAAATGTCAAACCAGTCTTAGCATTAATCTGTTTAGTGTGTTTAGTCCCAGGAGATGGCATCAGTGTTTTCGCAGGTACCACTATAGCAGTGGTATCAATGTTGGTCTTCATTTCTGCCTGCACAACCTGCCCAGTTGCAGGAGCAGTTGCAGCACCAAAACCGGAGATAAGACCTGCTGATTTCGAGGCAGATTTAGCAAGCTCAGGGAACTCTTCCTCAAGGTTATTCAATATCTCAAAGCCAGCTGCTTTGGACCTGGTAAGCCTGGGCGTAGCTTCCCCCTTCCCTGCACTCTTTTTGTTCATCCTACAGGGTGAGACCGCTGCAAACCGAAGCCAGAACGCAGAGCCTGGTACGAAGACGACCTGGTAGAACAACCTGGTATAACCGACCTGGTAAACACTGCAGAACGAGCCAAAACCGACCTGGTAAATATAAAGTCCGAATTCCCAGTCCTCAGGGACCTGGTACGAACAGATGCAGGGGTCGTTGCAGCAAATCAAGAAAATTGAGACAGCTCCGAGCTCGTAATAGTACACAGACGAGATTTCAAAGCCAGACAACTGAAAAATGTAATTAACATCAAGAAAATCTAATCGCGTATATGAACAGTACAGACGCAGAAGAACATCGTCATTTGTTGGGTTTTTGGCCGCAGACCATTTTCGATCCCAAATCCAAAAGACGAGCAACAACGTATTTCAGCTAACACAAATCTAAAAGGAAAAACCGATCAAGAAACAAGCCAACCGTGGAACATTGGGACGATCGTAGAAGAACCTCGCGAAGAGGGAGAGGATCAGCTCTCAACTTCCAACACCCAACCCAATGCAACTCCGCTAAATTATGTTCTTATATGGGTGTTCGGTGAACACAAATGGGGGTTTAGTCCAAAGTTCATAATTAAGGTTCGAGAAAATTATCAAAATGGTACACGAAGTTGTTTCAAGTCGAGAGAGTAGTACTTCATCTTACACTTGAAACTACAAAGTACATGAACTTTCATTTTTAAAGTCGATTGAGTACATTTGCTCTGTTACACTGTTAAAATAGTTGACCTGACCAAACTATCAGTTTGTAATATATTGTTGCGGTCCAAATCACCAAATAATTAATCAATAAATTCTAATTCCCCCCCAGTTCACTCATTTCCACTTTCTCTCTTCATTTTATATTTCTCACATTTGCTCTCACTTCTCTCGCTCTTTATCTTACATTTCTCTTGTCTGCTCTCTAAGGGCGGAGCTAAGGCAATGGGCCAAACAGGAGCAGTACAAAGAATATTTTGGAAAATAGTTACACAAAATTTTTACTTTAAAATTAAAACATTTTTCATATTTGAGGTGGCCCCGTGCCTAGGTTGGTCCCCTCTAGCTCCGCCCGTGTTGCTCTTCTTCTTTTCGTCTTCTCTCCCTGCTATCCCGTCGACTTCTTCTTTTATTTTCTATTGGTCTATCTTTATTATAGCAAGAGAAGAAGAAAATAAAATAGAGCAAAAGGAAAAGGCCGATAGGATAGCAGGGACAGCATACGGGAGAAATATAAGATGTAGAGCGGGGAGAAGAGAGAGCAAATGGGAAAAATATAAAATGAAGAGAGAATGTGAGAACGAGTGGACTGGAGGAAAATAAAATTTATATATAGAGTATTAATTGTTGAATCATTAGCTTATTTTATTCTAAAGTATCATAAAATTCACAAATTTATCCTATTCTTCGACTTTTACCAAAGACTCAAACTTTATCTTTTTAAACGCTTGTGCTTTTCTTTTTTGTTTTTTTCAAAATTAGATATTTTTATCGATACCAATAAGCAATGTTCTAAAAGGCGCTAGGCGCTAGTCGGGCGCCAGCCCACCAGTGCCTAGGCGGCTAGGCGGGGTCTAGTCGGAAACATAGAAATTATAGTTTTATCAATATTTTTGGATAAATATGATTAGTAATGTTGTGTTTTGGTGTGTATAAAAAATATGCACACACATTAACATGCATGAATGATAGAGTTGTCACATTTAATAATATAATACTCCTACTCACTTAGCTTCATTATGAAGTAAATATTATTAAATAATAATAGCACACAAGTTTTAATCTTAATCTACAACTAATAGCTTTCTTCATATGTGTTGTTAAAGTTAAGGGTATATATTTCTAAGAATACTAAAACATAAAAGAAAAATAAAATGTTCGACAAATCTAGACGCCTAGGCGGCCGATTAAGCGTTCTGGGCGGACAACTAGGCGCCTTAGGCTGCTGACTAATTCACCTAGGTGGCAAATCAATTAGTCGGAGCGCCTAGACTAAAATCGGGGTGCCCGACCACCGCCTAGCGCCTAGGCGGGGACTGGTCGGACGCCTAGAGCGATTTTTAGAATAGTATCAATAAGATATAATCAATACAAGTTTGTGAACTTAGAACTAGAAAGAAGTGAAAAGATATGAAATATAAATATGATTTTCTTCTTAAGTTTTACTATTTCGTCCATCGACAATGTAATTGTGAGAAAAATGAAGTTGGAGTCTTTTTTTTAATAAAAATGAAAGTATGAGATAAATTTGTGAATTTGATGATAGTTGATGATATATTTAGCTAATAATCCTTGATTATTTGGGAACTTGAACTGCAACTATATAATACAAACAAATAGTTTGACCAGGCCAGCTATTTTATCGTCTGACAGAGCAAATGAACTTGATTGATTATAAAAATAGATGTTCATGTGCTTTAAAATTTCAAATGTAAGATGAAGTACTACTTACTCCCGTCGATACAACTCCATGTACCATTTTGATTATTTCCTCGTTAAGGTTCTAACCCAATGAATCTTCTGTAAATATATTTGGGCCAAATAGTCCATGATCCAAAGTACCCAAGACAATATATCCGATGCAAATGCATCCCGATGATAGTTATACACACCAGTAAATCTAAGCCGTCAAACGCCTGGTGATAACTTCAAAAACCCTAAGCCCAGTTTTCACATTGCTGAAAGCCTAGAGCGAGCCGAGCCTCTTCGCGTGTGTCATCGGACGTAAGTCGCTAGTGCGCTCGCCGGAGGTTAATCGCCGGTACGTCCTCCCTGCTATGAATCTGACTTGTTTTTTCATAATAAAGATTAGATTTTTGTAGCCCCTTCTTTAGTCTTTTTCTTTAAGAATTGCTTAAATTAATAGTTGGTTTGCTTGAACTGGTTGTACTTTTTATGGATTTGTTCAAGTTTTAAGATATAATAAAGTTAGCCTTGTTCTAACTCAAGTCCTTGCTTTTTCAGCATGCCCTTGTTTATAAATGATATTTTATTTGCATGATATTAAACTCTTCTCTGAAAAACACGACTGTTAGTTTTGCAATATGATTTTACTAAGCGTGGCATCAATAATGTTTGCATTTAGATCCGTGAAGATGTATACATCTTTGACAAAAATTCGCAAGGATAAGGCTGCCGAACCTACTGAATTTGAGGAGTCCGTTGCACAGGTAACCCCATACTTGAATTAGCATAGAGGGAAGGCTAAAAAAAGACACTAAGGTTATTTACGAAGTTTGAATTGGACACTAATCTTTTAATAGGACCAAATTAACACATAAATCACTTATTTTAGCTACTTTAGCCACCCACTAACCTTTCTTTTGAAGGATTATCCTAACAACGTTAACCATCTGGTATCTTCATACCTCCATTATCCTCAATTTTACCTTTCACAAATCCTTAGTCATCAGCTTTGATATTTCCTGAGTCAAATCCTTGCTTACAACCATCACAACTGTTAGAGAATGTGGTGAATCCCAAACCGAGCTCATTGACATCTGTGCACAGGTTGAAAACACCCTTTCACCGCTGTTAGGTGCGGTGAATTTTGAAGATCTATTCAATTACTTAACTGCCTACTGGAAGCGAAGAAACTTCTCCACGGCGGCGGATTTGTAGAACCGCTGCCGGTCGTAGCCGCTGGAGAGAAAAAACTTCTCCCAAGAATAGCTTCACTGACACGCTGCCCCCGCACAATAGAGTCCACCTTTGTACATGAGGCCCCTCCCGTCACTATCCGGAATCTGTACCTCGCTGAAATTCTTGGTCACAAAAGGAGATTTTCGTCATCTGTACCGGTGAGCCTTATTTGACGGACCTAACTTTTGCTTACCCTGAATTTCACTATATCTGTCGATGGTTTTGAGACTACCGGCGCAGTAAAGAACGAGTAAAACCGCGACCATAAGAATAAGCACAACTAAGAAAATCAAGAAACGGGATTGGTCGGAGTTATTTTGTGTAATTTTCTCCTCTTGTTCATCTTCTATTTTTTTGCTTCTTTAGTGTATTAACAATCCATTCTCACAATCTCACGTGTTTGGGATGAAGAAATTCAAAGAGAAGCATGAGTGGTTGAGATGTATAACAAAACAATATGTAGTAATACACCTGCGTTGTAAACAGAAATCAGAAGAAGAATAGAAGATGATAGGTTTAGAATATAGATTGAGAGAGAAGGCAGGCATGAGTGGAAGTTAGATGATAAAAAAACGTTAATGAGCACCATTAATGAAACGTGAGTGGTGGGCAAATATTATCAAAATAAGTGGAATTTGTGTTAATTTGGTCCACTTAAAAGCTAAATGTTCAATTTGAGATTGGTAAATAACCTTAATGTCCTTTTTGAGCCTTCTCCCATTAGCATATAGTGAAACCTATCCGTTAAGTCATTTGAACTGTTTAGCTTCGTGAATTTCAATTGTTCACATGATAACAGGCTTTGTTTGATTTGGAAAATACCAATCAAGAGCTCAAGAGTGATTTGAAAGACCTGTACATCAATTCTGCACTGTAAGACGGATGGAGGCACTATTTTTTTTTTATCTAAAGGCATTGATTCTAACCTCTGAATATATTTTGTTAGACAAATTGATGTCTCTGGAAACAGAAAGGCTGTGGTTATCCATGTGCCATACAGACTGAGAAAGGCTTTCCGCAAAATTCATGTCAGGCTTGTCAGGGAGCTGGAAAAAAAATTCAGCGGGAAGGTATGTTTCAAATGATATTACTCTTGAAATTTAGAGTGCATTTGCGTTTTAATACCTCTGTCCAGAAGAAGAGTTACATAGTAATTTTCTAAAGTTTCTCTTGTCCAAAAAAATACGTTGTAGCTCTTTTCATAAGACTGAAATAGTTTTTATGTAAATCGCCAAACAAAGTTACCAATAAGTTCAATATGATAAATTTAAGGAAAAATTGAAAACAATAATCCCAACTATTGCTGGTCCGCTGAAAATAATCCCAACTATTGATTATTTTTGTATAATCCCAACTATATAGACTATCCGCCAATAATGGTCCATGACCATATATTACCTCTATAAAAAGTGAATTTTAAATAGAAATTAAGCGTAAAAATTAAAAGTTGCGATTATTTATAGGGATTACTTGTTATATCTCATCCCATCCACTTTAAAAACTACAAGAATTTATTCATAGGAACCATTATTGGCGGAAGGTCCCTAAAGTTGGGATTATTCTGTAATAATCAATAGTTGGGATTATTATGAGCGGACCGCCAATAGTTGGGATTATTACTATCAATTTTTCCTAAATTTAAATAAACTATGAATTTGAAAACATAAGTGCTAATCCGTTATTTGAAGAGTTGTATCTTGCCAAAAAATAAGTTGTTATACCTTGAAAATATAATACTAATTTTTTTGGGAAGGAAGATACTTCCTCCGTTCTTTTTTAGTTGCAACATTCCCTTTTTCACACTTGCCAATGCGCAACTTTGACCGCCATTATATTTAATTCTCTATTAGTAAAAAATATTTAAAAATCAGATTATGAAACTTCGTAATGAGACGAATTCAACAATATTTTTCGAAAAAAATAATTCACATACATTAGTAAATAAAATGTAGTCAAAGTAGAGTGCATGAATAGTGTGTAAATTCTAATGTTGCAACTATTATGATACGGAGGATAGTATTATCTAATAATTTTGATCCATCACTCCATGTCTTAAAGCAAATTCTTCATATGCCAAACCTTGAGCTGTGATGTCAGTGGTTATCATATTTCATCAAGATTGCCCAATCATGGATTCTTCACCGTATATATTGGTTCCCACATACAAAATAGTGATGGAACTAATTTGTTTGACAACTCAATCAGTCCCCTCAAACAAATGCTTTTTTTTTTTGCTTTTTTTGACATCACAGGTGTAGTTTGGTAGACTTAGTAACATATAAGATGCTAATATATAAATATGTTAAAATTTATTATATTGACTTTTGTTTGTGTTAGTTTTGCAAAGTACACCTTCATGTTTGAGGGGACTGATTGAGTTGTCAAACATTTAATTAACCTTGTACATCCGCACAGAATTACATCCAAGTGTGATTGTAAATTTGTAATTGCATCTTGTGACATACTCATATAGGATGTGATTGTAATTGCTACACGAAGGATTGTGAGGCCCCCAAAGAAAGGGGCTGCTGTTCAAAGACCACGTAGTAGGACGCTCACTGCTGTCCATGAGGCCATATTGGAGGATGTTGTTGTCCCTGCTGAAATTGTTGGAAAGCGTGTCCGGTACCGAATTGATGGATCCAAGATAATGAAGGTAATGTTGACTCTGTGCCCATTTGTTTTTGGCAAATTGAGATCTTACCCCCCTCCCTCATTCTTTCACAAGTCATTCATTTTATTCCTTTCGAGCTGTACCATAATTATTCAATATTTTGTTCACCAATGTGCACATTTTGTCCTTGTGTCACACTAATTTTTAATTTTCCTACTGGTTCCTGCCAAGTTAACTTTGAGTGGGAAAAAATAAGGGAAAAGTACCAAATCAGCCCTCATACTAAAACCAATAGTACAAATCACCCCCTAAATTAAAAGAACTTCCAACCAAATCCTCCAAGTCGGTGATAATGTGAAAATCACCCTTTAAATTTAAAAAAAAACTGCAACCAACTTCTCCAACTCGGCGATATTGCACAAATGGGCCAAATGGCTTTCCTAAGTGGTAATTTATCGGTTAAAGCTGATGTATGTAATTTATTATTAAAAAAGTTATGCCATATAAGATTCATTTATCCACTTCATTTTTAAATCACTTAACAAATACTCCGTACTACATCCGTCCCTTTTTAGTTTGCCAACTTTGACTTTTCCAGTCAAAGATGATAAACTTGGATCCATTATTTCAACTAATATATTTATGTAAAAGTTAATAAATTTATACTTTTATGATAGTATTTTCAACAAAAAAACATTTTCATATAATTATCTTATTATCAATATTACCGTGTATAAATAAATATATAATCGGTCAAAGTTGAACAACTTTGACTTGAAAATTTGTGTTTGGCAAACTAAAAAGGGACGGAGGGAGTATATCAATACAAACAACAAACCATACACATTAAAAAAGAAATGTAAATTTATTTGAAACATTAAATGGACTTGTACAATTTGAAAAATATTTAAACAACAATAGAGAAGGGTTACATAAATCTCCTTGGCTTCGAAACTCCCACTTCCTTGGTCGGTAGTCGTTTCCTTCATGAAGTAGCGAAGTGGTGCTATATTTAGTTCTTGAGTTCGTCGGTAGGTCTTCATCCAATTGTGGAAACACACGAGCGTCTCAAGAGATTTCGTACTCAACCTCCTTCTATAAGATTTAAGTGAGATATATTGAGCTGGATAAATGAATCTTATGTGGTGTAATGTTTTTAATAAATGGTGCAGATCAGCTTTAACCAGTAAATTAAGGGGTGATTTACCACTCAGGACAGCCATTTGCACTAAATCACTGAGTTGGAGAATTTGGTTGCATTTTTTTTTAAAAATTTAAGGGGTGATTTTCACTCTGTCGCCAACTTGGAGGATTTGGTTTTAGGATTTTTAAATTTAGGGGTGGTTTGCACCATTGATGTTTAGTTTGAGGGCTGATTTGGTACTTTTCTTAAATTAAGAAAGCTTGTTACAGGAAAGACGTATTTGGGACTAACATGGGTACTGAATATGCTTATGCTACAGCCTGTTCTTAGCAGGAATATAGAAAATTTTTCTTACATTTTCAAGTTATGTATACAAGCTAATTTAGGGCAATGCTGTCTAAATTTTATTGTTTTTCAGATCCTCTTGGACCCGAAACAGAAGAATGACACAGAATACAAGCTGGAAACATTTTCTGCTGTATACCGAAAACTTTCAGGCAAAGATGTTGTCTTTGAGTACCCCAGTGCTGAGGCTTAGATCTGTTCTACCATATTTTTGGCATTGTTATTGTTACTGATGTGAACTGGATTCTACGAAGTTCTTTTAGCAATATTGGAGTTTGTAGTTTTTTTTTTTTGTTTAGTAGAAAGGAAGGCCGCATCGGATTAAAATGTCATCTACATTAAGGGTGTTTCTTTGTCCAAAGATTTCATTGTGCGTATTTTATCCCGTTACTGTATTGCTGATTAATTTTGAGATTACTTTTTCATGTTCGGGTGTTTTACCTTTTAAACGGTTCTATGTAGGGATGGACTCGGGCCGGGCCAACCGGCCCGGAACCGGACCGGCCCGCTACTGTGCGGGCCCGGACCGGCCCGGTGAACCGGTTCGGTTCCGGTTCGGGCCTCCCGGCCCGGTGGTATACCGGTCCGGGCCCGGGCCTCCAGTTTAGTGAACCGGCCGGGCCGGAATTTTTTTTTTTTTTTTTTGAAATTTTTTAAGTTTTGGGTTGGATTAGGTATTTTGGGCCATTTGAGGTGGTTTGGGGTGGTTTGGGGTGGAGGGGGAGGGGTAGGGGGTTAAATAAGAGAAGAAGAAGCAAAAAAAAAAAAAAAACATTCCGGGTGGCCCGGCCCGGCCCGGTTCTGGCCCGGAACCGGAACCGCCCACCACCGGTTCGGGCTCGGGCCTCCTTTTTCTGAACCGAGGCCCGGCCGGGCCCAGGCCCGAACCGGGCCCGAACCGGAACCGGTCCACCCCTAGTTCTATGGCTTGCTGTCTTTGTGATAGCTTCAATACCCGTTTCTCTTGACGAGTCAGAGATCGAAGCTTTGGATCCAAATGCGGAAGTACCAAAACCGGTAGGCTGGGTTTTAGGCATGTGGTTTCAGGCTGGTCCAATCTTTTTTTTTTGAAGGAAGGCCCGGAACTGGCCCGGGATTCCACCGGGTTTGGACCGGTCTTAGGCTGGGTCTTGGGCCAGTTCAATTTTTTTTTTTTTTTTGCTTTTTCTAAATTCTAATTAACCCCCTCACCCCCACGGCCCACCCCCTACCCCCAAAACATCCAGCCCAACCCGGGAAAAACAAAAAAAAATTGAAAAAACAAAAAAAAGGACCGAAACGGGCCTGGCCTGGCCGGTTCCTATATTCCATGACCCGAGCCCGCTCTTAGTAGTGGAGTCGGTTCGGGCCACCCGGCCCGGTCCGCTACTGTGCAGGCCCGAGACCGGCCCGATCCGGCGGTCCGGGAATGGGTGTTGACCCGAACCTGGGGGGAAGCGGGGGTTGGGCTCGGTTTCGTAAAAGGGTGACCCGGTCGGGTCGTGCCCGGGTCCCCAACGGCTTGAATTTAATTTTTTTTTTCTTTTTGGTCTAAAGGAGCCATTTGGTTGGGCACCCACTTCCCAACTCTTCTCCATCTTCATCTTCTCTTATTCTTCTACTTATACATCTACCAATCTACCATTTTAAAGATGGAAAGTAAATCTTCTCTTATGCAAAACAATTTTGATATGTGGAAGGACCTGAAGATCGAGATGTGGTTGGCAACTTGCAGGTGGTGCAAGAAAGAGTGTAGCTTGGGGCGTTCACACGGATACGGGGTGCCTAGAAGACATATTAAGCCCTATGACAAAGACAAAAGCAAGGGGAAAACAACAACCAATGGTGACAGAAATTCTGATTGATTATTTATTAGAAAATGTATTTCATATTGTAAGTTTTTCTCAATTCTCAAATGTAGTTCCTATTTCAAATAAATGCACTTGAACTTTGTTTTTAATAAACATTTGTATAAACTATAAATATATAAAAAAAATTAAACTGACCCGGTCCGGCCCGGTGGGTGGCTCGACCCGTGACCCAGGCGGGTGACCCGGCCCGAACCGGCACCGACCATAGCACGGGCCGGTCCCGGGCCTCCTTCAAAAAGCCTGAGGCCCGACCGGGCCTAGGCCCGGTCCGAGTCCATGACTAGCTCTTAGTTACACTCAGTTCGGCCCACCCGGACTGGTCCAGGGCCCGGTTCCAAACAGTGCCGGGCCGGGCCACGGGCCGGTTGGCCTGGAACCGGTCCATCCCTATTGGGTTTACTTAGTTAGCTTTTGACTTTTCTCAGCAGGAAAGCTCTCATGATTTTTCAACAAACTTTAATAAATCGCTTATTCGCTCGGCTTTTGAATTTGATTACCGTAATAGTGTAAGCATTCTTCATCAATTTGAACAAGTGTTTTGTTTGTAGAAAGTTCCAGATTTTGAGTTGTTATGACTTATGATTGAGGAGGTAAGAGCATGGATGGACCTAGGGGTGGACTGGGCAGGTTTGTCCGACCCAAGACCTGGCCCGGCACTGTTGGGACCCGACCCGGTGGCTGGTGAGGCCCAAACCGCTAGTGTGAACGGGCGGGCTTCAGGATCTGCAAAACGTGAAACGGTTGGGCCGGGCTCTATCCGTTGCCAATGGCAATAGAGCCGTTGGAGGGGGGTCAAGGGGTATGGGTAAAAAAACCTATAAATATACCCATTTTCTAAACATTTTTCAATATCCATTTTCCAATTCTTCCTACTCTTTAATCATCTTCGTCTACTTCAATTTTCTCTACATCTATCACAGCATTCAGAAAGGAGCTAAAATAACAAAAGCACCACAAGCAACCATCCGCCCTTGGGCCAGACTATGAGTTAATCACCTTTGACAAGGCAATATAACTCGCTGATCCGAAATTGGGCATAATTGAGCCATTAATGGTTACTGCAGAACTCTCATCCCCAACCCTAATGCAAGAGTCTTACAATAATAAAAATAATCAACAGAACAATAAACAGTCTGATAAAGAAAACTAAAACGCAAGCTAACAGTAAAATTGAAAAGATGCTTCCAAACCCTAGACTTCCCTGCTCTCCACAGCGGCAGTTCAGGAGGGGGACGATCCGTGATAACAACTCCCACCACCGGAAGTTCAGCCCCCTTTGCGATTGGATAGAGATCAAACTTTGCCCAGCATTTCTGGATAGAGATCAAACTCTGCCCAGCCAATCCAGATGGCCGATTGTTGTTATATATCTTCTTCCTCATCACCTTTTCCATAATTGAGCAAAAACGAAAATCAAACATTGCCCCACCAAACTCTTCTGCGAGTAAATCGATCTTCGTCAAAGGCGAAGAAAAGCCCCGGCCGCTGCACGAGCGACTCACCGACCTCGCCTCTAACCTGCAATCGACTCCCACAACACCTAAAACTACCCACTGACCTTCGCCTAGGCCGAAGAACGGGAAGAACAAAAGCTACTCTAAAAGCGGACGAGAGCCAACCCTAGATAGAAGACGGTCGCTTTTAACGCTAGTAAATAATACTCCCTCCGTCCCAATTTGATGATCCCGTATTTCCTTTCTGGGCCGTCCCAAATTGATAGTCACATTTCCCTTTTTGGAAAGAAATATGTGGTCCACATCATTTCACCTTTTTCTACTCAAATCTCAACCACAACTTTTACCTTTTCAACCACTTCCTTAATCTTTGAGCTCAAAAGAAATGAGACTCTCATTTTGGGACGGAGGGAGTATTGATTTAACTGAATACTTACTAACCAATTATATATCCAAATCTTTATACTATTACGCAATTATATATTATATTAATTCCCCCCACCCCGAAACTCCCAAAGTACGTATTCTCTAGGCAGATAAGGAAAAAGAAACTTGTGACTTATATTATCTACTTGGTATATACTTATTATCTACTTATGTTTACATATGGAGTATTATATCTATTATTCTACTTATTATTCACTTCAATCTTTATTATCTACTTAATATCTACTAATTATATATTTATTATCTGCTTATATTTACATATACTATACTTACTTATATATTAAGTATGTATATTAAAGTTTTAAATATAAGTGTACTACTCATCATCTTATAGTAGTATACTTATATATTGAGTGCTCTTCTCATCAGGCCGGCCTGACGGGCTGCTCCGTCTGGCCGAGCCTGTTTCGGCACCTTGCCGGTGGAATTTTTTGATGAAATTTTTTGAGCATGTTCCTCATCAAGTCTAGTTTGTCCATACCAAATTTCAGCTCAAAATTCGATTCGGAATTGAAGGCATTCAAATTATTTTTTGAAGTTGACTGCGTCAAAATATACATATAAAACTGCAGTGAACTTCAAAAAATAATTTGAATGCCTTCCCGATCGAATTTTGAGCTGAAATTTGGTATGGACAAACTACACTTGATGAGGAACATGCTCAAACAATTTCATCAAAAAATTCTACAGGGAAGGTGCCGAAACGGGCTCGGCCGGACGGAGCAGCCCGTCAGGCCGGCCTGACATGAAGTTTCCTCCTTATATATTATATACTACAAAACATTATATTATACAGGGAAAACTGTCAATTTGATCCTCATACTTTCATGAAAAATTCAATTAGGTCCTCGTACTTTTAAAACGATCATTCAAATCCCCAAACTTTGTAAAACATTCAATTGAGCACACATGGTGGTCCACGTGTGCGCCACGTCATCAATAATTGGCTGACTAGACTTCCACATGTGTGCCACGTCAGCAAAATTATTGATGCTTGGGTTGCCACATGTACACCACGTCAGCGGGTGACCTGATGACATGGCAAGTAACCTGCAAATGTACCCAATTGAACGTTTTTACAAAGTTCGGGTACTTGATAGATCTTTTTAAAAGTACGAGGACCTAATTGACTTTTTCATGAAAGTACGAGGACCAAATTGACAGTTTTCCCTATTGTATATTAGTTAGTTAAAGTATAATTTATAGTTTATACATTTATTATAGTTTAACTAATATTCATTAATATTAGTTAAATTTATCTCATTGGTTACATTTTTATTAATATTAGTTAAATTCATCCCATTACTTACACACTCATACTCTCATTAATTACTACTCCGTATTATACATTCTTACCTTTATCCTATTAGTTACACTTGTCATTAATATTATTAGTTTCTCATTTTGTTACCTTTAAATTTGTTACATTCTAGTTTCTTAGATATTAATACTAATCTTATTAAAGTTGTTATATTAAACTATTACAGTAGTTCCATTTTGGTTAATACTTGTCACATCATCACATTAATTAACCATATTTGTTACATACTAATATTAACCATATAAATTTTTTTACCTTAAAATATTAAAGTAGTTGCATTTCAATTAATTTTTACTATACTTGTTTCATTATCATATTAAATAATCATATTTCTTAGATATTAATATTAATCATATTAAACTTGCTGTATTAAACTATTAAAGTAGTTCCATTTGTAGTTACATTTACTATACTTGTCACATTATTACATCATCACATTAATTAACCATATTTGTTACATACTAATATTAATCATATAAAAGTTGTTAGCTTGAAATATTAAAGTAGTTGCATTTTTATTTAATTTTACTATACTTGTTTCATTATCATATTAATTACATTCTCATTTCTTACATATTAATATTAATCATATTAAAGTTGTTATATTAAACTATTAAAGTACCTGCATTTTAGTTGCAATTTATCTCACAATTCAATAATTTATACACTTGTAGACTAGTCTCATTTTAATATAAGTCACATTTTTATTAAATTATCACATTACTTACATTTTAATTAATATAAAAGTCACGTTTTAAGTATGCGAAGAAATTATTTACTTTTTTTTATTACTTTGCATTGTTTTTGTACTCACATAAACATATTTGTTAGAATTTAATATTTGTTGCATTTTAAGATGAAACGAGGTAGGCATACTGTAGATATGGGTAACCTCCAACCCAACCGAAAGAAGGAGATTGAGAAGAATCATCATAGTTCACGCAAAGGTAAAAGGACACATCGGGTCTTCTTTGCAAAGCCGATATGATTTTGAAACAGATTATCAACAGAGAGATGCGATGTCCGACGCGCAACTACAACAATTATTGGCCCAACGAGATGGATTTTTTTTACCAACAACATGACATCCCCGACATTGAGGAAGAGCTCGAGGATGAGGACCCGGAGGAGGAGGATCCGACGACGGCCGAGGATGAACAAGATGGCTCTCAAATCCCGGACGATGACACCTCCGACGAGGACGAGCCTGGTTCATCCAAACCCGGTAAGAAAAACGAATCTCTCCTTATGAAAAAAATCAACAACAAGAAGAAAACGAATAACGACAAGTGGTGGATGACTTGCAATCATTGTAACAAAAACATAAGCGTGGGGATTTCGCAAGGATACGGCGGCACTCATAGGCATGTCAAGGGCCATCACCCCGTGGAGTATGCGAAACTAAAAGGCAAGGGGACATAAACACAAATCTCGAGGTTTGTGGATGGCCAACCCTATGGTAATTTCTCTTATGATGATTCCAAACATTTAATTACTGTTATGTCTGAATTAATTGTTGAAGAAAATTTGCCTTTTATTTTTTCTAAAAGTCTTGCTACAAACATTTTATTCAAAAAGACCTATAAATAGTCATACAATTTAAAATAATTTCTTACACCTTTATTCTCCCATTCTCTCTGTTCTTGTTACTCTCTCATTTTTATCAAACAAACATTTTTACTTATATTTAATATCTAAAATATTAAATATAAGTGTACTACTCATCTAATTATATGCTACAAACATTATACTCCGTATTATATATTAGTTAGTTAAAGTATAATTTATAGTTTAACTAATACTCCATATTCATTAATATTAGTTAAATTTATCCTATTACTTACACTTCCATTAATTAATATACATTAATACATTTATCCTATTAGTTACACATTCATTAATATTAGTTAAATTTATCCCATTACTTACACACTTACATTCATTAATACATTTATACATTTATTATTATACATTCATACATTTATCCTATTATACATTTTTCATATAATTATCCTATTAAGCATATGTTTTAGTACTTGTAAATTACCAAAAAAAAAAATTATTTGGCCCAACCCGGCCCGTACCCGGCCGAGTAGCCCGACCCAGACTGGTCCCGATATATAACCGGGCTGGTACCAGGACTCATTTTACCAGACCTGGAGCCCGGTCTGACCCGGTCTGACCCGGTCCGGAGCCTTGCCCAGAACCGGCCCAGTCCACCCCTAGATGGATCTGGAGTACGTTTGTCTATGTTACATGGTCTTGGGTATAATTTTTTGGGTCTGCGACCGGCCAGTCTTGGACATGATTTGGTGTCAATGACCTTTTTTGTATTCTTTCATTTACCCGTTGGGGGTGGGTTGTGTTGACCGTTGAGCCCCTATCAGATGATTTAGGGCTTGGGGTGGTTGAAGGATTAGGGGAGTAAAAAGACCTATAAATAGTCATACAATTTAAAATAATTTCTTACACCTTTATTCTCCCATTCTCTCTGTTCTTGTTACTCTCTCATATACTTCATCATTTGGCATGTACATTTATTTATATTAAAATATTGAGCAATCAGGAATAAAAATGCATACAATCGAGTTTGAGTTTGGATCGGCTGGTCTACCCTACCTTGTTCAGGAATCGGGATCGCTATAAAGGAAGTTGGTCACGGGTACTCATATTTCTTGGCAAAGATCGATAGTCTCAGCTCGCACCGGATCGACTATCGAGTCAATGCCTAGGTAATAGTGTAATGCCAAGAGGCTACATATAGAAGTAAAAAAAAACCTCCGGACCTATTTTATACTCACTTCCACTTTCTCACTACACTTAATTTACTTTTTGTAAGGTATAAAAGAAAGGTCAAAAACGAAAACTCCACTTTCCTTGATTATGCCACTTTTAGATTTCTTTTGAAGAAAAAATCTTATATTAAATTAATAGAATCAAACATCTCAACACCATCAAAAAACAAAGTCTCCCCTCTAGACTTTGTATAGCCAATAAGCCCACACACTCTCTGATAAGACACATAATAGACCACCAAAAGTGAGCGAGAGTAATTGTTGAACATGCGAGAGCTTCGAAACTACTATCAACCAAATTAGCCCGGTTGCATCCACTCATTCTCACATCAAAAAGCACTCACAACTCCCAATTATTAACCAAATAAAAAAGTACGGAATAACAAAAATGAAACTTGAACAAAAGATAGAGCACCACAGTCGCTCCAAGGTGATGGTTCAGTAGGGAGACGGGTCGTCAATACTCCGTCTTCATTGTTCATCTCGTCATTCCTTCCCGTCTCTGACCTCTTTCTATCTCTTGCATCATCGTTCATCATGATTGGAACAAATATGTCATTGTTTCTATGGGTCAAGGTTTACATCTCGCCTATTGTGTTGCCCTCCATCTCTTCGTTGCTCTCTTTCTGAAGTAGCTAAACAAAGCTCAGACGCTTATGATTTTGCGCGGCTCCAAAGCTCTAGTCGACGATCAAGCGCTGCTCCAAAATCCTAATGCACGAAATCCTTCTCTTCCACTTTATGCCACTTTTAGATTGTATGCGAGTACAATATGGTCAAGGTGTTGTGTACTTGTATCATTGCTTAATACTACGTACGTGTTATGGTTTTCCTATAAGCTATCAACTCCAAAGACCATCCAAATGTGTTTTTGACCAATCCAAATGCTAAGTTGTCCCTTAAAATGTATCCACGATCCATAAGCTATCATTCAAAAAATTATTCATCCAACAATTTTCTCCTTTGATGTGATCATTGTCAATTACTCATGTTGTTCAAAGTGTCTATGATATCGTTAAGCTGACTATTATCCTTTGGACAAAAACCCATCTCGAGGAACCCAAATTCATTTTGGGTATTCAGAATCGCCATTGATATGTTGGCCAAATTTAATGGATTATTATGACCAAAGATTAGGGTTACGGATACTGTAATCTCTCCGGCCCAGACTATAATATGATATGATATGTTGTTCATTGGAAGAAGCTAAGCTTGCATTTTCTGGGATAGATGAGGAATCCATAAATCTTGGCTCAAGTGCTAAAAAGCACTGCTATATATGGGAGTCTATGTTTAGATGCTATCTTGGTTTTCCGGTAGGTAGTTCTTGATTTCATTGTTTGTTCTACTCGGAAGATTGTGTGTAATTTTTCCCCTTTGTTTTTAGTTGAAGAGGTGGGAAAAGTTTTTCATCACATATTTAGATTTATGGGGGTCTAGATGGAAATATACTTAATTTTGTGGACATAGGATGTTTTTAATTGGACTGTAATTTGCTGGTCTGGTCTGATCTGGTCTGATCTGGTCTAAACTGGTCTAGTCTGGTCTGGTAAGGTCTGGTTTCTTTGTATTTTTATAAGTATCCAAGTCTGGTCCGGTCTGGTCTGGTCTGAACTGGTCTGGTCTGGACTGGTCTGGTCTGGACTAGTCTGAGACAAATTAATTTTGCAAAGATTGCGCAAACATCCATAGATTGCACAGTTTTTAATTTTGTGGCACGAGAGCTTCCATATTTATTTGGACAAAGGGTTTAGGTCAAGATAGATCGAAGGATATCATCCCCACCATTAACCTCCCTTTTGAGGTCATCCAGCTTTAACTTGAGCTACTCAATTACTCTTTCGGTTCAATTCTACTCAATGCGATTTGGAATAAATGATACCAAATGCATACTGGTTACATATGATTTGGTTTAGTTTAGTACGATTTGATTTGGCCAAATGCACGGATATGCTCACTCCTACATCTTGGCATTATAAAAAAAAACATAACTAAAACCATGATCAATTGATCATCATTTTCAGAGCCCTTTCCAACAATCATGATCCCCCATTCAATCAATTTTATACGGATCTCACATTCTCACCCATGAATTCGTAACGTAAAGGTAATCCTTTTTTTGTCTTTCAATATCATATTAGTGAACCTAATTTTAATACCAAATATCACCAATTCATCCTCCAAACTCCTAAAAACATCTCGAGGCCATTGAATAATGCTGGAATTAGTTTAATTGTTGAAATTGATGTAATTTTGGCAGAATTGATTGAACTTGCTACATTGTGAAAAAAATATATAAACTATATTATACTAATAAAAATAGGAAAAAATTTACATTAAAAATAGCTAAAATGATCCGCTACAGTATATTCAGCCAGAAAACTAACTTCAATCTTACTTATTATGATTATACTCAATTCAACACGCAAATTATATGTTTGATAATAAAAAGTGACTGATAAGGTTGATAAGCTTGAAATAGGGATTACCAAATGAGTCCGTTATATAAAAGTCCCTCACAATTTATGATTTGCATTATTTTACACATAATTATATACTTTGTATTTTTTAGATATCATGGGTCTCAACACTAGTGGCGGAGCCAGAGTTGCATGATTAGGGAGGCGGGCCTTGCAATGTTATAATGAGGGGTTAAAAGTTTTAATATATTTCATACAAATCATGTACTAGCATATACTCCCTCCGTAACTTTAGAATCTTCCCATTTCAAAAGTAGGTAGATTAAGAATAGTGAAAGATGATATGAATTATTGAGGGTATGATGGGAAAATAGTGGAATAATGTGGTGGAATGTAGGATAAATCCAAAAAAAGTAGTTGTAATAGTGTATTATTTTAAGAATTATTGAGGGTATGATGGGAAGATTTAAAAATGGGAAGATTTTTGTGTTACTGACGAAAAAGGAAAGTGAGAAGATTTTTAAGTTACGGAGGGAGTACGGAGTAGTAAAGATCAAGTCAAACACGCTTGCCCAGATTAGCGTCTAGCCAAGCCCGTCAAGAGAACTTTTGTAGCATGTTTTTAATGAAGTGTAGATTATCTCAACAAAATTTGAGTTTAAAATTCAATTTAGAAGTTGGTTAAGTAAATTACTTAAATAGATGGTGAAACCCAAATAGCATATTATTATATATGTCCAATAGAATTAGCAATATGGGAGATTATTTTAGTAGAGTATATCCAGTTGAGCTACACTTTCCTGTGATGTTAGTCTCATTAAATCATTTATTAATGATGGGAGAGGGAGAAGTCCTTCATGTACTTGTATCGTAGTACAGATAACAAGTGTCCATAAATTCATTCATTCATTTATTTATTTGTATTTATATAAAGCGTACATATACAATAGACACACACTTTGAAGCAGCCGGCCTGGCCTTATCATCCAGAACTTCTTCGACTCATCATCTTTAGCTCTCTCTCCCCCAAACAAAGCTAAGAGAGATAACCCCATTTTTCAAATTATTGATGTCTCATCATCATCACTTCACTCCAGACATGCAAATCCTGAAACAACCATTCTCTGCCCTCAGCAATGATCCGGCGGCAATGGAAATCATGAATCCTTTTCAAGACTTGATAAACCCAATCGGTTATTCAGCAGAGCTCCCATCCTTGAATTATCAGAGCTCAATGGGATTTTGCCCAGAAAGTTTTCTCCCCCCTGAATTTGCTGCGAATTTGTGTCAAAACTTCCCAGCCGACGGCCATCATCCCCTGCTGCAAAGTGAGATGAAGACGAAGAAGAAAGCGGCGCCCAGAGCAGCCAATCGGCCGTCTATGAACTCCAAGATCACCGACCATACTCCGGAGATCAGCAGCTTGACGCATTCCGAGAGTGCCACCAAAAGCACCAATGTACATATATATATTTATTAAACTGTCTCACATTCCATCATAGCTTTCAAAATATCTTCACTTCACATACATGATTTTTGGCAGTCAGGAGGGCGGCGGAAAAGAAAGAAGAATGGTGAAGAAGAAGAAGAAGTACAAGTGGTGGAGGAGGAAGAGGAGAAGCAGCAGCAAAGGGAAGTGGTGCACGTAAGAGCTAAAAGGGGACAGGCTACGGATAGTCACAGTTTAGCAGAAAGGGTAATCTATATGAAGTATATTGGAGTCAAATAACAACAGAGATAATAAAAAAAAATAGTTAAAGCTCATCTTTTTGTAGGGAGAATTGGTTCTATTTAAAAAAAATGATATAATCCTATTTCAAGAATCGTATAAAATTTTAGTTCTATTTATATAATTCAATATGAACCAAATTTTGCATCATAATTTGTTATATGAAGGTTTAAATCTTGAGAGGGAAAGTAAAGTTTAGATGTGCTTAATTTGCTGTGTGGTTCAGGTTAGAAGAGAGAAAATTAATGAAAGACTTAGGTGCTTGCAAGAAATTGTTCCTGGTTGCTACAAGGTACGTAATTAATTAACAGTTTAACAATTCAGCATATTTAATTTCATCATTTTAATTTGGAGATAACCTTCCCAAATCAAATTTCAGACAATGGGCATGGCTGTTATGTTGGATGAAATAATAAACTATGTGCAGTCTTTACAAAACCAAGTTGAGGTAATTATTAAACAAAGAAGATGATTCGAAACTCAAACTTTACATTCATTTATTTACTTATTTTGGGCTGTGGTGGTTTCAGTTTCTTTCTTTGAAGCTAGCGGCAGCAAGTACCTATTATGACTTCAACTCCGAAAGAGATCATACAGGAACAATGCAGGTGCGGTTCGAGACCAATTAAGGCTCCGTTTGTTTTGCATATTCTGTTGGTTTATGAAGGCAATGTATGCATGATTTAGTAATAAGTAGCTTTTGAAGAAATGGTGAATTTTGAATGTTTTCTATAATTCAGCAAAATCAGACAATTGAAGTTCGATAAATCTAATATGAATTTTGTAAATGGCAGAGAGCAAAAGCATACGAGGGATTGAAAATGGAACGACTGCACGGGAGTGAAGGGGTAGCAAATTCCAACCCTCTTGACCACAGCTCGGGGGGCAGCCCCTATCCTTCTGTGCCGCACAGTTCTTAATTTATTATTATTGGTCAAGGAGATGTCTTTCATTCTTCTTTTTCGGTCACCAATGTATCAGAATTTGTACAAATGAAATTCAAATCCGAGAACTCTGTATACAAAGTGGGAATTTAATGAATTAATATATTTTAGTTTAGAACTATTTCAAATAAATATATTATTTTGAATAAGTATTATTGATGGAGCTGCTTCTATGAAATTCTTTGGCCGGTTTAAGTCAAGTGTGTGATGATTGGATAGTTCCTCATTAATTAGTCCGGTCCGTATTGCTGAGAGTACATCCATCCATCCGATAGAAAGGACTCATTTGTGGTTGGTTAATGGAACCCGGTGGGTGCATCCATCACCCGGCCATCATAATCCATGGAGGTGATTTGATTGGGTTGCTTCCCATTTTCTACCGTTCAATTTGACTATATTATACTAAAAGGATTTCATATTGTTCTGAAAAATGCAATAACGGGCGATGCCATTTTCATAAATACTTCTAAAAAATCCCTTTGACACATCTCTGTAGTAACATGAAACCATCTAAGTGCAACATTGCAACATTTAAATCATAATACAATATGAGGTCGTTTTTAGTGTAATATCAGGCTTATGATCCGGCTCTAAGTATGTATATGTATTGGAATGAATAGAGCACCTCAAATCATCAAATATTTTCATTCATTGCAAAAAATGCTTAATGCACCTCGGGTGCATCGTTCACACTTTATAGGGTCCTACTTTAAACCATCTAATCTCTTTCAATTCTACTACTCCGTATTTTTTTTATTCTTTCATTTTATTCTAACCCATAAATCATTATTCGTTGTAATCCTTGTTGTTTTACTCTACGGTTCTGTAAAAAACGTACTGGATCAAATAAGAAAGACCGGTGGAGCTGAGTTGTAAATTAAAGAATAAACTAAATCCTCAAATCCTCACCGTAAAACCCTAAGTCAAATTAGGTTCTACAAGATACTCCGTAACAGTACGTTTTTTTTTAAATCTTCCTATATGTATCGACATTTTTGCTATCTTTCTAAACCATAAGTGAATGGGTATGCCAAAAAACTGAAGGGTGCATATGATGATGATGATGATTGTTTGAGGGTTTTTAAAAAGTATTACTAAAATAAGATTTATTTATGAAAATGTGATTAAAGTTATTATATGTATAGTTTTATGGTCACTTAAATTTAAAATTTGAATATAAATCAATTACTATAACTAAAGTTACTCTTTTTTTATCATCAACTCCAACAACTTTATTAATCTAAAAGGTCGTTAGCCAACTGACTAGAAATACATGCTAGAACACTCGTATACGTCCTGACCTGAGGTTACTCTTATAGCACTATATAGTAACTAAAAAAGGCAAAAAGAAATACATAGTCACATCTAAGAGGTTACATTTTTTAAAAGGGATACATACTCGGAGTTTGTAATTATGTCTAATATTATTAATATAATATAATACTCCGTATAATATAATATATTTCGTATATGGTAATAAAAATATGTATCGGTTAGTCATAAGGTCATAAGTAATCAATTATGATCTATATATCACTCCGTATTACAACAATAAAATTGACTTGCAGTTGGATGGGGAATCCAAATCATTGTCTTAATCACTAATCATATTTGAGTTGCAACGTTAACCAATTATTATGAACAAGAGATGGAATTATGATGAAGCAATCAACTAATTAATTAAACATATATCTCCTATTCTTCTAAAGCGTGGAAGAGAGTTACTTTGGTACCATTCCGTTGCTACAGCACAACGGTGCTTGCCCAGAAATAAACGGCCGTCTTCTTTCCCTTCGTTGCTGTTGCTGTGAACCACACGAAAATATCGCCCTTATCTACTCCAGCCGCCACTGCCGCTCCCGCTCTCAGAAATTCTAGGGTTGTAAGAGAGTTGTTCCGCCAGTCCGCTTCACGCTTCACCATTTACCAAACTGCACTGGTAACTACAACTTCTCATCCGATGTGGTCAACTTAGCTAAGCTTTCTCCTCCACTTCTGTTTGCTCTTTTGTTGCTATTTTGTTTTGTTCCCAGCTTAAGAACAAGAGAGATGTTCTCGGCTGATTCTCAAATGTGATGCAGACGAGGTACAGTTCTCTGCCCACCAACGACACTCACTTGTTGTTGTTAGCTAGAATTTCTTCTCCTTTTTTGTTTGTTTTTCTCTGTTTTTATTCATCTCAGTGTAAGAACGAAAAACAAGATTGGGGTGACACTCGTTTGGGACAAAGTACTCCTCCACCCTTCTAGAGGTACTTTTGCTCTCTCCCTTGCTATATAAAAGTGAAACACTCAAGGTGTTCGTGAATTTGTCTCATTGAGTTGTTTGTTTGGAAAAGATTCTCATTGAGTGAAACAAAATTTAGGTGCCATGGTTACCAAAATTTGTTTTTTTTGCGCAGTTATGGAGAACAGGTCAACTAATTGCCATGGATAGGTCACAATAATTCATTTAATGGTTCTCTCTCCTGTGCTCCGAATGAATAAAGTCGGTGGAGAATAGGATCCACTATGCCATGGACGCTACTCTCAAAGATTACAGGTAGTGGTGGTTTTCTGAAACCATATGAATCTGAAATGGAAATGGCAAGAATATACTGCATAATTTCCAGTGACAGATAATTAGAGTTTTGCGACTTCGTTGTATTAAGTATATGGTCATTCATTTAACGGGCAAGAAGAAGATATAAGATTAAAAGATACTTTAGAGCACATCAACCTTAACTACACAATATCTTGTGCTCTAATAAGTTTGGGTTAGTTGCAATTAAATTCTCTTAAAATTTAAGGACAAATTTGCCAGGATATATGGGTCAACTTTTTTTGTGCTCTGTCTAGAGGTTGTTTTGCTAAGTCAACAATGCCTACTATAATTCAATTTTTAAATAAAAGTTAAGGAAAATGCACTTTTTTTAACAATAAAAAGTTAGTTTGGTTTCCTCCCATATTGCATGCGTACTACATAATAATTTTTATTATGATACATTGATCTTAGTTAATCTTACACTCTTAGTTCAATCTAAATCTGCCATATATATACTGTGGAAGGGAGTTAAGTAGGTCCTATTTCCGTGTGTACAGTGTCGGTTTCCTCAACTAAACTATGTGTTGAACCTTTAACTTATGGAAAATATACTTTCTCTCACAATGGGAAAAACATATTTCTCATTTTAATAAAGTCCTTGAAGTTTCATGATTTGGAATTGAAAATCTCAAATTATTTCTTTCCGCTGGTGGAAAGAAGCAAGGAAGATGACAGCTCTCAAAACGTTTAAAAAACAGTTTGAACGTACAAGTTATCTGCTATGAATAAGCATCTTGTGATGAGGTGTTTACATGTTTGAGGAATTCATTGCAGCCCTTTAGGGAAATTTTAAGGTGGACATGTTACTATTGATGGTGCTAAATGCCTAAATATAATAACAGGCCATGGAAATGGGCATCTCTGCAACAACTTTGGAAAAGAAAAAAACAGTTGGATATAAGTTGTAGCCTGAGCTTTTCTTACCGGCAATGTAAGCGTTCAGTGCAGGGTGTGGGCTGATTCCTTGCTCACTTGGGTTTATCTTCACATTTGGACATCACAAAATGGAGTAATCATGAAAAGTAGTATTTCCTCTCATTTTCTACTCATTTATGTCGTAGGTTCAATAATTTCTTTCCTTTCCTACCTTCATTTGAGCCTGTCATTTTCCTTTATCATTAATAATAAATAATTGAGCCCCTCAGTAATTTTCTCCCCTTTCACATAAATTTCTTTCTATTTTGTTCCCCTTGCATAATGTTCAGTCGGCCATATCTATTCGCTGTCCCGAGCATGTGGCAAGGAGAAGGAGAAATACTTTGATCTTGTGTAAATATTATTGAATCCAAAAAGATAAAACCAAATCAAGTTTCAACCGAATGTATATAGCCGACTTTTGTTGGGTTTAATTTCTAATGATGTTTTCTTATTAATTGTTTGATTCCTATTTTTAATGTAACTGCAATTATTGAACAACTATTTTCATGTTTTTGCTTATCTTCAGGTGTTGAATGGTGCTAAACTACTACAATGATGTAACTACAATACTTGAACTACCCTTTTCTGTTTTGGTTTTAATTTAGGTGTTTGAAATGTTAGAAACCTCGCATAAGTTCATTCTTTGTGATGTATTTACGCATTTTTTATTTATAAAATACAGTTTTATCGTTATACCGAGCGTTGGGCACCAACCATCGCGCAACGCGCGCGCCCATGCTAGTATTCATATATAGTTCGTGACTATTGACCATGCGCAATCAATATTTTGCCACTTGGAATTATACCAAATTGTATTGACCCCGGCCCGCATATTTATCCTTTCAATAAAAAATAAGAAATAAAAAGCAAAAACAAAATTTCCACCTGTTGCCAGAGTTAAGAATCACATCATCTTGAGTGATCCTGGCCCTAGCACCGTTTTCTTTATATTATTATATACTCCGATACTTTAAGTAAACACGACCCATAAAGAGGAGATGTTGAGTGTCAACTCAAAGAGCAAGAGAATGTGTTTTTTAAACCAATATATATAGTAGTCTTCAATTCCTATTTGGAAATTCCGGGAAACACCATTCAGCCACCTCAATTTGAGGTGGTTACTAGTGATTTTTTTTTTATGAATTTTTTTGAACATTTTCTCCGTGAAGTGTAGATTTTATCAATCAAATCTCAATTAAAAATTCAATCAAGAAATCAGTTAAATAAGTTTTGAAAAAAAACTATGTCAAAATATATACAAAACGCTTAAATTAAGTTGGCCAAACGATGGTTTTGTTTGAAAGTCCTGGACATGAAGAGTAATCCCGACCCAATGCGTGCACTGTGCATAACAACAACATCCAAGCTTGTTGGTTTGCAACCACTTTAAAAAGTACTTCTTAGTTTTTGGCTTTAAAAAAGCGCTTCTTTTACCAAACACTACAACTTTTATTTTTCTCGCTTTCGTGTCAAAAGTGCTTTTACTTTTTCTATTACACAAAAAACACTTATTTTACCAAACACTATCAACTTTTACTTTTCAAAATCACTTTTTTCTCAACCACTATCAACTTTTATTTAATCACTTCTCCCCATTTCATAAAAAAAACACTTTTTTAAAGTAGAAGTTGTTGCAAACAGACCCTTAATATTAAAAAATTTTGGGATCGGGAATGCGCGTATGTGTGAGTAGGGGTGAGCATAAAACCCGAATCGAACCGGTACCGAACCGGCCCGTAATGGTACCGAACCGAATACTGGGTATTCAAATGGTTCTATGAATTTTTATCCCGAACTGAAATCGTACCGTTTGAAACGGGTACGGGACTGGTCCTAGAATTTGAGTACTGAAAAATACCGAACCGGACCGTTCAAAAATAATGCATTGAAATTTTTTATATTTTCCTGATGGATAGTCTACCCGGGGGGTACCTTATCCGAGGGGTTATTACGGGAATAACTTAGAGAGAAGTCAGAGCAAATAGGAGGAGAGAGAGTCGATTTTATTAAATGAACTCGAGATGTGGAGTTGAGATGTAGATCCTGTTTTACAAGGAGAAATGGGCTGCTATTTATAGCAGCAATAAATGCGATGAGAGGACACGTGTCAGTCATCCAACGGTCGAAGGGTCACATCAACCGGTTGGCACCGGCAGTGGTACGTTCACCGCATTGAATGCGGTTGGCGGATGTGACGTGGCTTTAAATGCGGTGGTTGGCTGTCTCCAAAAGGAATCTTCGATGATTGAGCGTGTTTGGCCGAAGGCTCCTCGCGTAGCCGAGGGCTTCATGTGACCAAGGAATCCTGTTTAGCCGAAGGCATCTCTGATGCCGAAGGCCTGGCAATGCCGAAGGCTCGTGTTTTTTCGCCGTTTTCTCCCAGTATCTTCTTATGCCAGAGAAGGTTATCAATGTGAGTTTTGGAGCCTTCGGCCAAGGAGGCCGAAGGCACCCCAGTGTGTAATCTGGGCTTCTTTGAGGCTTGGGCCGTTGCATTTGGGCCTGAGTTGTTCCCTGGGCCCTATGGACTTGTACGTGTAGGAGAAGTAGGAGTCTATGGGCCGGGGGTTCCTGGGCCATATACTCCATCAGGAGTCCCTCACTCCTTTTGCCGAAAGGTACTTGAGGGAAAAGGAGTAATTGCGTTGATGCGTTGTCTCCGCCGGTGGCTAGTCCTTTTACCGGAGGGCTTTCCTGGTATTCGCTGATGGCTTCCCCTCAGTCCCCCACATGTCGAGGGTTTTCTGAGGGAAGCATAGATGCGTTGCATGCATGTGTGTGGTGATGAAAGCTGCTTCATCATCACAGGTGACTTGTGGAATTTTTTTTTTTTTTTTTTTTTTTTTTTTGATATTTTGCTTCTGCCGAAGGGTATAGAGAAGTATGCATCCGGGGGCTTTTACTTTTGATGTTTGCCCGGAGGCTGTATGAATCACTTGTGAATTTGTTGCATTTGGGAATCTTTGTGTATTTTGTGTGTGATTCCCGAGGGGTATACCCCAGTCCCCCACTCCTTTAGGCCGAAGGCAAGTTCGGGCTGAAGGAGTTATGATGAGTTGATGAGCCCCCGAGGGGTGGTTACATTGATAAGCCGAAGGCTTATGTTGCTACGGGCTCGAAGGCGTTTGGTGAAATCCGTTGGCAGAAGGCTGTGGTGAATGATAGCCGGAGGCTATCACTCGGGGGCACCCCAGTGTCGCCGAAATATAGTCGTTGTAATATAGCCGTTGGAAGAAGAGTTGACGTGGCGTGTCCCCGTTGGTTGGGGGCGGGCGGCTGCCACCCATTGGGGGTGGAGGCGGCATGTAATGATGGGCTTTGAATCGAAGCCCAGTTCTCGAGGCCCACTTGCCTATAAATACCCCCGAACCTGAGTCAGTTGTTCTTGCGCGAACTTAGAGAGATAGCGGAGCTCTGTCATTTTTTCTAGAGAGAGAAACTTCAGCCTTCGATCAAACGCAATCTCTGAGGTCAGTTCTTCCTCCATTCCCCATACACTTAGCGTATTTCGCTTCGCTGGCCTTAGATCTAGTGTTTAGGGAATACTTAGGAGCCTCCGGCTAGTCTTCGTATATTCTTTCCTTCCTCTGTTAACGAGAAGATGTCGTCGGCCAGCGATTCCCAAGATATTTCCGTGGAGGCCCCGGTTCAATCGGAGAGCTATTCTGAGGCGGAGTCCTCGAGTGAACAATCGTCGGTCAATAATGACGCTGCCATCGCCGAGGAAGTCCAAGACATCCTTCGGACTGAGTTGGAGGCGGAGGATTTTGAGCAGGTGGCGGAAGACGAAGAGCTTGCCCTCGCACTCCAAGTTGCCGAGGAAGAGGAGGAGAAAGAGCGACTGAAGGTGACTGTCGCCGCACTCCCTCTTCGTGGCGCCGGCGAAGCCAGTAGCTCCCGGCCCCTAGATCCGGAACCGATAAGCGTCGCTACCGGGAAAAAGAAGAAGAAGATCCAGGCGGCCCCGAAGAAAAAACAGGCTGCCATTGACGCGGGTCAGCCGGTGGGAATACCCGAGGGCCACTCGTATCTCAACACCGCCGCCCTCGAATTGAAAACGAAGGCCGGGGAGGCGGAGTATCTCAAAGTTCAACTGTTGGTTGGCCCGTCGGCACAGGTGGTGGTGCCGGGGCCTGACGATGTGCTGTTGCATCCTCCGGAGGGCTGTTACGCGGTGCACATCCTTTCGGTGGAGTTGGGTCTTCGGTTCCCGCTCCACCCTTTCCTGGTAGAATACCTTCGGTTCGTGGGTCTCGCCCCTTGCCAGCTGACCCCGAATAGTCATTCGTATATCACAGGGTTTCTCTCGCAATGTCGAAGCCGAGGGGTTACCCCCACCTTGGATCAATTTTTTCTTTCTTTCAACTTATGTCGAGGGGGGGCCGCCAATAGCGAGGGTTTCGCTAACCTCCAACAAGTGCCGGCGTGGAGGCTTTTCTCGGAGGTGCCTTCGTCCCATAAGGGATGGAAGGACCGGTTCTGCTATCTCAGGATGCCGGGAGTCACCTTCCCGAGCCCGCTTCGGAACCATTTTCGGAGGCACCTCAAGGTGGGTAACGCTTCCCTCGAGGGAAACGGGAAAAAGCTGAAAGCGAAGCCGCCGGGTTCAGAAAAGCTGACGACTATCAAGGCCGCCACGCTCCCGGAGGAGTTGCTCAAGCTAGAATTTGTGCGGTACCGCCTTCCGGGGGAGGAAGACGAGAGATATCCCCTCTTCGACCGGGGCTCCCAAAGCGTTAGAGGTTGTTGCCGAGGGCCCTTGTCATTAGTACCTACTACTTAGTGATGTAAGTATTTGATGTGGTTTGAATCTAACTCCTTCCCTGTTTTTTTTTACCCCCTTTTTTTGCAGGTGGGATTATGGATCCGAAAGCTTTCGCGAAGCTTTCCAAGCAGCTTGCTAAGGATAAAAAGAAGAAGGAGGAGGGGCCTCCGACTCAGAGAGTTGTGGATGAGTTCTTCAAGAAGCCGGAGGCGGAGGAGAACCATGAGGGTGAGGGGCCCTCAGGAGCTGTCGATGGAGAAGGCTCCAAGGCTGTAGGGCTGAAAAGGAAGAACTCCGGGAAGGGAATCAAGCCCCCGGAGAAGAAGAAGCCAAAGGGGGCCGTGGAGCAGAAGGAGGCCCCTATCGTCGTCGTAGAGGAGCTTTCATCCCCTGAGGCCTCGGTTCAAGAAAAGGTGGCCTGGCCTATGGAGAACATTAACTTCTCCGTGAAGAAGGGGAGTGCCATTATGCATGGCACGTTGGACCCGAAGGACTTCCTGAGGGGTGCCACCCCTCCGACGGACAAATCGGTGCTGTCTCGGCAGAAATCCGATGCCCTCGGCGCGAAGGTTCTGCAAGCTTCTGTCACCGTAAGTTCCTTTTTGTCTAGTTTATTTTGGACTTGGCGTATTTCCATGCCAACAACTTAACCTTTGCTGCTTCAATTTTGCAGGCTGCCTTCGGGCTTGGCGAGCTCCTCCAGAGGATGGAGCAAGCAGACTTGCAGAGGGCCCAAGATGCCGAGGCCCAGAAAAAGCTGGAGGAGGACAACGCAAGCCTTCGCCAGAGGTTGCTCGACGCTGAGGATGCCCTCCGGCTGGAGAGGGAAAGCACCCAGAAGAAGGTGGCCGACGCCCGAGCCTTGGGGAGGGGTGATGGTTTGGAGGCCGCTGCCGCCACAATCAAAGAAGCGGCCGAGGAGGCGGAAAAAGCTAAGGCTGAGGCCGTTGCCAAGGCCAAGGAAGATGCAGTGGCCGCCTTCGCTGCCGATGGTTGGAAGGCTGAGGGCCAGGAGCACTGGAGGGCTTCGGTTGTCGAGGCCTCGGTGGAGAGTTGGGTGAAAGGCCCCGGCGCGATGTGGCTTGCCCTCAAAGGAAAAAGTTTTTACGAAGGCGGCCAGTATTTCACGCAAGCTATGCTATACCGGAGGCTGGCCCGGCACGTCGGTATGGAACCGAAGGACTTCAAGCCAGAGACCTACGGCCTCCCCCCCCCCCTTCTGCCGGATGTGAGAATTCCCCTTCCCGAGGGCGAGGAAAGGCAGCTGCTCGAGGATTCGGAGCTTGCAAGGTGTGATTCTGATGAAGAAGGGGTCGAGGATGATGCGGTCTCGAAGCCGAAGGGAGACGCCGCCAAGGAAGCTCAGACCTAGACATTCCCCAAGTTAACTTGTAATAGATCCGTAGGCTTCGGCTTCGGCCATTTATGTAAAGAAACATCTGTGCTGCTCTCCGATACTTTCCTTTGTAATGAATGTGATGCCTCCGGGCCTTTTATGTGAATGAACCCTCGTTTTTTGAAACCGAATGTATGCCTCCGTCTTTTGATATATATTTATGCTTTACCCTCCTCGACTTGAATGTATGTTTGCAAGAAGGCCGCTAAGTGAAAACCCAATCACGAGCCCTCAGTTGTGTGCTGGGATTCGTCGGGGGCTCCCAGAGTGTGCCTTCGGTGATGAGCCATTGCCATCGCCTCCGGTTGTAGTATTAGGACCGAGGGCTAAAGCGAATTAGACTTAGCAATTCCACTAGGAGAAACTGCGCCATAGGCCCCCGGAAACGCTGAGCCTTCGATTAACCGTGCAGCTTTGGTGTAGCTTTAGGTCATTGCCCAGTAGTTTAGGTGGCCATCGGTCACGAGTGTGTAGGTAAAGAATTGCCCTCCCGAAGGGTCCACATTTGTGGACTTAGTCATTTTTTCATTGTTGAATGAGTTAGTTTGGGAGGCCATCGGCCATGAGTCTGTAGGCATGCAGCCTCCGGTTTGTGTAGAGATAGGTCTAGCCTGCCTTAGAACTTGGTGTGGCCTTCGGCATGGAGCGTAGTTTACTTTGGTTCAACCAAATCTTAGGTGAAGTTTTGCTGGTGAGCCTTCATATTGCAGCCCTCGGCTATGTTGTGCCTTTGTAGGAGCCTTCGGGAATATATATCCGAAGTGTTGAGCCTCCGGGGAGAATTGTATCCGGGGAGTTCCTTCCCTCCTACACACCCTTTTTTTTTTTTTTTTTTTTTTTTTTTGCTTCTTCTTCTTTTAAGATGGTGTAGGAGAGGCATCTAGAAACTTGGTTTCTAGGGAAGGCTTGGCCTATATGGGAGGCAACGGAACGAACCGTTGGCTCCCCCTTCGGGAATGACCTTCCGATATCCCGAAGGGTTTGAGGGTCGTTTCCTCGGCCCGAGACATCGTCTGTTGCCTGCTTCCCCTTGGGAGATAGCACGGAAAGCGCCTCGGTTTTGAAAGTCGTCCCCTCAGCCCGAGACATGGTCTGTTGCCTGCTTCCCCTTGGGGGATAGCGCGGGGAGCGTTTCGTTTGTGGAAGTCGAATCCTGGGCCCGGGACATGGTCCGTTGCCTGCCTCCCCTTGGGGGATGGCGCGGAAAGCGTTCCTGGGAAGGGTTTTATTTGTGTGTGGGACACAAATAGCCGGGGGCACTTGGTGCCAGCCGGAGCCGAGGGGTATTGCACCCCCCGGTTTTTTTTTTTTTTTTTTTTTTTTTTTTTTTGTGAGAGTATGTAAAAGTATGCATAATGTATGCATGGTTGCGTCCTCGTGGGGTACGGCTTAGTGAGAAAACACTTGGCGTTTTCAAAGAGTGATGGGGGTCACCCATACACTTGGTACTTGGTACCTAAATTGTTGTTCCCCCTCCTGAGAGGAAGAGGCCTTGGGCCCATTTTGGTGAAGAGACGAGGGCTTGGCCACTCAATTGTGGGAGAGAAGGGGGCCTTGGGCCGCTTGTATAATATGTAGGTGATGAAGGCTTGGCCTTTTGATTATTCTTCAAAAACAGATGGGGCCTTGGGCCATTGATATTTACACTTGCTGAGGATGAGGGCTTGGCCGCTCATGCCTTATTGATAGAATTTGACAAGGTGGTGCACATTCCAATGTCTAGGGACCTCCGTCCCATTGGGGCGTTTAAGCTTGTATGTCCCTGGTTTGATGATGGCTGAGATGATGTAGGGGCCCTCAAACTTGGGCGCCATCTTCCCTCCTTCGGTGGGTAGACTGGCCTCCCTTCGTCGGAGGACGTAGTCTCCCACCTGGAATTCCCGGGAGCGGACCTTGGCGTCGATGTAGCCCTTGACTTGTCTCCTATAGTTTTCGGCCCTGAGGAAAGCTTGCTCTCGGCGTTCTGAGATGAGATGAAGGTCGAGGGCCATGTTGGCGTCGTTGACCTCGGGCTCATATTGTTCCACCCTTCGGGTGGGAAGAGTCACTTCTGTTGGAGCCTTAGCCTCAAAGCCATAGCATAGGGAGAAGGGTGTTTCGCCGGTTGCGCGCCGAGGGGTGGTGCGGTAGGCCCATAAGATGTTGTGTAGTTCTTCTACCCAGCCTCCCCCTTCGGCTTCCAGCTTCTTCTTCAACCCCTCGAGGAGGGTGCGGTTGGCGTTCTCTACTTGCCCGTTGCCCTGAGGGTAGGCAACAGAAGAGAATGTGTGCTTGATGCCCCAAGCTTCAAGAAGGGCACAGAAGGGGGCTGCCTCGAACTGAGTCCCGTTGTCGGAGATAATTTGTTGGGGGACGCCAAACCTTGTGAGAATATTTTTGAGAACAAAGTGGCGGCACCGGGCTTCAGTGATGCTGGCGAGGGGTTCGGCCTCTACCCATTTGGTGAAGTAGTCAATGGCCACAATGATGTATCTGTTGTTGGAGGTACCCCTTGGCAGAGGGCCTACTAGGTCAATACCCCATCTGGAGAAGGGTATGGCGGTGCTGATGGGAGCATAGTTGACCGCAGGTCTGCCGGGGGCCTTCTGAAAGTGTTGGCAAGCGGTGCACCTTCGGGCTAGATCAGCACAATCTCTAGCCATCGTGGGCCAGAAGTAGCCCTGAACTATGAGCCTTCGGGACATGGAGAAGGGCCCCTGGTGAGCCGAGCAAGTGCCATTGTGCACTTCCTCCATGGCGACTTCGGCCTCATCTTGGTGAAGGCACCGAAGGAGGGTGCCGTTGTAGGATCTTTTGTAAAGCCTCCCGTTTTCGAGGGTGTAGCTGGGAGCCCTCAGTTTTGCTAACTTGGCGCGAGCTTCGTCTTGGGGCAGTTGCCCTGTGGTGATGAAGGCGATGATGTCGGAGATCCAATCCTCCGGCCTCAGGTTAATGTTCATGACGGGGCTCGCGTGGATGCTTGAGAGGCTGAGTTCCTCAATTCTTGCAATTTTGGAGAGGTGCTCGGGGGATTCATCCGAGAGCTTTGATAGAATATCGGCCTCGGAGTTTTGAGCCCTCGGTATTTGGGTGAGGGAATGTGCCTCAAATACCTTGAGCAACTCCTTAGCCGCTTCTTTGTATTGTTTCATCCTCCCTTCCTTGGCTTCGTATTCCCCAGAAATTTGACCCACGACAAGTTTCGAGTCACACTTAACATGGACCATCTTGGCCTTCAGATTTGCTGCCAGCCGAAGGCCACAGAGGAGGGCTTCGTATTCGGCCTCGTTGTTGGAGACTTTGAAGGAGAAGCGGATGGCATAATAGGCGCGGAAGCCCTCGGGTGTGATGAGAACTACTCCCCCTCCGCATGCTTTGGTAGCCGAGGAGCCGTCGGTATAGAGGGTCCACCACTCATCAAGGGGTGCCGAAGGCTCCTCACCCACTGCTGATCTCGCGGTGCATTCCGTTACGAAGTCTGCCAGGGCTTGGCCCTTGATGGCAGGCCTCGGGCGGATATCTATGTTGTATTGGCTGAGGAAGATGGCCCATTTCACCATCCGAGAGGAGCTAGTGGGACTCCTCATGAGGGCGCCGAGGGGTTGATGAGTGAGCACCTGGACTGGATGAGCTTGAAAGTAGTGGCCAAGCTTCTTGACGGTCCAAACGATGGCTAGCACCGTCTTCTCGACGGGAGAATACCTGAGTTCGGCCTCCCGGAGGGTTTTGCTGACGTAGAAGATGGCATGTTGGATGCCGTCTTCCTCTCGGATCAGCACTGAGCTGATAGCCGCGGGGCTAACACCGAGATATAAGTATAAAGTCTCCCCCACCTTTGGTTTGGAGAGCACTGGGGGAGAAGAGAGGTACTTCTTGAGTTCGTCGAATGCCTCTTGACACTCAGATGTCCATTGAAAGCCCGCCGTCTTCCTCATGATTTGGAAGAAGGGGAGGGCCCTCTCGGCTGACTTAGAGAGGAATCGATTGAGGGCCGCCAGGCGACCCGTCAGCCGTTGAACTTCTTTGACGTTGCGTGGAGGCTCCATGTTGATGATGGCCTGAATCTTCTCGGGGTTGGCCTCAATACCCCTTCGGCTGACCATGTAGCCCAAGAACTTTCCTCCCTGCACGCCGAAGGTGCACTTCTTCGGATTCAGTCGGAGGTTGAATTTCTGCATGATGGCGAAGATTTCCTGGAGGTCCTCGGCGTGAGTGCCGGCCTTCTTGCTTTTGACAATCATATCGTCAACATAGGCCTCCATGGTGCCCCCCAAGACGGCTTGAAAGACTCTGGCCACCATTCGGGTGTAGGTGGCGCCTGAATTCTTGAGGCCGAAGGCCATCACAAGATAACAGAAGATGCCTTCGGGTGTCATGAAGGCAGTTTTTTCAGCGTCTTCCTCATGCATGTAGATTTGATGATATCCGCGGAATGCGTCGAGGAATGACATAATCTCGCATCCCGCGGTCTCATCCACAAGTTGATCAATGTTCGGCAGAGGGAAGGGGTCCATAGGGCACGCCTTATTCAGATCTGTGTAGTCCACGCACATGCGGAAGGTAGGAGGTTTTTGTGCGAGGACTACATTAGCCAACCAAGAAGGGTACTTCACCTCCTTAATGTGTTTGATGGAGAGGAGCATAGATACCTCCTTCTTCACGAACTCCCTTCTCTCGGCCGAGAGGGGTCTCCTCCGCTGCTGTACCGGTTTGGCCGAAGGGTCCACCGCCAGGCGGTGGGTGATAACCCTTCGGTCAATTCCTGGCATATCCTCCGGCCCCCATGCAAAAACAATGGAGTAGGCGCGGAGGGCTTTGGTGATGCCAGCCTTCAAGTCTTTGGGGAGCTTGGCTCCAATCTTCAGGACTCTCTCCGGCTTGGCCGGATCGAGTATCAAGTCTTCGGTCTCCTCGGCAGGCTCAGCCCTTGGCCTGCCTTCTTCTTCCTCCAAGGCCCTGGTGGTGATGGTGTCAACACGAAACTCAGTTTTACTAACCTTCTTGGTAAGCTGAAGGTAGCAGGCCCTGGAAAGCTTCTGATTTCCCCTCGAATATCCGATGCCGGTGGGTGTGGAGAATTTGAGGCAGAGGTGTCTCATGGAGATGACGGCTTCTAAGTCCTCGAGGGCAGGCCGGCCGAGGATGATGTTGTGTGCGCAGTCGAGGTTGACGACGACGAATTCCACTTCGAGCTTGGCTCTATGGGATCCGTCGCCGAATTCGACCATGAGTGTGATGACGCCCTCGGCGTCTATGCTATCCCCTGTGAATCCGGAGAGGGGGGTGTTGATGTGCCGAAGGGACCCCCTATCGAGTCCCAACTCTTGGAAAGTGCTGAGATACATGACGTTGACAGAACTCCCCGTGTCGACGTAAGTCCGGTGGATGATGGCGTCATTGATCTCAGTGCGGATGACGAGGGCATCCCTATGCGGCAGGGAGCCCGAGGGGAGGTCCGCATCTGTGAAGAAGATGGGATCCGCCCTCGGCCTTTTAGTAGGGGGCATGTGATTGACCTCCCCAATGTAAAGGGACTGTGCCCACTTCTTCCTTTGGCTTGCTGAATCGCCTCCGGTGTTGCCGCCGTTGATCATATGAATATGGCGCTTGTATTGTTGATGGGAGCCCTCTCCCTCATCATCGAGGCCCCCTATTTCTCGCTTCTTCCCCTGTGGGTTTCCCAAGGGGATGGTGTTGGGGTTCACCCACTTGTTGGCCTTCGGTGGAGGCCCTTGATGGTGAAGGGGGCCCTGGGGAGGAGGGCCCCTGATGAACTGAGATAAGTGGCCCGCCTGTATCAGCCTCTCAATGGCGTTCTTCAGCTGATGGCAGTCGTCGGTTTTGTGTCCATGGTGGCGGTGGAAGCGGCAGTATGGCTCATCAGGACCGATGGCATAAATCTCGAGGGGTGTGCGGGAGTCTCGCTCAACGAGCCCCCGCTCTTCCGCGTGATCAAGAATGATGCTAACGGGATGCATCAAGGGAGTGCGTGGGTGCTCAAGGAGGATGGGCTGCGCCCATGCCTTCGGATTGTTCTTGTAACCGCCCCCGGGTCTGGCCTGCCCCCTTCGGGAGCGATCGTTGTATTGTGACTCTCGGTTGACCGGAGGGGGAGGCCCTCCGGGCCGATTCCTGCCTTCATTCTTCTGAGAAGGATCCGTGTTGCGGCGGTCCTTCTCGATTTCCTCCGCTTCAGCATAACGGTCCCCCCGCTGAAGGGCCTTAGTGTAATCGCGGGGGGGATCAGTGATAAGGCTCCGAGAGAAGTTACCGTTGCGGAGGACGGTGTGGAAGAGGGCCATTAGTGTCCTATCATCAGCGCCTTCGACCTCGAGGGAAGCCTGCCTCCAGCGTTCCAGGAAACTCCGGAGGGTCTCCTCCTTCTGTTGTCTCACGTTTAGGAGGTGGGAGAAGTGCTTCTTTGAGCGATGCCTCCCAGCAAATTGCGTAAGGAAGCGGTGGGCAAGTTCTTGCCAAGAATCAATGCTGCCCTCGGGCAACCGGTTGAACCACTCATACGCGGGTCCCTCCAAGGTGGAAAGGAACCAGCGGCATAAGTATTCATCCGAGGCCCCCATCATCATCATGCTATTTTGATAGCGGCTATAGTGCTCTTGGGGGTCTGTCTTCCCCTCATACGGTTTGATGGGTTGCCCGCGATATTTGTGGGGGATTTTGGCCGCCAACACCCTTGGGGTGAAGGGTGTTCTAGTGCGGAGTTGAATGAGGGGCTCGCCTGAGCCTTCGGCAAGCTTACGCTTCATTTCCTCCACCTGCGCCCGGACGTCGGCGTACTCAGGATCTGGCCTTGCTGTGGAAGCCGTCGGGGGTGCCTGATGATTCTCCTCGAGTTGACGGAGGAGGGCCTCAATGATTTCGTCCTTGGGATCCTTCGGGGCAACCCCTTGGGAGTTGGCCCGGAAGGATTGCGCCTGTGTGATTTGGTGCCTGGCATCGTCGGCATGGAGGAGAGCCTTGCCTTTGCTTCGGGGGGGAGGTACGCCCTCGGCACCCAAGGCGGAGGCTCCACTTTCCTGGGGCCTGCTGAGCGCTTGTTTCCCGAGGCGGTCTTGGACCCCTCGGTGCCCGGGAGTTCCCCCGAGCCTCTCAAGCGCAGAGGTTCGGGGCCTCTCCTTCATCATGGGGCGCTTGTCCCTGGACTGGGCCTCTTGGGAGGCGGTATCCTGCGCCATGACCCCCTCGGCATTGCCAATCCCCGGGGGAGGATTGTTGAACAGAGGAGGGAGTGGTGGTAGGTTGATAACATTCCCTCCAGCATAGGGCTGAAGGGGTGCCTGAGAGGCGAGGGCTCCGGAATTGAGAGCCAGGTTTTGAACAAAGGCCGCAAAGGCAGCCTGAAGATCGATGGCCGGGGCCGGAGGGGGAACTTGGTTCTCACTCCGATCCCTCCTTCGATTATCAAGGCCAATGCGGGCATCAGGGGCGTTCTTCTGTAGTTGCTGACGGAGGTCAGCAGTAGCCTGCTCCAACTCAAGGATGATACCACCCTCGGGTACCAAGGGCCTGTTGGAGGCCTCAGCCCCGTTGGTCTCGCCGGGGGCGATGTGGTTCTCCTCCAGGGTTTTGGATTGGGCACGAGTGGTTCTTCCCATTTTTTGGTAAGTGTTTCGTATTTGGTAGTAGGGGAGGGTTTCTTACTTGATAGTTCAGACCTCTCAACGAGAGCACCAAATGATGGATAGTCTACCCGGGGGGTACCTTATCCGAGGGGTTATTACGGGAATAACTTAGAGAGAAGTCAGAGCAAATAGGAGGAGAGAGAGTCGATTTTATTAAATGAACTCGAGATGTGGAGTTGAGATGTAGATCCTGTTTTACAAGGAGAAATGGGCTGCTATTTATAGCAGCAATAAATGCGATGAGAGGACACGTGTCAGTCATCCAACGGTCGAAGGGTCACATCAACCGGTTGGCACCGGCAGTGGTACGTTCACCGCATTGAATGCGGTTGGCGGATGTGACGTGGCTTTAAATGCGGTGGTTGGCTGTCTCCAAAAGGAATCTTCGATGATTGAGCGTGTTTGGCCGAAGGCTCCTCGCGTAGCCGAGGGCTTCATGTGACCAAGGAATCCTGTTTAGCCGAAGGCATCTCTGATGCCGAAGGCCTGGCAATGCCGAAGGCTCGTGTTTTTTCGCCGTTTTCTCCCAGTATCTTCTTATGCCAGAGAAGGTTATCAATGTGAGTTTTGGAGCCTTCGGCCAAGGAGGCCGAAGGCACCCCAGTGTGTAATCTGGGCTTCTTTGAGGCTTGGGCCGTTGCATTTGGGCCTGAGTTGTTCCCTGGGCCCTATGGACTTGTACGTGTAGGAGAAGTAGGAGTCTATGGGCCGGGGGTTCCTGGGCCATATACTCCATCATTTCCCCATACCAATAAATCTATTTTATAGACCAACAATTTTATAGCTCAAGTATGTATTCATGCGTCCCTAAAATAGCTAAATGTGTTTATATATATATTGTTATTTTTCGTTTTAGATAATTTATACTCCCTCCGTCCCAATATAAAAGGCACATTTGCGTTTGGGGAGTTTTTAAGGGTGAACACTGTTTGAACACTGTTTGACACTGTTTAGACACTGTTTAGCACTGTTTGGCACTGTTTGGACACTGTTTGGCACTGTTTGGCACTATTTTGCACTGTTTTGTTTGCCAAAAAGGGAAATGTGCCTTTTATATTGGGACGGACCGAAAAGGAAAGTGTGCCTTTTATATTGGGACGGAGGGAGTATTATATTTCGGTATGTATTAAAAGAATGTTAAAGTTTTAGAAATCATTAATAACTATTCATTTCTAGTAATGTAGTATATACAACTTTTTGTTGTATCACGTTTGTGCAATTTTACAACATAATTAATATGGTTTAAATCTTAACTCCCGCGGTTCAACTATTAATTTATTTAGAACTAATACTTAACCTAGAACAATGAAGAACATTGATTTTTTCTGTTATATTCATTAATTTGATGATTTAATTTTTATATTTTCAAGTGAACTTTGTAAATTAAAGATGATATGTATCTCGTTTATCGTCATTTTGCTATACTTTTTTTTAGTTGTGTTGCATTATTTGTGAATTGTAGAATTGTAGTACTACGTAAGCAATTTCTTGTAACATTTTATGTGACTTGGTTGGTGTGATGATATCTACTAATTGCAAAATGTTTCCGATTTTTTAGCATGTGTTTGACATTGTACCGTACCGTTTTATACCGTTCCGAAACAACATGGTACTGAATGGTTCCATCCTTAGAACCGGACCGTACCGGACTGTTAGAAACCTCACGAATACATTACGGGTTTTACTAATTTACCGGACCGTTCCGGACTGCGCCCACCCCTATGTGTGAGCAAATTAAAACGGTGCTGATCGATACCATGCATTAATTGTGTCTATGATATAAAGGCGATGGATCGGTGCACAAAATGTATTGGAGGGGAAGTTGCCAATTCCAATGAATTGAAATGATTGAGGGAGTTCGTAGTTTCCTTGCTTTTATTATATTGTCCCAGAAATTTGATGACGTACAAAAACAAGACCATCGTGACATTTTATGCGTATACAAAAATGAATGGATGTGTATAATTAGTAGTACGGAGTACAATTCATCGAGTCATTCAGTTAACTGTGGTGAAATTCCATGGTTCAAACTTCAAAGACGGAATCAATCATTTTTATTCCACGCTTTAGTTAATTCTTTTTTAAAGTTTCAAATGGAGCTTGCCTCCTAGAGATTAAACTCTCTCCAGTCTCAATATTAACTCATGTTCTCACTTGACACACAGATTAAGAAAGTGAGAAATACATGGTCCAAAGTTATGCAGAGAAGAGAGAAAATGAGGACAAAGATGTTTTTACTTGGATTTTTTCAGTCCCAGATCATATCTGAATTAAACAGACCAGATCAGACTTAAACAAACAAGATCAGACTAGAATTTCTTAGTTATAAAATACACAGAGATTAGACGTTTAACAGACCAGATCAAACCACACCAACGAATTCCAGTCCAAGCAAAAATATCATAAATTATTAGTAATACGTTGAGTTGTATATTACTGAGCTACTGTTAGTTAGTTAGCTTATATACGAAGCTACTGTACTCTATAAATAGTTTGTACTTGTTCAGTTACAGATAATACTAGATTTATCTTTCTTCCTCCTTACTCTTATTCGGTTTATCAATATGGTATCTAGAGCTTGATTTTCGACGGCCATGGCACCCGTTCCTCCCACCGGAAATACCTTTCCGGTCACCTTCTCGCATCCGCTTCCGCTCAAACTCGATTCCAACAACTTTCTATTCTGGAAACATCATGTAGAATCAGACATCAAAGCTCATAAGCTGTTGAAGTTCGTCATCAAACCTGACATACCTCCTCGGTTTCTCAATGACGAACAGGAGAATAATGGAGTTGTCAATGAAGCTTTCATATCCTGGGAACAGCAGGATCAAATGATATTTCATGGTTACTGTCCTCGCTTTCTGCGAATTTACATGCTCGCGTCATTCAATACACCAGATCGCATCAGCTATAGGACGAACTTCACAAATTCTTCCAAGCTAATATCATTGCGAAGGCGAGACAACTCAAGTCAGAGCTCTACTCCATGGTTAAAGGTGATAAGTCCATATCTGAATATCTTTTGAAAATCCAAACGATATGTGATAATCTGTTGTCAATTGGAGAGTCGATATCTAAAAAAGATCGAATCAATGTTATTCCAGAAGGATTACCTGAGGATTATGAATATCTTGTTTCCTCGATTTCTACTCGAAGCAAATTGGATCTCGCTACATACTCTGAAGTTGAGTCCTTACTTCTTGCCAAAGAAATGCGAATCCAAAAGCTTTGTGACACCTTGCTATTAGCAAATATTGCTCGCGTTGAAGAACTCTCTATTAACACTACTCCACGACAAAATTTGGGTGAAAATTCAGTTCAGTTTGCTCAAACTGACAATACTCAACGAGGAGGATATCATTTTAGGGGAAGAGGACATAATTTCAGTTCTAGAGGTGGTCCTCGAGGAAGATCAGGAGGAAGATCATCTATTATCTGCCAAGTCTGTGGCAAGTTAGGACACAATGCACTCATGTGTTACCACCGGTTTAACCCCAGTTATACTTCCCAATCATCCAACTACAATTCTCAGCCTCCTAACCCTAACTATACTCCAATACCTCGTCCTCCACAATTCAATCAAATTCCATCACCAGCCTTTCCTTATCACCAACAAAATTCATCACAAATGTTCACTTATCATCAACCTACACCACCTTTACCACCACCTGACAACTCAAACTGGAACTCACACTTCAACAATCCTGCCAATAATCCTTCCACTGGTTGGGCCTTTGTTAATCCATCCATACTGGTAGGGCTGCACATCGGGCGGGTTGGCTCAGGTTTGCTATATTTTTTGGGCCTACCCAATTTGTTCGGGTTGATTATTAACCAACCCGCAGTACGCAAAATAATTTGGTAAACCATACATGACGGGTCGGGTAGGGTCGGGTTTTGAAAAAAAAACTTCGGGTTGCATCTTTCATGTGGGATATCAATGTAACCAATTTGAAACTCGATTAACTTGTTTCCAAAACACACAAACAAATACAAGTACTTGTATCTTTTATAAGCAAAAACATTAGGTAATAGTATTAAAACATCCTTCCGTAAAGGAAGTTCATTGAGAAGGAAACATAAATATATAATAATCATCTAGTCAAAATGGTAAATGTTTAATTATAATTCTAATATCTTAAAGTCCTATATAGAGCACATTTGTCTTAAATTGAAATTATCCAAGAAAACATTGTAGCATAATAATAGTAAAATGAACTTTCGGTCGGGTCGGGTACTATTGGGTTTGAGATTTTAATTCTGCAACCCTACCCATTAGGTGCAGGTTCAAACATATTTAACCCATGAATATTTTTTAAAATCAAATATCCGATTAAATAGGGCCGGGTAGGATTGGGTCGGGCGGGTTATGCAGGTTCGAGTTATTCTTGTGCAGCCCTACATACTGGGACCTGCACCACAACGAAACACTTCTCAGCCTTGGTTTCTAGATTCTGGATCCACTCATCATGTCACTGCCAATCCTTTAAACATCCAGCATCATGATACATCTCCCACACCTACTGATAAGCTCTTTATGGGTAACGGACAAGGTTTGGAAATTAAGTCTACTGGTTTTTCTAAATTCCTATCTCCTTATAATTCATCTATGTCTCTAACTCTTCAAAACATGCTCTATGTTCCTAATATTACCAAAAATCTAATCAGTGTGAGCAAATTTGCCAAAGATAATCATGTATTCTTTGAGTTTTACCCTTATGAGTGTTTTGTTAAATCTCAGGCTTCTAAACAAGTACTCATGCATGGTAAGCTAGGCATTGATGGTCTCAACATCTTTGAGTCATTTCCAGATCTCACCTCTGTTCAAGCTGCACCTATCTGCAATCTAAGTCAACAGTATAATCCTAGATATGATCAATCATCTCATAAAAGCATTGTTTCTTCTTGTTTCAATAGTGAAAGTTCTTGTAATAAGTCTGTTCAAGACATGTCTGTTTCACAGTCTAGTAATAGCAATAATGTTTGTAATCTTTGGCAACTTAGACTTGGGCATCCTCACTTTGAGGCACTGAAATTTGTTCTCAAACAATGTAATGTACCTCATCAATCTAAGAATGAGCTTCATTTCTGTTCAGCTTGTTGTCTTGGTAAAGCACATCGCTTACCATCTTATTCTTCTACCACAACTTTCTCTGGTCTTTTGAACTCATTTTTACTGATTTGTGGGGACCAGCTCCTATTACTTCTTTTGATGGTTATTCTTACTATATTTCCTTTGTTGATGCCTATACTAGATACACTTGGATCTACTTTCTCAAACAAAAATCTGATGTTATTGTAGCTTTCAAAAATTTTCACTCTTACATTAACACTCTGTTGAGGTTTAGTCCCGTAGATCCGAAAGCCCAACATAAACTTTGGATATTAAGGACGATGAATTTGGTATAAAAGTAAATAAATATATAAAAGTGTATGAACTAGCTATTTTTACGTGGAAACCCGGAATGGGAGAAAACCACAGGACTTTTTAGGCTAACGTCCAAGCCCGTTCTTTCTCATTAATATGCTCTCCTCACCAATTACATGATACAAATATCATCCTCCATTAATGGATTTTTGTTGATAGCTAATCTAAATAAGAAGAAGCAGGGAGGAAGAAGAAGTCTCCCTGAAGAGGAGAGCCAAAAGTCAGCCCCTTCAAAATGGAAGCAAGCCTTCCTATTTATAGGAGGAGCCTTCTATCCTAGCGGGCCATATGGGCAGTTAGGCCAAAGTGGGCCGAGTAGGCCTAAATGGGCCTCGTCGTCTGAGTTCTGTACTGGGGTGACGCCTTGGACCTCTGAACAGTAGTAGGTCGGGGTAGTATACCCCAACATAGATTAATCTTCCCTCATACACACCATCAAACTAGTATACCCCAACATAGATTAAATAACAAGTGTTCCATAAAATCTGTCCAATCTGATTGGGGTGGTGAATTCAGACCCTTTACTCAATTCCTAATTGAAAAAGGCATTACACATAGACTAATCTGCCCTCATACACACCATCAAAATGGTGTTGTAGAACGTAAACATAGATCTATTGTTGAAAAAGGCCTCAGTTTACTTGCTCATTCCTTTCTTCCATTCAAATTTTGGGATGCTGCATTTGCAGTCTCAGTTCATCTCATTAATAGGACACCCTCAGCTTCTATCTCACATCAAGTACCCTATAACTGTATAACTCCATTCCAGATTATAAGTTTCTTAAAGTCTTTGGGTGTTCTTGCTATCCTTTCCTTATACCATATAATAAACATAAGTTTGATTTTCATTCTGAAGAGTGTTTTTTTTTAGGATATTCATCTCAACACAAAGGCTACAAATGTTTAGCTTTTACTGGCAGAATTTATATCTCTAAGGATGTCATTTTAATGAATCCAAATTTTCATATCCTCAACTTTTTTCTACCTCTTATAATCCTGTTATTTCTAATTCTTCCTTTTCTCCACCTTTAACTATTCTCCAAACACCTATCTCCACACCTAATACAGTTTATAATTCATCTACTTCTTTATCTAATTCATCTACTTTCTCATCTACTTCTTCATCTGCTCTTCATAACAATACTCATCAATCCTCCTTACATTCTTCGGAATCTTCTACCCCTATTCATTCTAGCCGTACTTCTTCAACTTCATCTCATATTGAGTATATTCATTCTGATTCACCACCCATTTCCCTAGTTCCTTCTAATAATATTCATCCTATGAACACTAGAGCCAAATCTGGAATAGTCAAACCTAGACTTAATCCAACCTTGCTCATTGCCTATACTGGGCCAACATCAGTCAAACAAGCCCTAAACTCACCTGACTGAAAACAAGCAATGCAGACTAAATATGATGCCCTAATATCCAACAACACATGGTCCCTTACTTCCTTGCCACCTGATAAACATGCTATTGGATGTAAGTGGGTGTTCAGATGGAAAGAAAATCTTGATGGTTCTGTTAATAAGTTCAAAGCTATGCTTGTTGCAAAGGGGTTTCATCAACAATATGGTTTTGATTTCAGCGAAACCTTTTCAGCAGTTGTTAAACCTGTTACTATAAGAGTTTTATTGTTAGTTGTTGTTTCCAATTCATGGTCTATTCAACAACTTGATGTTCACAATGCATTCTTAAATGGTGATCTAGAAGAGGAGGTATACATGGTGCAACCTCCAGGATTTCAAGTTGCTAATAAATCTCTAGTCTGTAAGCTCAACAAAGCCCTTTATGGCTTAAAACAAGCTCCCAGAGCTTGGTTCATTAAGCTCACCACAGCTCTGTATTCACTGGGTTTTAAACAGTCTAAGTGTGACCCCTCCTTACTTGTCTACATTTATAGTACAGTAAAAGTTTATGTTTTGATCTATGTTGATGACATCTTAGTGATGGGTAATCACAATGATGTGATTAAAAGACTGATTCAGAAATTGGATTCAAACTTCTCACTCAAACACTTGGGGGATCTTGACTACTTCCTGGGAATATAAACCAAAAGGCTACTAGATGGAAGCTTACACTTATCTCAAACCAAATATATCAGAGATCTACTGGAGAGAGCTGGTATGAAGGACTCCAAAGGAATCACAACACCCATGCTTAGTAGTTGCAAACTTCTTAAGGAAGGATGTAATTACTTAGCTGATTCTACTCAATACAGATCTGTAGTAGGTGCTTTACAGTATGTCACTCTAACAAGGCCAGAAATTAGTTTTGTCAATAAAGTTTGTCAATTCATGGCAAATCCTTTGGAAGAGCATTGGAAAGTAGTAAAAAAGGATATTAAGATATCTCTCTGGTACACCTAAGCATGGACTTCTCATCATACCTTATACTGCACATGCATCTACTCAATTAATAGCCTTTTGTGATGCTGATTGGGCTTCAGATCCCAATGATAGAAGATCTATTTCTGGTTCTTGCATATTTCTAGGACCAAATCTCATTTCTTGGTGGTCTTGAAAACAAGTATGTGTTGCTAGATCTTCAGCTGAAGGTGAATACAAAAGCTTAGCAGACACTACAACTGAGATTCTATGGCTTCAGCAACTGCTTCAAGAGATACAAGTCCCATTCTCACTACCCCAGATCTATTGTGACAATCTTAGTGTTGTTCACCTGGCACATAATCCAGTATTTCATTTCAGGATCAAGCATATATATGGAACTTGATCTCTACTTTGTGAGGGAAAAGATCTTCCAAAAGAAGCTTCAAGTTCAACATATTCCAGCCCTCTATCAAGTAGCTGATGTGCTAACCAACCCCTTGCCTACCTCAAGTTTCTTGAATTGAAGAACAAACTCAATGTGATTGATATTTCAACTAAATCACAATGAGTTTGAGGGGAGAATATTAGGAATACGTTGAGTTGTATATTATTGAGCTATACTCTGTTAGTTAGTTAGCTTATACGAAGCTACTGTACTCTTCCAAGCTAGGCCTCGACACCCATTGACTTAGCGTCAATGGGGATGAGCTTTTCAGTACATGGGTCGAGATCCCTGTCCTTCGAGTCCAGCGTCGCACATCTGAGGTTGTAGACCTCTCTACACCTAGGCCGAGCCGAGCTCAGGATTTCAGATAGAGATTGTGGACTAGGCATTTCGAATCTAACGTCCTAGACAACTGAAGGACTACGTTACCAAAAGAGCAACTCACTTTAGGGCTGACGTCTCTCATTCATTTACAACAATCAATTGTAAGGCTTACATGTGTGGCTTATCCAAGCCATTCTATTACACAAAGGAAAAAAGTCGGTACAACGATACCGATAAGCACGATAGTTACCTATGTTTTATATAGGCGATTATAATTACATGTAAAAAAATACATAGAGAAAACAGGTAAATATTCCAAATTGAGAAAAAACACGCAAGGGCGTCAATAATGAAGAAACATGAGTCAATGGTCAAAGGGAATCAAGAAACAATATACTTCAGAGTCAACTGTAGGCACCAAACAGAGCAAAGAGTCAAATTTACACAAAGGGAGAGAACCGGCGCCAGTCTTCCCTTAGAATCAGCGTTGGTCGCATACTCGCATGTGTTTATTTATGACGTTGAAAAGGAAAGAACAAACCATCGCCGGTTTGCCCTTATACCGGCGCCAATTACCTATTTATGCCGGGGAAAGCTAGCGCAGAAGTAGAACCGGCACCGGTTTGGTCGAAATTTGCACAAAACACAAAGACGTGCAACCTATTCTTGATGAGAAAAACTCACCTTTCCAATGATTTGATCAAATATTTCTTACATGCCTAATTATTGGGCTCGAATAGACTAAAATATGTCATTCTTTAGCCTATTTAAAGCCCTCAATTCATCAAAAAAGATCATCGCTCCATACATGAAACTTAAATTTCAGGTTTTATATTTTATATTTGTGTTCTCTTGAAGAGTTGGAGAAGAAGCCATTTCCTCTTCTACAATTGGTTCTAGGTAACATTTTTTTGTATGTTATTGTATCTCCATCATTTTGTATACTCTTTTGTAATTAGCATGAGCACAAGAGGCTAATTTCTTAGCTAAGGTTAGGGATGAACCTTTATGCATAGTAGGTGTTTAATTGATAAAAGTTATGAACTAATAAATCGTGATTTATCCTTTATAATTTTAATTGTGTATGACTATGGTGATTAATATGGAAGTATAGTTTATACTTGCAATGAAAAGATTGAAGATTAAACTATGAAATTAAAGGATAAACATATATAGAATCGAGAATAGAAATATATCTGGTCAGATATGATACATGTGTGATGTCTTTATATTTAACAGAGTTTTTGATAGATGAATGTAAGCCGTAACGGGACTTACACGTAACGAAAATCATGCTCCTGCTGCCTTAACTGAAGTTAAGAATATATTAGCGACATCGTATTCATAATTGTTGGTAAAAAAAACTTGAATCAATACTAGTGAAGAATGTTTAGGTGATTCCTGAAGCCTTAGTTGTTGTTATCAATGATCTTAAACTCAACCTATCTAAAGTCATATTCTTGAAATCAAAGTGAAATTCCAAGTTATTAATCTCATAACAAAACATAAATCCCTGCACTTTACTCCTTTCCATATTTTAAATTTCTACTTTCAGACTAGAATTAAACAATGTTTTCATGTGGATTATTTTACCGGAACTTATTACTTTATCGGAACTTGTACACTTGCAAGTTTAGCCCAATCAGGTATCAATAAATCAATCAGGATATTCTCCCACCAATTAGGCTTACATGTGGCATCTTCTTATCAGGTTAGTTATTCTACTTGTTCGTCGAATATTTCCATATATCAGTATAAATACCACTTTCCAACTTATGGAAAAGGGTCACATTTCTAAGTTTCAAGCTTATTGTTACTCTGCCAAATTTCCTACTTAGTTCTTACTTAGCAATTTTCCTATTCTTGATTTACTACCCCCAGGTCTAAGCCATCAACAACATGTATTACCTTCATGCTCCTTTTGTATTTATCTTCACTATAATCACTGGCCATCAGTGATTGCCTCTCGCATCTCATCATGAAGAGTACTAGGCTATGCCATTATTTTAAATCTTTCGATCGTAAATTCTGTTGAGATTGGAGAGGAGGTATTTGGCTAGTGACTTTAAGAATAACTGTCTAGGTAAACGTTCAAAAAGATCAAACAAGTAATTGCCCTATACAAAACAAATCAGCAAAGCAACACAAAAAGCCAAACAAGTGGCTAAAACTAAGGTTAAACATCAATTGTGGTTCTAGGATACATGCTGAAAATAATCCTATAAATGACAATTTGATTTTTATGAAAATATCATTATGTGATTAAGCAGCTCCTGTAATCAAAGTAGGTGACATTTTGTATCCTTCCCGTTTTCCCTTTTTATCCATTTGCCTGAACCTGCAAATGAGGTCATGCTTATTTGAATTCTCAACCATTCTCGTACTTCCCTCCAAATACATGTAGAAAAGGGCAAGTGATTCCCTTGCAAAAAAAGGACAAGCGAAGAAAAAGGTTGGCCGAAGATTCTTATTCAAATGATAGAAGGTGGAGATATTGAGACGGTTCAAGTATCCCAAATTATCCAAAGCGGCAAGTCTATCTTTAATGACAAACCAATTTATGATGACAAATTTTTAATGGGTGTATTGACTCTCAATGAAAGGCATCGAGGCCCGTTCAGAGCCTTTCGATCTCAACTGTCATAGACCTTGGAGGACCAAAGTTTGCCATTCAAGTACAACCTTTCTAAACCTCTCACAGTCTCGGTGTGATTTGGGAAATCAATCAATAGAAAGCCCTTTATAGCTGATATCTGAATCAATTGTGTGTCTCTACTATGGGCAGTCACATCCCATATGATACGCCATTTAAAATACACAACATGTGCCCATCTGATCCACAGTGAATCTGCTTTCCGATGAATATCCCAAAAGATTTTTGAAAGAAAAGTCAGCTCCAAACTCGACAGTCCCTCAACCCAAGTCCTCATTTGGTCTTTGACTCTTTGGTAAGCATATAATTGCCCAAGTGATTTCGTATTCCTCCCTCCTCATAAAAAACTCCTACAGAGGCAAATAACATGATTTTCACTACCATTTATGGGACTAGGAAGGTCTATAACCAAAAAGATAAAACATCTTGCAATATAGCTTTAATGAGTTCAACTTTTCAGCATAAGATAGTGCTTTAAAACCACACATTTTAATGTATTTAGTTATGGTGTCCAAAAGTGGGGCCGATTGAGCAATTGATAAATAACTTAAGTGGTGTGAATGGTATTTCAAGATGTGAATGATATCCCAAGATATCTTATGGGAGATCTTTTCCCATACCTTCTGTGATATCAACAAGATTTAGTCATCATAATCATTAACCCAGTGTCACAATGGCTCACACCTACGGTGAGGGTAGGAGGGGGGTCGGATGTACGCAGCCTTACTCATGTACTAAAGTACAGAGAGACTGTTTCGGATGACCCATAATGAAAATTACGTCAAAAATTACATAGAGTGACTGTTGCTTCATAACAAAGAAGCGCGGACAGTTTAGTGAGCCATTTTTCTTTATTCCACCATATTCTCAAGCCAAAAAATAGTGAGTTTTTGGCTCCACTACAAATGATGAAAATATCAACAAGATTAAATAAATTTAATAATCCTTGCTCAATTACACCAACAACAAAGATGTTAGATTGGGACTGGTTAATTGACAAACATGATACAAATGACAATCTGGTGAGACCATCCAGCGTAACTTTAACTAAAATAGATTCCCCTCCATGGAAAAACATCAGGTCATCATTTTATGTCAAATGTGCGACTCTGAGTGCAGCACATTATGGGTGAAAGTTGAAGTCTGTGTCGGTAGTTTGGAACTTCAATATCCAAGAAAAGTAATCCAAACAAATAACAAGTAGAAACAAGGGCATTGGGTCTCTTTACCATAACCCTCTTCTCCCTTTAAAGAATCCATGAAAGGATCCATTAAGTGAGATGTGAAAGGTAAGGGTTGTTATGCACTCCATAATCCGGTGAACAAATGCAGGGGGGAAATGCAACACAAGTATAATGTCATTCAAGAAAGCCCATGAAATTGTATCATATGCTTCGCGTAGGTCCACTTTTATCATATAACGAGATGATGTTCTTTTCATATTGTAGCCATAGACAAATTCATGGGAAAGAACACATAATTAGTCATGAGTAATATTCCATCCACAAACGCCCCTTATGCAGGATCAATGATATCAGATAAACAAGGACATAACCGGGCAGTTAAGATTTTGGTGATTGTATTGTACAACACATTAGTACAAGATATAGGTCGGAAGTTTGAAAGTGTTGATAAATGAGTCATTTTTTAGATGAGGGAAAGGACTATATGATTGAGTTGTTTAAAAATTCTTCTAGTATCAAAGAATTCCAAGACTTCTTCAACCACGTCGTTGCAAACCAAATTCTAGTTTTGCTTGAAAAAGAATACTGAAAACCCATATGAACCTAGGAATTGTCATCACCAATGTAAAAAATAACATCTCTTATTTATTTCTCTATCACCAATGTAATAAGTGTTTCAGCAAAGATGGGTTCAACGAACTTACTCATGTGAATCACAGAGAGTTGATAGGTTGGTGATGAAAAACTATAGTACCAAATAGATTGTTAAAGAACTGAACAAATTCTGAGGCAACATGAGACGATGAAGTTGTTTGTCTGCCATTTGCCAAATTAACTTGGGAATTAAAATTCCAATTTGCATTTCTTTTGAATATTGTTAGAAATATATTTTATTGTGTTCACTTGCATTAGTTATCTTTGTATTTGTGTATTTAATAGATTAGTTATTAGGTTGGGCCACCTCTGTATATGGTCATGTAAGCCTGGTGCAATATGGAAGCCTGACGTTCACACACACACAGACACACACACACATTATATTTGAAGGTTACACTTCCGTAACCCTAACAAAAACTAATGAACCAATGATTTGTGTATTGCAAACAGAGAGATGATGGTCACCTTTCATTGTAGCTTTGAATACCTCGATTTGTAACTTCACATTCATCTTTCTCGTGTTCAATACTATCATTATTGCTCTCATCTACTATCCATATATTATTGTTAATTGTCGATGTATATTAGGACTAACAATTGGTATCATAGCAAGGCGTGTTTGATTGAAACTCTATGCATTCTTTTGACCTATTATTTCATGAAGAAGACTAGCCATTCAAAAAACATATTTTACTCACTTCATTTGTGCTCTAAAATTCAAAATATATATATATAGCTGAGCTCGTTTTGATATGTTGAACACTCTTGTATCCTTTTCGAAAACCTTACTTTCCTAATCAGTCATTCGGAAATCTATCGATAAGCTTCATCTGAGAAAAGAAGAAAGAGAAGAATAGTTTTTGATGGCTGTTAAATATTTCGGCTATCTTGTCTGCAGGTCCTCCGCACAAGGGATACAATTCAAGGGGTGTGAATTTTCGGCTATCGTGTTTCATATACCCATTTCAAACTTATTTATTAGTACATTTGAGATACTCAAAGATTTTCCTAATACCCATTTCAAGAGTTAGTTTGCGACCCACTTCAAACTTTGAAGCCCATGATCTAAATTCAAAGTCAACACTACACTCAAAGTTTCCAACACTCAACCCTTGAGATAATAATAAAAAAAACAATAAATAAAAAACTCAAGGTCAAAGATGGTGAAAGTCTCAAGGTCAAAGTCAAGAACACAACTATTCAAAGCCACACAAGGTTCAAATACTTGCTAGATAAATTGAATCAACAACATGTTAATGATCTATATCTGACAATAAAAATAGATGCCTACTCCAACTCATCACATTATCTGACAATCAATGTGTTGTATCTACTGATGAGTTCGAGGTAAGTACTAATTCTAGTTTCTTTGAACACTTACGTTGTTTACAAGATAAAAGCTCTCCATGATTAAAGAACACAAGTCCATTAAAGAATTAGAAGCCTGATTAGCCAATAATGAAACTGTCGTGAGAAAACACTTAAACGAAAAAATCGAGCCTTGTGGTTTGTCTAACCAACACAAAAGAGGAAATTACTCGCCTAAAGTTTAAGGTAGAAAGCTCAGAAGCAAAAATTTGTGACTTAACTAAGCAACTAAATGCTTCTGAACTTGAAAGGCACACAACTACTAATTCTTATGAAACCCTTCAAGAGGAACACGAAAGACTATACTCTAAGATTAAATATCTAGAGGACGTCCTTGCTAAAGAAGACAAATAGATCAAACCATTTTTTCAATCAGCTCAAGGACACAAAATTCTACAATCCAGAACTAGGTTTGTGATACCAAAACCAATGTCACTTAAAGAAAGGGACTTCACGTCAATTGTGTGAGATAAGATACATGGGTTTAGGTCTAACGTCTTTGATGTCTTTTACTAGAGCGTGACATATCAGTGCCCTAAAATAGGAGAAAAGAGATCAAGCCAAGGCTGAAGTCTCTTTTGATTATATAGAGTTGAATGACAACTACAAGAAAAGGGAAACACTCTTGTCTACTGACTATGATTCAATCTATAGTCATGAGAGTGAGATTGTGTCTGCATGGAAGAATCATCTATTTCATAAAACTCTAGAACTGATAATGTCTATATTCCAGAGATAATTCAAAAAATTGCAGACTGCACACATATGTGGAAACTGAAAGAAAGATTTACAAAATAGAAAATAGAACACAATTTTGTTAAACGACATATACTCTCTAAAAAATTGCCTCTTGTACAGACAAAATTAACTTCAACCTCATCTCATATTTATTAAGGGAAATTTTTTATACCTCCCTCTAAACAGGTTTCTAAAGTAAAAGGGTCATCTAGATAGTGAAATCACTATTAATGCATTATAGGATAGATATGTGCATCCGGCCACAGATATGTGTATCGGGAGTATTTATATTTTTAAAAATAAGTCTAATATTTTTATTAAATTACAGATAGAGACTCAATACATACATGACATATATTCATAAGTATCATAATCAGATAAGTATCAAATACGCGAATATGGCGGTGGGATGAAGTGTCGGTGCAAAATAGTTGTCGAGACATAAGCAAGAATATGGAATAATTTCCACTTATGGTTCTACTAGTATTGCACCAATTCCATAATTGGCACATGTTTTTTCTTTGACCACATTTGGTACATTATTTTTGTTTTTCGCCCGGTCTTTCTGTTGACATTTTCGGTGGTTAAATCACTAGTGAGGCGTCATAAAATTGGATGATTTGATAGGACATGTTGCATGTGGAAACGTATTTATTCAATTTCCAATCGATTTAGTAGGAAGTCAAGTGAGTTCCCCGCGAAAGAATTAGAGCTCAAACTCTTTGAGATTTTTCATTGTTTCTGGTTAATGATGAAGGCACTGAGCTCTCCCGGTGAATCCAAAATTGATTAGCAAATGGAGTCAACAAGAAATAAAAGCAATTGTTATATAGAGTTGATGCGTTGGAGGAAGTCGTCACTTCTTTTTTGCAAGAGAGATGTGTCAGGTAATGATGTGTCATGTGTAGATGCACGTGGATCATCCTCCCCTCTCATGCTGGTTCCATTAATTAGAGCATCATGCCGCTTATTCTGGGTATGTAGCAAAAAGGGCAAAAACTCTGGAGACACCGCAGTTTTCAGGTGACGCGATTCAATGAAAATATATGTAGCCTGTTTGTGATGATGAAAATCAATGAGAACCTCAAAGGGACTTCTGACCAATCCTTATAAAGTATCACAGAGATCAACAGAAGAAAAGTAATCCTGAGGTCACATAGACTTCCCGTTAGCATCGCTCTAGAGATGAACTCTGGAGAATGATCTGAACATGTTGGTGATAGAGATGTTAAAACGTCACGATTTCCCTCCAATCATCAAATTGCATCTATAGTAGACGAGTCAACATAAATTTTGGAATGGTCACAAAGACCAGCAAGTGACTCAAAATGTGTCTGTGTCTTAGAAAATTTAAAATATTTGACAGTGTGGTAACTAGACACGTTGGGATCAATGAATGTTCAGTATATAGGATTATGGACCAATGTAATCAGTATCAGTCATCACAAAAGGAGATGGTGGTGGGTGATGCGGTTCCCAGTGAGATGGTGAAACACCTTTCTGTTGGGAGAAAGATGAGTGATCTATAGTAAGGTTGTGCATGCACCGTTGAACTATATGCATTGACTTCTATCAAAAATTGATTAAAACAGATTTTGTACATTGGGGGTTGTCTGAAGTAATTTGAGTGATTAGGAGTATTTCCTTGATTGATAGAACAATGGAGGAGGCAGATTTGTCATTGGTTATTATTTTCTTGCTCACAAGAGCCTTCTACTTCCTCACTTTCAAAATGTTCGTTTACTCATGTTTGGCATTGACCCTTTGGTTGGCTCAGTTGGATTGTACTAGCCATTGGGATTTATCTCTCATTGCTCCTCAACAAGAGCACTCGACAGAATATACATTCTGACGTTGTTTGGCGCTGGGGAGGAGAAAAATAAAAACTCCTCCTCAAAATGTGCATCATTGAGTAGCCTTTGCAGTTAACAACGCCAGGAGCAACAAGAAATGCCCCCCTCAAATTTGAACTAGTGAAAGTCTTTGAATTGTAATTTGTTAGGCATCAGGAGGAGAAAAATGAAAATTCTCGCTCAGAGTGGAAACGTTGATTGCTCAGCCATTCGTACTTCTCGTCATGTGTGTGGCGCCATCAGATCACGTACCACACATGACGGGCCTGCAAAAAGATTAAAAAACCTTTGATACCCAATTTAGGGTTGGATCTCCCTTTTGAGCAATGAATGAGTTATGAAAAGTTTGTTTTATTTTTGATCCTAAATTAGTCTTTAGATTTGCTCCAAAGAGTTGTTGGACTAAATTTCTGATTTAGGGATTCATTGTTGTTTACGAGAGGTAAAGATTTTCACCCTAGACAATCATTTAAGATGTTTGACTGAATACACCTTGAGGGGATATTTCATGCAAACATCATCACAACTATCATAAGTTGAAACTTTAAATCTTTTTCGTTGAGATTCTCAATTTCCAGCATTCACATCACAATGATGGATAAAAAGCATTAAAGAAAGAAGAATTGTGCTTCCCCAGAAGAGAACTGAGAATTATTATCTATAAAATAACTAAATGACTGACTGCTTGAACTTTCTTTTGAACATGTTTATTTAAAAGTAATGCAAAATTTAGAGACATCATAATGATGTTTTGATTATCTAAAACCTCGCAGATTCCTTTCGAGTGCATTTCAAAATCCGAGTCACCCTTTTTTCTTGACGTTTATTCAGAGCATTTCCTTTCGACTTTTCATGATGTGAGATACTGGATGACACTTTGAGATTTGTGGAACGCATATCTATCCTATAATACATTAATAGTGATTTCATACATGTCCCGACAAGAGCAGAGTAACCGCCCACACAATCACAACTCCTCATTCCTTAACACTTCAATTTTATTGTTTAGTCTAATCTTTGAAATGTTATTTGCCTTTGGATGACCCTTTGACTTTAGAAACAATAAAGTGAACGTGATTTCATACCTGACCCGACAAGAATAGGTGTCCACACAACCACAACTCCACAACTTCCACTCCTTAACACTTTAATGTTATTGTTTAGTCTAATCTTTTTTAATCATTGAAATGTTATTATTGTTGTTACATTTTGGTGTTATTATTATTTTTATTCAAGAACCTCTGATTATATATATTTGCAATTGTATCCTATATATATATATATATATATATATATATATATATATATATATATATATATATAGAGGGCTCTTCTCATCAGGCCGGCCTGACGGGCTGCCCCGTCCGGCCGAGCCCGTTTGGGCACCTTCCCGGTGGCATTTTTTGATGAAATTTTTTGAGCATGTTCCTCATCAAGTCTAGTTTGTCCATACCAAATTTCAGCTCAAAATTCGATCGGGAAGATCGTCAAATGATTTTTGCAAGTTAACTGGTCCGGAAAATACATATTCCGGACCAGTTAACTTGCAAAAATCATTTGACGACCTTCCCGATCGAATTTTGAGCTGAAATTTGGTATGTACAAACTAGACTTGATTAAGAACATGCTCAAAAAATTTCATCAAAAAATTCCACCGGGAAGGTGCCCAAACGGGCTCGGCCGGACGGGACAGCCCGTCAGGCCGGCCTGACATGAAGTTTCCTCTATATATATATATATATATATATATATATATATATATATATATATATATATATATATATATATATATATAGATTTTGGATCAAATGAGAACCTTGCTTAACGTGAGAACGTGAGAACTCCACTTTTAAGCAATTGTGATGCACTATATTGATTATTTCTTGCACATTTTCGTGTTAACGAAATAATTACAAATTTGTCTCCACACTTATATAAAGTTGGCACGTTTTGACCCAAGTTTAAAAAGTGCAATAGGTGAGCCTCATAGTGCACCGAGATGTGTTAAAAGTGCATGGTTCTCACGTTCTCACGTTAAGCATGGTTCTTATTGGAACTGCTCCCTATATATATATGTATGTATGTATGTATATATATTATTTATAAATATACCCTGTAATTTTTTGAAGGGTAATGGAAACTAATAATCCAACCTTTTAGCGGTCTTCTTTCAATAATCCTACCTTTTGATTATTCATGAATAATCCAACTTTTGCACCTCATCTTCATTTATTGGTCCCTGGTCGGTTAATGACCTACTATTCCAAGTTATTTTCTTATCTTTGCAAAATATTATCTTTGTGAAAGATGAGATTTATAGTATAATGATTTGCAAAGATAAGAAAATAGCTTGGAATAGCAGGTCATCAACCGGTCAGGGACCAGTGAATGAAGATGAGGTGTAAAGGTTGGATTATTCATGAATAACCAAAAAGTTGGATTATTGTAAGAAGACCGCTAAAACGTTGGATTATTAGTTTCCATTTTCCCTTTTTTGAATGGAATATACCATGTACTCCGTAGTTGTATCGTGTAATTTTTTTAAGTTGTCTTATTGCCGTATCCCCTGCATCATAGCTCGACAATAATTAAGGAATCTAATCCTCAGTGTCGTTCTTCTCGCCTTTTCGGCAGTCCTCAGTATCTTCCCAGCCGTGTGCCCGTGTGCGTACCTTAACCCGGGGGGAAGGGTTCAACCTAAAGCCAAAATTTCTCATCGCGTTCTTCTTCAGGTAACGAACGACTGTTCTGGATTGTTCTCTTTGAAGGTTAATTAAGAAGATTGAATTGATTTCTAAATGCTAAATTGATCCTATATTTCATTATTTTTTTACCATTAGTAAAAGTTTCAAATTCGGGCATGGTTTATGCATATTTCGGTATATCAGTGTTGAGAAGAAATATTCCACTGAGGTCCATGTTATTAGTTTATATGCAAATTGCAAATTATGACTATATAAGTGATCAGAAGGACCAAAATCAGCAATAACCCACCTGTGCTGTACTAAATGTACAAGTGAAAGAAATGACAATCAGGGACACTGAAAATGATGTACAACTAATGCGACCAAAAGTGCAATTTTTTAATGTTGAATATGGTTGGAACTATTAGGATGGTTCACTAGAGATTTTGTGCTGATTCTTCTTACCTAGAGCTTGTTGGTGTATTTGTACTGGAAGAAATAAATGAAGGAAAATAAAGCAACAAAATAAATATCAATATTTTTTTAATGGAAATTTTTATGATAAAGTCGGGGACTTTGAATTTATTGATATGTATTATTGATATGTAAATGCAGTAGCTTAGCCATGGCTATCGTAAGCAAGACAAGGACTATGCTGGAGGATCTGGTCAAAGAGGGTTCATTCAAATGGTTGAACAGAACCAGGAGTTCATTTGATAAAGATCTTGAGGAGATGGAGAAGTCTCAATCATCGGGTGGAATGAATTGGTTGCCTGAGCTCTCTCGTTACGCAAATGTTGTCACCTGGAAATGCTCAAAGTAAGTTTCTATAGTTCATAGTCTTATGCTCTGTAGCAATTTTTAAAAAATCCAAAGTATTTTCAGGATCTCTTTGTATGGTCAATTTAAGCATTTTGAGTTAGATTCTTTGCAAGGTATCATTGATAGAATTCACAATTGGGTCTGGTTCAATCAACTAGTTCATAATGCACACAGAAAGATCACACTAAAAGATAGAATACAATTGATTTGTTTGTCTAATCAAATTCTATATAAACTCTCGTGACTCTCTTTACTATTTCTATTGACGTTCTTGGGCTTTGTTTGTTTAAGGTGAATGAATATGAGAGAATAGGAGAATTTCTCTTGTTTAGTGAGGATTAATGGGGAGGGGTGAAAACGAAAATGTTGCATTCCACCCCCTTTTCAGTTCTCTTATGGAGAGGTGGAGAAAATGAAAGTGTTTCACAAGACTTACAATAAGCCATATTTCTATTGTTTTTTCTCCTCTCCATCTTCTCCTCCATTTTAATCTTCTCTATTTCATCCCAAAGTAAAAGAAAGGTTTATAACTACTCCAGCAATTTATTTTGCTGTATTAATTACAACCATTGTCGCTGCAGAATCCTTGATATATCCATGAGTCAACTTCAGGAAAATTTTGAACAAGTGGCTTCTGATTCTTTAAAGCATCCACCTCATTACGCTAGGAACTTTCTGGAATACTGTTGCTTCAAGGCTCTTGCATTGTCTGTAAATGTAAACGGGTATCTAGGTGACCGAAGTTTCCGGTGTCTTACATTTGATATGATGGTTGCTTGGGAGTTTCCAGCCGCTTCAAGTCAAGCATCTGCCAGTGTATGTGTCAATCGTTTGTTTATTCAATCATTGAACAATTCTAGCAAATTCCCTTATATCACTTAAAGACCGAATATGTATTTCGTGCAGTAAACATAGGGCTGTAAGTTTTAGGTTACTATAAAAGTATTATTTATGTCACTCATCCTTGTAAATTATGCGACCCCCCCGTACCTCACCGCAGGTGGGAGCCTTTGCGGCACTAGGGTAATGTTGTTGTATCCTTGTAATTTTTGCCTTGTTTAGTTCCTCTTTGAGTCTCTGTCAAATTCCATCCTAAGAGATTATATGGCGCCAGCCTCACATAAGTCTAATCCAACCCTACCTCTCTCTTTTTAAAGAAATGCCTAATATTTTCTCTAAAGAGTCAGAAAGGTATAAATTGGGAGGGAAACAGTGAGTTTCTCTTAGCCCTAGCTGCGCTAATTGTTGCAATGAGTTACAGAAAGTTGACACGGAGGAGTTCTGTGTAGCACACCAGTTTTTTAACAAGAGGTTGACCAAAAAAGCAACATAAGCTACAAGGATGATTATCAAAATGATTTTACAGGTTCTAAAACACCTAAAACATTATCAAGCCTCAGGTAGATATTAGGAAATGAAAACTTTTTCCTGCTGAAGTTTTTTCTTAAATCCCATGGTGTCACGATGGTTGAATGAAGATATGATTTATATTTATCATTTCATGATTGGACCAGATACTGGTTTGGGTAAATTTTTTTAATTGCAGATGGAGGAAGCCACTGTTGGCGTTGAAGCCTTTTCAAGAATATCTTCTGCAGTTCCCATAATTGCCAATGTAATTGTCAGTGATAGCATTTTCGCCGTCCTTACTTCGTCAACAGATTATAGACTTCATTTCTCTGTCTATGATAAGTACCTCATTGGCATGGAAAGGTACACTGCCTGACATTGTGGTGTGTGGTTCTTAATTCTGATGAAGATCTTGAGAGTTCATATCCCCCCAAAATTGATTTCTTTTTTGGAAATGTGGTGCTTGTCAGAAGCACCTAGTACACACTTTGCTATATGGGATGATTTGCATTTCCTCTTCGACGTTTAGTACTTCATTTTTTCTTTTTTTGGATTGTGTCATCATTAACCTTTAATGTAGCGATATCCAGAATTAAATATCAAGTGAAAATTTTATTCCTTAAATGCATCCCCTATGATTCTTTTTAGTCCTCCGTCCCATTTTACATGTCCTACTTTCCTTTTTGGGTTGTCCCAAATAAGTGTCACATTTCCTTTTTTGGAAAGATATATGTGGTCTACAACATTTCACTTTATTAGACTCAAATCTCAACCACAACTTTTACTTTTTCAACCACTTTATTAATAGTTGTGCACCTATGCCAAACCAAAGTAGGACACATAAAATGGGACGGAGGTAGTATCAATTTATATGGATGTTTTAAAGTAGCTAAGTCACATAGGACCGATGTTACTTCCGTAGTTGATCTTACTTATGCTTTGAAATAGTTGTAGTGTAACACTCCGTAACTCCCTGTTACTATATCGAATGTTTATCTTGCAGGGTAATTAAAAAGTTGAAGAGCCAGTCAGAGTCATCTCACCTTTCCCCCCAACGCTCTGATAGAGGGGAGAAGATCCTGGAACTGGATGGGACCGTCACAACTCAACCTGTTCTTGAACATGTGGGAATTTCCACGTGGCCTGGTAGATCCGCGGACTCGAAATTGCTATTTATGCTAACAAGTTTAGATCAAATTGAGAAAAATGCCGACCAAGGCACTAAAGCCAATACATGTGTTTATTTCACTTGATCGCATCAGTTAAATTGGACTTAACTAACTACAAGAGGTCTCATACTTATCTCATACTTATATACTCCCTCCGTCCCTAATAAAACTCCTCCTTTGACCTGGCACGGGGATTAAGATAGTGGGTTTTGTGTGGTGGAGAAATGTGCAGAGCAGAGAGAAATGTGTAAGAATGATTGTGAACCACAAATTCTTTGCCAAAAAGGGAAAGAGGAGATAATTTCGGGACAGACGAAAAAGGAAAGTTTGAAGATGATTCAGGGACGGAGGGAGTATTAGATTATATTTGATGCAAATCTAGTAGGCAATCGATGTGGGATACTCATCACATCCCCTCAACCCAAATCGGGTTGGACAACTAAGGGATGGATAAATGTGCCCAAATTGACCTCCAAATAGGTTGCCTCAAACTATCAAATGAGTGCACTCCTCAGACCAGGATATGATGCTAGTTAAATTGTATATCACTCACGGACTCACCCTAAATTGACTTTGAAGAAGTGAAGCGGGGTTTATCCCACGCTTGCATATAATCATATTAGACTAAACCACACTAGACAACTGATGTGGGGTTAGGAACCGGACACTACCAATAATAAGAGTCTTATTAAGTAACTTTAATATTGTTCAATACTAGGGTTTCAGGCCCTACAACTAAATAGAAGTGGGCTGGCCCATTAGAAATAGAATAAATAAGGGTAAGTGGTGAGTAGATGAAGAGGAGAATTTTGGGATAGGGACTGAGAATTTGGGAGTGTGAGACCACTCGAAGAATCTCAACCTTTTCTTTCGTTACTTTCTGTATTCCATTACTAAATCTTCATTAATATACTAAGATTTTCTACTGGGATTCTTCCGTTACCTATCATGTGGGATACTCAAGAGCATCTTTAACTTCTTTTGTGGGCATATATTTCATGTTGCAGGTAGGCTAACTCTGACAGACCATGCTCTCTATTTTGAAGCACTACGTGTTGTGTCTTATGACAAGGCGAAAGTTTATGACCTCTCGCAAGATCTAAATCAGATCGTTAAACCTGAACTAACAGGACCATGGGGCACAAGGCTTTTCGACAAAGCTGTGTTCTATAAATCAACTTCCTTGTAAGGCACGAAGCATATCTTTAGCCTGCAATATTCCTTCCACGTTTATTTATCTCATGCAGTTTGGGATATGTTTTGCTAAACATGCTAATAAACCAGCTAACAGCTGATTATTAACTTTTAACAGAAGTTAGCTGGTCTTATATTTTTGGATAAATATTACGTAATAGTTGATAGGCCATTCATAAGCATAATATTCAAAATGAAATAAAAAATGTCTTGAAACAACTTTAAAATAAATTGTGGTTAATAATAAAACTATATAGACAAAAGTGATTAGCATATTTGAAAAGTGACTCCATGAATCTTATTAAACAAGATACCTCAACAAAACAAAACTTATTTGATTGGCTGCCTTTGCAAAGCTTGTAGCTAGCTTATAAGCTAACTTGTGGCATGCCAAACACATCCTCGATGTTCTATACGATATTGCCTTTTTGGAAGTTTTCAATTTTAATTCTTGTAAATGCAGGCAAGACCCTGTGGTTATGGAGTTCCCAGAACTTAAAGGACACACGCGGCGAGATTATTGGTTGGCCATTATACGTGAAATCCTATACGTCCATCGATTTATAAAAAAATTCCAGATCACTGGAATAGAGCGAGAAGAAGCACTTTTGAAAGCCATTTTTGGAATCCTTCGTGTTCAAGCGCTAAAAGAAACAAGTTCCACATCCATAGATGCTCTTTCTTATGAAGATCTTTTGATGTTCAATGTGTGTGATCAGCTTCCTGGTGGAGATGTTATACTGGAAACACTTGCTAATAGATCGAATGCCAGGGAATTGGAGAGAACTAGCTCTCCCAAATGCAGAAGAGTGGTGCACTCTATTTCGCCTTTGACAATGGCATCCAACTTGGGGTTTGTGTTTGGATCAGTTTCTTCTAATGAGATGGGAATCAGTGTGGGTGAGATTGTTGTGGGTGAGGTTACTCCTTTGGAAAGAGCGGTTAAGGAATCTAGAACCAACCACAAGAAGCTAGTATCTGCTCAAGCTAGTGTTGATGGGGTTAAGGTCGATGGTATTGACACCAACTTAGCTGTTATGAAGGTAATTAATAAGATGTTATTAGATTGAATACTTTGTGTGGATAGTGAGAATTTCTGAAGATCCATGTTTGTATCCATTAATTTTGACTTCAAAGCATTGCTTGTTTGAGGAGAGATTGAGAAGAAAGAAAGTTGAGAGCGAAAACGATAATAGAAAGAATTTGTATATTTGGCCAAGGAAAAAAAATAAATTAAAGAGAAAATAGTTGGACCCAATAATTTCTTGATTTTTCCTCCCCACATGCAAAGAAGAAAGATAGAAGTAACGGAGAATGCGTCTTAGTTTTTCATTTCTATTTATGCCCCTTTCTTCTTGTGTAAATTTTCTTATAATTTAAGTTTTTTTTCCTTTTAATCAATGAGTACTGCCCACTTTTATAAAAGAGTACTGCCCACTTCTTTCCTTTCTATTTCTCTCTTTCCTTTCTATTTCTCTCTTACTTCTCTCACATCATTAATTCCCCCCTTTCTCACATTTTCTCCCCTCTCCCGTTCTCAATTTTTCTTCTCTATCGAACAAAAGCCAAATGCTTGCTCATGTTCTCTCTCTCTCCTCAAATTTTCTTCTCTACTGAACAAAACACAGATGCTTTGTCATGTGTTAGGCATTAATTATCACACCGGGTAAACATCCCAACTTTATTGGGGTTAGTGTCATGAAATTATAGTATCTAAAATCATTTAAATCTATAAGTTCAAGCAAATGGGTATTGATGGAGTCTTACACGATTAGGAAATGTAAGCTTAAAACTTGCCAGATTAGGAAATGGGACAAGTAATAATAAAAAATTCTGGAAAGGAACACGTAACAAATCAATAAAAACAGAGGGAGTAAAGTTTATCGGCTTTTAGCCCATCATTAATTCCCCCCTCACAATTTCTTTGCTATCATCTCTTCTCTGTGTTTTCTTTCGTGTTTTCTTTTCTAGTATTGTCCTGGTTCGAAACAGATCCATTGACTTATGCCATGCTCTGATCTCTGAGACTAATGCATGACCGTATAGGAGTTGCTGTTGCCCATTATTCAATTGGGGAATTGGCTTCTTTCTCTAGCACACTGGGAAGACCCTTTAAGGTCCATGATTTTCTGCTTAGCTGCCTCCTACGCTATTAACAGGTGAGGTCAGGGATACTTGTTTATGGTATATATGGTTCTGTTACTCTGCTATTTTGGTTGGACTTGAGAAAGTGTCATGGTATTTTATTATATACTCCGTAAGTTGAAAAAGGTACAACAAGAATCCTTATTACCAATTAGTTTATGTAATGAACTTTAATGGTGTACAATATCACAAACTTTTTAAAGTTTGAATCACAGATTTTTAGACGGATCATTTGTTTAAAGCTATATCTCCAACAGCCAACCATCATCTAGAAAGCTTTAGGACTTATGCATTTTTATCTTATCATTTACCTTTTTCTTTTGATCAGAGAGCTCTTTGATTTGATACCTTGAAAAATATTGGACAGGACAGAGTTGTATTTATTTTGGAAGAGAACAGTTTTTGACCATACATTGCGTTCTTTATTTTATAAGAAAAGCAAAGCAGTGTTTGTAATAAATAAGTACTGTGGTCCCAGTCCCACAAAGATGTTCCCACTTTGACACATATTCATGTAAGATAAAATTTTATTTTGACATTCTAAATAGAGTCATGCTAGAGGTACATGCACTTTTACAAAAAGTCTAACAAAAGACCTATGTGGCACTGTGGCAGCATCACATTATTTAGCACATCACATCACTTTTACATCAAAAGTCATTACAATAGCCACATCACCTGTTTGTAAGTTTTTTTGTAAGTTTATTTGTACTCTTAGCATTTTCCTTCTAAATATACCCTTACATCATGTCATCAAGCAAAAGTAGGAAAAAGTAGGGTAGTTATGACATCTCCTAATAAAATACTACGTAAATTCTTTTTATAGAAATGGCAACTTCATTTTTGAAAATACAGGAAAGGAAAGTGGGAACTTCTTTTCAGGCCGGAGTGATTATAAAGTTATTATCCAAAGATAGTGTTGAGTGATTGAGGGAATGCATAAATGCTTTCTTGCATATTTTACATACAAGTAATATCTATTAATTGTAACTTGGTAGAAATAACGAAGTAGCTGCTCTCTTGCAGGGGATGGCTGGGATATGCTTCTGCTGCCTTGCTAGCTTTTTTTGCGGTTTTTATGTTACTTACTCGCTATACTAGCCGAGGTAGGCCCGCTGATGAACTCAAAGTATTAGCTCCTCCCGAAATGAACACTGTGGAGCAGCTTTTAGCCGTTCAAAATGCCATTTCCCAAGCTGAAGAACTGATCCAAGATGGAAACATTGTTCTTCTCAAGTTCCGTGCATTATTGTTGTCCATATTCCCGCAGGTTTTCTACTATTTCCCTGTTTCTATGGCATTCATTTATATCTAAGTGGAATGTGCTATCTATCTTCTAAATGATCCTCCTATTTTTTATGTTTACTTCATCTGTTTGGGATTGTCTGTAGAAATAATTTCATAGAAAATGTCTTCAGTGGAACTATTTTTTGGGAAAATATAATGGAGGATCAGGTAAAAACTAAATTCATTAAAAATAATTTGTAGGGACAAACTATCCAAAAATATTTTTTCTTGATCTCTTCCAGTCATTGTCCCTGCAAACAGACACCTTGATAATTTGTGCTATTTTTATGGGGATTTTACTAAATTAAAATATGCTGTCATACGAACAAACAAACATCATGTCCCATGTGCTTAAATTAAAAATAAAATTATTTTATTAAAAAAGTCTTGCTGCATAACCGATAAAAAAAGCCTTCATTGACAAGACTGTGACACATAACATTGTTCGGCAGCGGCACAGTGCCAGCCGGTATATGCTGTGATTTTGTATACTTTATACAAGCGAAGAAAAAACTCTCTTCATGATTGCTTTGAAATTCCGTCACATCGTTCCTCCATAAGCAGGCTTCCATTGTCCTCTTTTGCAAGAATTCAAGTGCTATAACTTACGATGCACGGAAATGTCATTCTCATAATCACATGGATCGCGGGCAGTTCTGTGGGACGGTATGCGCGATTTTTCCTCCCCACATGCAAAGAAGATTGTACCGCGATCCGGTACGTGCGATCCGGATCGGAAATCGCGGGCAGTTCTGTGATCCTGTACCTATGGTCCATTCTTCCGGACAGGATGCTCCGTCCGGTCGCCGCAGTTTGGAGCAGTTTCCGGTGGAATTTTTTGATAAAATTTTGTGAATATGTTCTTCATCAAGTTTAGTTTATCCACACCAAATTTCAACTTAAAATTCAATCGGGAAAGCAGTCAAATAAATTTTTTGAAAATAACTGCGTGTTATATGTATATTTTGGCGCAGTTATCGTCAAAAAGTTATTTGACTGTCTTCCCGATTGAACTTTAAGCTGAAATTTGGTATAGATAAACTGGAGTGGATGAAGAAGGTGCTCAAAAAATTTTCAAAAAATTCCACTAGGAACCGCCCCAAACGGAGGGTCCTGTCCATCAGGCTGGACAAGATCATTCCTCATATATTCTCATTCTTTGTTCTTTTGTTCGCTACACTTTCCTTTTTGGGATGTATTTTAATTTTTGCTACACATTCCTTTTTTGATAAATTTTCGCTTTTAAAAATACTCTGTTACCCTCACTTTTTCTATTTTATCGTCTTCTCTTTCATACTTTTCCCATCATCTCTTACTTTTATACACTATTCATTAGGGTTGAATTCGGTTTCGACCCGAACCAATTCATCATATTTGCAAACCGAGCCGATATATCGGTTTGCCAAATTTCAACAACCAAAACCGAACCATTGTTTGAATGGGTACCGATTTTTGGTACCAGATTGTTTTGTTTACCTTAAACTGAAAGAAACCAATTTTAAATTGGAATGACTAAATTTGAACTGATATTCAATAGAATTAAGCTCAATAGGACGCCAATAATTGAGTCCAACAAGCCCAAAGGTAGCTCGGCAGGTAAACTAGCCCGCTTCATTAACACTTGAGAGCAGATCTGCGTTATATAGATATATTTTGGGGCAGAAAGCTTATCTTTGTCCGGTGTGGGATAAAATAGTATAGCAAAGAAGACTTTGAAGTCCGATGGGAATCGACCCTTTGATGCCTCGGTTAGGAAATGCGTTGAACGACCAACTCCGCCATGCTCCAGATATGTTCATTTGATACTAGATACTATATTATACCTTTATTAAATGGCATTAATTATTATTATTATTACTAATTACAATTATCATTAATAATATAAAAATGTCGGTTCGGTTCAGTACTTCAGTTTAAATCGATATTTTTGTATACAAACCGAATCCGAACCAATTTTTTTGGGTCCCAATTTCTATCGGTTCGGTTCGTTTTTTCCAAAACGGTTCAATTATTTTCGGTTCGATTTTCGGTATTTCGGTCTCAAATGCCAGCCCTACTATTCATTATCCTTACTACTTTTCCCTTGAATAGTACTCCCTCCGTCCCAAAATAAGTGTCACATTTCCCTTTTAAAAAAGAAATATGTGATCTACAACATTTCACGTTTACTCAAATCTCAACCATAACATTTATTTTTCAACCATTTGATTAATAATTGTGTCAAACCAAAGTAGGACACATAAAATGGGACACATGTAGTATGTCAAACCCTATTGTAGTAAACACTAGAATACGGAGGGAGTATCATTTACAAGAATATCCCTATTTATTATATATCGTTTCATGTTTCCTGTTTTCTATTTCCATGCAACTTAGGCTATAACTAATTGCAATTGTGTATTTGGCACTAGTTTTCATGCTGTGAAACCAAAGTAGTTGGGGTTATAGCGTTGCTATTCTTTTAATCTTGTGTTGAAAAGAAAACATTTTTCCCTGGAAATAGCATCATGTGCATAAACGGTTTTCCAAATAAGCTTGTGTACCCTGATTTAGTAAGAAAATAAGGGGAAATGTTCCATTTTTTTCACAGTTGGCCAACCCTAATCAGAAAAATTCATATTGTGATGTGGTTTCATCCAAGAAACTAGATGAGGCGTCTTTTTGCCTTTGTCTTTAAAAGATTCTGTTTTCCTTAATACAAGTCCACCTGAGCACAATTAGCACCAACCCCCAAATTGCACTGTCATGTCCGACTTATTCCTGCAAGTTCGACTGACTGCAGCGAAAAGGGAAACTCTAAATTGTGGAACTAAATATTGTAATACCAAACTTGTGGGCTTATCTGCAGTCATGAGACCAGATTGGCGTTTTCCCCTTCTCCCTCTAAGGGCATGTGTAGTAATTTGTGTTCATCCTTTTTGTTATGGTCAGGCAACAGAGAAGTTTGCAGGTGGACTGTTGGTCACGGCACTGGTTTTGGCGATCTTGCCATACAGGTATATAACACTTGTGCTTTTCCTGGAGTACTTCACTAGATACTCCCCCCTTCGGAAATCAAGCACTGAAAGATGGAATAGGAGACTGCGGGAATGGTGGTTTAGCATCCCGGCTGCCCCTGTCACACTCGAAAGATCTAAAGAGGACAAAAAGAGAAGATGATGTGATGTACCACTGGCTCTTTGCAAGAGGAGAGGCCCTGAAGCTGATGGGAGGTTTTGGGAAGTGGAGTCTGATTTAGATTTAAGGAGTCTACTGTTCTATGCATATTTTCATACAATCGTACTCTATAAACATACAGCAAAAGGCCCTTGTAAGTATGAGTTTTTCTAATACATAATGTAAATTTAAAGTTTCTTCATTCAGTGGTAGCCAAAACCAAATTATTGTTTTTGAAGGTCAATTAATCTCTAGCTTCGTAACCAAATTATTCTTTTTGAAAGTCAAGTAATTTCTAGCTTCTTTGATAGTTTGATGTATAAAAGTAAAATCCACCTTTATACAATTAAGAAACTTTCAGTCCCACAACTGATGAGTTGGTTTAATCACATAAGGGGCCAAGGGGGTGAATTGAGGGTTAAGAATTATGGTAATTATCTGCGCAATTCTAGTAGGGTTGGACTCGGGCCGGGCGGCCCGAACCGGAACCGGCCCGGCCCGGCGGCCCGGCCCATGGGCGGTTCGGGTTGACCCGGCCCGGTGGCTACCGGTTCCGGGCTCGGGCCTTCATTTTGGTGAACCGGCCCGGATTTATTTTTTTTTTTTGAATTTTTTTTAAGTTTTTGGGTTGGATTGGGTATTTTGGGCCATTTGGGGTGGTTTGGGGTTGAGGGGGGAGGGTAGGGGGTTGATTAGGAAAACCCAAAAAAAAAATTATATAGAACCGAATTGGGCCCGGCCTGGCCCGGCCCGAACCGGAACCGGGGTTACCCGGGCCGGTTCCGGGCCTCCCCTACCTTGAACCGAGGCCCGGCCGGTTCAAGGCCCGAACCGGGCCCGGCCCGGAACCGGTCCACCCCTAAATTCTAGTGCTCGGTATCAATATTAAAATAAGAACTAGGCTTTAGTCTCACAAAAGTTTGATTCGGCTAACATGAATCGGAAATCGGAGCTAAAAGAATTAAAACAAAAATATTAAAAAAAGAAGAAGATAAAATATGGTAAAAAAGAATGATAAAAATTACTAGGATAAGATAAAGATAAAAGGGTAAAGAACCTAAGAAAGATAAAGAAAAGATAAAAAATAGAAAAGATGAAATGAGATCAATCTCACTCCATCTTTCATTTAGTTCTCTCTTAAGTTTAAGTCATATTTTTAACTCAAGAAGTGGCATATCATTTCTGAATCAATCCATGACTGTTTGGGCTTTCCTCTCCCTCTCCTCCCGCATCTTCACCCTACCTCTCGATACGTCTAATAGATGCATCGCCTTTTATCTTAAATGTGTGCTACTCTCACCTTTTGTCTTAAATGTGAGCTACTCTCACCTTTTGTCTTGTCTCATTTTTCAAGTAGTCTTTTCTAGTATGTCCACACATTCAACACAACTTATGTATTGTAGCCATACTCATCTTTTGAGTTTGACATCATTTCACCGCCCAACACTACAACTATAATGCAAGCCTAATAACTGTCCAATAAAACTCATCCTTTAGTCTTGTCAGCATTCTTTGATCACATAGAAATTATGACATTCTTTCATTTTGTTCACCTTGTTATGATTTTATGGTATACATGTCCATCTAGTTCACTGTCATTTTGAATTATGGACATCAGGTAACAACACATATCACTGATTGGTATCTCATTACCATATAAGGTAATTCCATTGTTACCATTGCTTCTATCGCCACCAAGTTTGTTGTTCACATACTCATACTCAGTCTTGTTTTGACTCAGCGAAGCCTTCTCCAAAATTTATATCCATACTTTCAGCTTTGCTGTTGGTCCCGTTTAATATGGTAACCAGTCTAGAGGGGGGGGGGGGGGGTGAATAGACTGGTTGGTTTTTCAAAATTTCTCTAAGTCAAAAGTGACTTATCAGAGAAGGTCTGATTCTGATGACAGAGATAGGCTGGTTCTGATATTAGAACTGGCCTTGGCAGCGGATTCTGATCTGTCCGGGTAGCCTCAGAAACATTAAGGCAAATGCCTTTCTGATAACTCTTAAAACAAGATCTGCTGAACACAGATTCCAAGTCTTAGAGTTAATCAGTTAATATCCTAAGTGCAGAAACGTAAATTGCAGTAAAGTAAATGACACCGGATATTTTTATAGTGGTTCAAGGAACAACTCGTTCCTCTAGTCCACTGTTCCACTAGCTTTGAAGTAGATCAGTTACAAAGCTAATTCCTAGCACTTAAGAAGCACTCCTCGTCTTCTTCAAGCCTAGATGCCACCCAGGATGCAATTCCACGTCCTGATGGCTGGTCCTTTCACTCAGCTTCCCGGAAGTATCCCCACTTCACTACTGCAGTTACTTGGACGCCCTTCTTTTCAGAAGATCCTTTGAAAAACAGAGTTTTTCCTCCAACTTGCTTCGTCACAAATGATGTTTGATGAAGATCTTGAAGTGTTGAAGAGCAGGATGAACTTTGCTCTTGTTGGGGATAAGAGATTGTGAGATTGAATCTTCCCAACGTAAGCTTTTTCTTGTTTTTGTGTTGTGGAGTTTGAATCTCAAGAAAGCTTGAAACTTTTTTTTTCGAGCAAAAGTTGTAGCAAAGTTGTGTCCCTGTTCTTCGGTGAGTAGCTTATATACTGGGGTTGTCTGCCCGTTGGAGGAGGAGACAACTGCATTAAATGCGCGTACAGTTGACTTGACCGCCGTTTTGGAAGGTTTTTATTTTTATAATATATCTTCCCGGATTCCTTGGTCAATCATTTGCAATCAATCCTTCAGCGTATCAGGCTCATTTAATGTGCATTAAATGCTTTCCTTTCATGCACAGTCTTCTAGCCGTTGGATGTTTTACCCGTTGAATTCATAGCTGTTGGATGTTGCTTGAAATCCTCTAAGTGTTAGTCGGGCTCTGATCAGGCTCTTCTGATGAGTTGAGTTCTGATGGCTTTCTGATCTTGGATAGAACTCTAACTCTGACTCTGATAAATCCGCTGATGAGTGCCTTTGATTTGTAGTTCTCATTGGTTATCAGATGTTCAAGTTTATCAGCAACTCTCATGGTGCAACTCTGATGGACTTCTGCTAAGAGAACTCTGATGGAGCAGTTCTCATAGAGCAAGTCTGGTCGAGCAGTTCTGATGCACTTCTGATCTGGTCCAAAATAGAGCAACTCTGATCGTCGACTACACTAATACTTACAATTGAAAATTCTAATACATAAAATCTAATTTGGGGGTACTTTAAAAATTCTAATCCTATAGCATCATCAAAATCTAAATACATTTATTCCTTACAATTTCCCCCTTTTTGATGATGCCAAAACCCTTAAACTATTTCCAGAGAAGTGCTTTCCACCATAAAGGAAAATAAGTTAAAAAAAACTTTCATTTAGAATCTTGGTGGGCACTTGGCATAGGAAAATAGTAAGAGTAAGATACAATCAATCACGCAATAATCAAATAAGGATAGAAAGCAGTAGATAACACAAAATATGATATAGCCAAGCAAATTAGAGGCAGAGAGGTTATCTTATTAATCAGAGTTTTTCAAACAAGAAATGCAAAAGAGATAAAGTTTAGAAATCTTCCTCTGCAACCTCTGCAAGGATAGCCTCTTCTTTTGCCTTGGTTTCTTGAAGCTCAGCATTTACTCTTTCTCTAATTGAAGCAAGGTTCCTGGGAGTCATGTATCTCTTCCAGAGTGGAGTAAGCTGGCAATCAAGATAGTACCTTATTGCATCCTTCTCATCCTTCCCAGGTAGGATCCTCAATCTCCACCATTCCTCAGCTTCTTCTATTGATCCTCCATGAGCAATGGTGATGATGCCATTCTCATCTTGGATCAGATTCTCACACTGCAGGGGAGTCATATGCTTTTTCATCTCAGCAAATTGGACTTTGTCTGGTTTAGACAACCCACTGTTCAGCCATTGGTTCAGTGTGAAGGATGGAGATTTCTTCTTCGTTGAACGAGGAGGAGGAGGTCTCTGAATGCCAGCAGTTAGCCTCTTTTGCCTTGCTCTTTCATAGTATCTGGCAGGGTTAATAGCTCTTGAGCTTGGGCCTTCTGCTTCTCTGGGAGGTGGGACAGGTTCTCTGCTATCTTCCCCCTTTTTGGCATCAACAAGATCGCCAAGTAGGAGTCCAATTTTCGAGAATTCTGAAGCATGGTTTTCCTTGATAGCTTCAAGTGTACCTGGTAGAGTCTGAGTAACAGAAGCCAGCCCTTCGAGAGTCTCTTTCTGCTTGTCAACAGCTGATTGGATGTCCTTAGTGGTAGCTTCAAGGAGAGTCAGCTTGTGATCTCTGTCCTTTCCACTATTGATCAATTTGATTTCAAACTCTTTGTTGTCTTTGCACAATCCTTCAACATCTTGCAGAAGTTCTGTATTTTTGTCATGAGACCACTGAAGATCACTTACCGCATCAGAGATATTCTTAATAGCCTTGTCTTGCTCTTCAAGGGCCTTTGTGTGATGAAATAATACGGCAGAGATTCCATCCACCTCCTTGGCAATGTTGCTCAGACTCTCTGTAGTTTTGTCCTTGTGAACCTCAAAAGCTGTGGCAATGATGCCTACATGCTTTAGCAGCATATTGATGCCGTTGGTGAGATGTTCACTGACTCTGGTGAGATGAGCATCAGTCTCATACTCAGCTTCCAGGAGCTTTTCCATTCCTTTGCCAATTTGGTTCCCAGCCTGCTTTATGTCTGTCATGAAGTGTTGAAATGGAGCAGAGCCTGTGACAAGAGTTTGTACTGGCATTTTTGCAGGAGAAGATGATTGCTGTGTAGGAGCTGGCGGAGAGTTCTGATGATTGGGTTGCTGATGAGGAGAAGTCTGATGAGAGTTAGGGGATTTCAGATGTTGTGGAGCAGGAGGAGGTGAAGGAGATCGGTTTCTGATGGGTGTAAGGGATTTGCAGGGTGAAGGTTGTTTGGGTGAGGGCTTCTTGGGTGAAGGGGTTGGGGTTCTCTGTTGTTGTGAAGGAGGAGGAGGTGAGGGTGAGCGGCTTCTGATGGGGGTAATCTGATGACAAGGTGAGGATGGTTTGGGTGTGGTGGATTTCTTGGGTGAGGTAGTAGGTGAAGATGGTTTCTTAGGTGATGGAGAGGGTGATTTCTGAGCTTGTAGAGGAGAAGGAGTTGAGGTTGGTATTGGTGAGGGAGATTTTGGAGGTGAGGTATGAGGTTCTGGTGTAATATGAATAGGTGGAGAGGGAGAGTTAGGTATTACCTCAACAGAAGTCTCCTCAGTCTGAGAGTTCCTCCACTCTCTGATCAGTTGCTGCATTGCCAGTGGCATATTGTTGGCAATTGAGGATTCACCGTGAAAGTGAGGAAGGTAGGGATATTTTCTCAGAGATTCCCTCCTTTTCATCTCCACCAGCCATTCTTCAAAGACTGGAATCTCACTCTCTGATAGAGGCTTGACATGCTCTTCTGATGGTGGAGCAGTCATCTTCTCTTTTCCCTTGAGGCTTTCCCTTCTCTTTTCCAACACAGAGTGCAGAAATTGAAGATCAAAGCAGAGTGAAACATCGTCTATACCTGCCCATTTGAGGACTTCTTCTTCCTCAGATTCAAAGGCTGCAGCTTGGGCAAGTATTTGCTGCAGAGGTCCCATTCTCCACTTTCTCCATGTTAGCACCCTTTGAAATTGCTTCTCAAGGGCAGAGATGGGATCTACCTCAGGAACTCCAGTTGAGATTGGGTGCCCTTGTGGAGAGATGGTGACTTGCAGATCTGGTGCAGATAAAGGTTGGACCTCTGATTCAGGTTCCCCCTGAGCATCAGAGATCACCAGTGCAGTGTCCAACTCTGGTGCTGGTTTCCCCTGAACCTCTGATTCCCTTGGGGGAGAGTTGGTCTTCTTCTTCTTCTTCTGGATTTTGATAGGAGACTTGGAGCCATCAGAATCACTCTGAATGATTGCTTTTCTTCTCCTCTTCTGTCTCTGCTTCTTGACAGGAGCCTCTGGTGGTACATCCTTTTCTGATGCGTCATCCTCTGATGTAGGTTTCTCTGGGGTGGTGTCAGGCTTCTTCTGAACCTTCTTCTTCTTCTCTTTGGGTTGTTCATCATCAACCGCAGCTGTAGTGACTGGTTTCTCCCTTAATTGCTCAAGCTTGCTAGTTTTCTTCAATTCTGCAGCAACAACCACATGTAGTTTGGGGGATGCAGTAAGAAAGATGGTTTTGTTGTGGTTGACTTCAATAGCTTCTCTGAGCGCTATGTTGACATTGGATATGAGCCTAGATATCAGAAGTCCATGACCCATCTTGGTGAAGAACATCCCTGTCTTTTTGTCCTTCTTAGCAATGGACTCAGAGATGGACTGGAAAAGCACCTTTCCCCAGTTGATGTTCATTCCCCGATGAACAGCAAAGATGGCCTTGGAATTGGCATTGTTCATCTGGTCAGTTGACCCAGTCTTGCACCATAAGCATCTGTGCATGATGCTCATCAGCCTTTCGAAATCCTTCTTCAGGACATTTTTCTTCATGTAGAGTTTATCTACTCCGGTTGCATCATCCCGGCAGTAGGTGTCCACAAATGTCTCCACAGAGACTTCGACTGACTCCAAGTCGATGAGAGTGGGGGTGTCAATGTCCTGAGAATCGAGTTTGATGCCGAAGAACTCATTGAGAGAGTCAGCATCGATTTTCAGGTCCTTTCCCTGAACCTGGGAATGGATGGCGTTGTCAGAGATGTAGGCGTTGAGGTAGAACTCGGCCACATCCAAATTGCTGAAGTGCTCATAAGGATGAGCCACTATCTTGGTCAGTTGCGAGTCATTCATCCCAGCAATGACCGCTTTCATCACCTTGGAATTTTCTGCCAGTAGCGGCAATGAAGACATATCCACTTTCATTCCGGTTGCTATGTTAGCCACAAGCGACTTAACTTCAGCTTCTGAGAGATCTGTGATGTTGATGAACTTCATTTTCAGTTTGGTGAGGAGTTTGAGAGTTCTGGAGATTGAAAGTTCAGAGAGATAAAGCTTGAAGACGGAGAATAAAATTGCAGTAGCGATTTAGGTTTTCAGAAGGGGTAAATATGAATTCGGGTTAGTGGACGTTTGATATAATTTACGGTTTCGAGGTTGCATTAAATGGATTGTGGGCGGAAAGCCGTTTTCCAAAAATGGTAATAACTACCGGGGGTAAAATAGTAACATCCGGTTTATTGAATAGCCTCGTCCGAAATTTAGAGAATTTTCTAAGTCCACAGCCACTCTGATAAGTATTAGCCCTTGTATCAGAGAAGAGATATTCTGATATAAGGACCTCTGATGAACACCAAGTCTGATCCTTCCTGCAACTCTGACTTTTGCAAGTCTGATCCTTCTCAATTCTGATTCAAGCTTCTGATGGATAAGAGTTTCGGGTATCAGAGATGGGGTGTTCTGATGAATCCACATCTGACACTTCTGCAACTCTGATTCATGTATCTCTGGGAAGATCATCCATCATACCCAGTTCTTCTCTCAACTTGTTAAACCTTGCCTCTGAGAGAGGTTTGGTTAAGATATCTGCAAGCTGGTCTTCAGTTGGAACATGCTCAATTGAGATATGCTTCTTCTCCACATGATCTCTGATGAAGTGATGTCTGATCTCAATATGCTTTGTTCTGGAATGTAACACAGGATTCTGAGTGATGGCAATGGCACTTGTGTTATCACACAACAGCTTGATCTCCTTTGCTTGCACTCCATAATCCTTGAGTTGTTGCTTCATCCAGAGCAATTGAGCACAGCAGCTTCCAGCAGCAATGTATTCAGCTTCAGCAGTGCTAGTTGAGATTGAATTCTGCTTCTTGCTAAACCAGGAGACAAGTCTCCCACCTAGCAATTGACAGTGACCAGAAGTGCTCTTCCTGTCCAATCTGCAACCTGCAAAATCTGAATCAGAATAGCCAATTAGTTCAAAATTACCTCCCTTGGGATACCATAGTCCTGCGTTTGGATTTCCTTTGATATATCTGATAATCTTCTTAGCAGCAACTAGATGGCTCTCCTTTGGCTTTGATTGGTATCTGGCACAGATTCCTACTGCAAAAGCTATGTCTGGTCTGCTTGCAGTCAGATAGAGGAGAGATCCAATGATTCCTCTATAAGTTGTTGCATCAACGTCCTTTCCTTCATCATCTGGTCCAATTCCTTGAGATGCATTCATAGGAATTTTGACTGAAGATTTTCCATCAATTCCAAACTTCTTGATGAGATCTCTGGTGTACTTTCCTTGGTTGATAAAGATGCCTTCTGGAACTTGTTTGACTTGTAGACCAAGAAAGTAACTGAGTTCTCCCATCATGCTCATTTCAAACTTCTTCTGCATAACTTGAGAGAATTTCTTGCATAATTCTGGATTAGTGCTTCCAAATATAATATCATCAACATAGATTTGCACTAACAGAATATGATTAGCAACAGAAATTTGAAAAAGAGTCTTGTCCACCTTTCCTTTAGTAAACCCATGGTTCACTAAGAATAAGGACAATGTGTCATACCAAGCTCTGGGAGCTTGCTTAAGACCATAGAGGGCCTTTCTGAGCTTGTAGACACAAGAAGATTGAGTAGGAATGACAAAACCTGGGGGTTGTTCAACATAGACTTCCTCTTCAAGTTCTCCATTCAGAAATGCACTCTTGACATCCATCTGGTAGACTTTGATGTCCTTGTAGGCAGCATAGGCTAGAAATATCCTGATTGCTTCCAGTCTTGCTACAGGTGCAAAGGTCTCATCAAAATCTATGCCTTCTTCTTGACAGTATCCCTTTGCTACAAACCTTGCTTTATTCCTTACAATGTTGCCTTCTTCATCTGCTTTGTTCTTGAATACCCACTTGGTTCCAATGACATTCTGATGCTTTGGTCTGGGAACAAGTTTCCAAACTTCATTCCTTTCAAACTGTGTCAGCTCTTCTTGCATTGCATTGATCCAATCTGAATCTTCTAGAGCTTCTTCCACACACATTGGTTCCATCTGGGATATGCAGCAGGTGAACATGGCTTCTCTTCTAGATGCAGATCTGGTTCTAACACCACTGGTGACTTGACCTATCACTTGATTAGGAGGATGATCTCTTAACCAAGTTAGATCAGGTTCTGTCAGTTGCTGTCTAGGCAACTCTGATGGTTCATCTTCTGATTCTTCATCTTCATCTTTGTCTATCAGAATTGGATTGGCAGGAGGAGTTGAGAATATAGGATTGTTGATGGCCTCTTCTGATGGTTCTGAACTTTTGTCTTCAAGGTTAATCTTCTGCAGGGTTTCTGATAACTCTTCTGCAGAGGTACCATTATCAAATTTGACATGGATGGATTCTTCAACTTGTAGAGATCTTCTGTTGAGTATTCTATAGGCTTTGCTTGAACTTGAGTAGCCTAAGAATACACCTTCATCAGCTTTTTCTTGAAATACTTTCAGATTATCCTTTCCATTGTTTAGAATGTAGCACTTGCATCCAAACACATGGAAGTAGTTGATGTTTGGCTTTCTTCCTCTCCACAGCTCGTAGGGGGTCTTCTGATGATTCTTGTGGATCATGCTTCTGTTCTGGGTGTAGCATGCAGTGTTGATTGCTTCAGCCCAGTATCTTATGGGTAGTCCTGATTCTGCAATCATGGTTCTTGCAGCTTCCTTTAGTGTTCTGTTCCTTCTTTCTGCAACACCATTTTGTTGGGGTGTTCTGGCAGCAGAAAGTTGATGGAAGGTGCCATTCTGATCACAGAAGTCCTTGATTACTTTGTTGACAAATTCAGTTCCTCTGTCAGATCTGATCGTCCTGACCTTCATGTTCTTCTCAGTTTGAAGTTGCTTTAACAGAGATGGCAACTTCTGAAGAGTTTCATTTTTCTTGGTTAGGAACACAGTCCATGTGAATCTTGAGTAGTCATCAACCATAACAAGAGTATATCTTTTTCCACCAACACTGGGAGTTTCAACTGGTCCAAATAAATCCATGTGGATCAGATTTAGAGGACAAGTAGAAAGATCTCCAGGTATGGGTTTGAATGAGGTCTTCACTTGTTTTCCTTTTTGACAAGCACTGCAGAGGGTCTCCTTCTTGTAGACAATGTCAGGCAGACCATCTACAATGTGTTCCCTTGCCAGTTTGTTGATGGTTTTGAAATTCAGGTGGCTAAGCTTCTTGTGCCAGTCCCAGCTTAGCTTTGAATTGTCCTTTGCTATCAGGCAGGTTCCATCTTTTGCTGTTTGCCAGTCAACAACATAGATGTTCTTCCTTCTTTTGGCTGTAAGAACTACTTCTTTGGTTGTCTCATGCTTGACATAGCATAAGGTCTTGGTGAATTCAACTGTGTAGCCTTTGTCACAGAACTGGCTAGCACTCAGGAGGTTGAACTTCAGACCTTTGACATATGAGACATCTTCAATGATTATCTGGTTCTTGATCAGCTTCCCTCTTCCTTTTGTTTGACCATCCTTGTCATTTCCTCCAAAAGTGACTCGGGGTCCATTGATTTTCTGGAACTCTGATAGGCAACTTTTGTCACCTGTCATGTGCCTGGAGCATCCACTGTCAATATACCATTCTTGTTCTGAGGTGGCTCCAGCACACAGTTCCTGCAAGATTAAAAGGAAGATTTAGGTACCCAAGCAATGTTGGGTCCTGGGGGGTAATGCAGTCTTGGTAGTTGGTACCATTTTGGTCTCATCAACTGAAACCTTGGTGGGTGGTACCCATTGTCCACCTGGTAGTTGTAGTACACAGATGTATGATTCACTTTGGGCAGATGCTTGTGAGGATCATGCTTTCTGTTTGCATACTTCTGCATAGCCTTCTTTGTTGGAAAGAAGTCCCATATGCTATCAAGATCAGAGGAGCGCTTAACTTTAGGCTTCTGAGGTTTACCAGACAACCTCTTTTGCCTATAGTTAATCTTCTCTTGATATCTGCCTTTCTGATAGCAGTTTCTGATACCATTGTCATGAGATTGTCTGATTGGATTAGGTCTTTGATTATTATTTTTCTGAAAACTCTTCCTTTTGTTTGAGTTTCTGCCAGGTTCATTAGTTCTCAAACTGTGTTTTGGTTTGGCCTTTAGAGTTTGTTTCTCTGGTGTGACCTTCTCATGAACAACCTTAGTACCAGAAGTACTAGCATGGCAAATGGGGCTCAGAGTCTGTGGCACTATGACCTTTTTAGCCTTAGCAACTTTGGTGCTAGGCCTTACAGAAGGCTCACCAGACTCTGGTTCAACATATCCAAGACCAGAGGTGAAGTTATGAGAGTCACCAATATTCTTCATGGAAGATTGCATCTTCAGAAGACTATTATATCTACTCTCAAGTTCTTCAATATCTCTTATTCTTTTAAGAAAAGACTCATTTTCAGCCTTCAGTCTATCTCTTTCCTCAGTTAAGAGATTAAATTTGCACTCAGTCTCTTCCCTTAGATCAGAGATATCAACTTTCAACCTACTGTTCTCATCTTTAACAGAAGAATAAGTGGCTTGGATAGTTTGGAACTCTTCCCAAAATGATGACATTGGATCATCATTTAAGGCTGTGCCTACCGAAGAAGAAACAGAGTCAGAAGTAGAGCATACCTCGTCATCAGATTGTGCCATGAGGCAAAGGTCTTCAGTTTCTGCATCCAAGCAGCAGAAAGCTTCATCAGAGTCGGAGTCTGAGCTGGACTCTGATTCAGAGAGTGGATCTCTCTCAGCTTGCTCTGAGACGAATGCTCTTCTTCTTCTGTGTTGATCATCTGGTTTCTTTTCTTCTTCATGTCCTTGTTTCTTGGACACTCTTGGATAGGGACAGTTTGCTTTGAAGTGCCCAGGCTGTCTGCAGTTGTAGCAGAGGTACTCTCCATTGCTTTCAGAAGGTTTGGTCTTCTGATGAGGTCTTCTGATGGAAGATGGACTCCTTCCATCTTTCTTCATAAACTTCTTAAATTTTCTGGCAAAGGCAGCCATATACTCATCAGATAAAAGAGTAGAAGGGTCAAAGTCACTTACCTTTGAGGTGCTGGCAGTGAGAGCAGTGGTGGTCCTTTCATCAGGAGCTTCCTCCTTCTCTTCATGCATCTCAAACTCATAAGCTTTGAGATCAGAAATGAGTTTCTCAGTGGCATAGGTCTTGATGTTCTTGCTTTCTTGGACAGCAATCACCTTCATCTTCCAAGCTGAAGGCAGTCCCCTCAGGATCTTCATATTGACTTCTTTAATAGTGAGCTCCTTTCCAAGCTCAGAAATCTCACTAATGAGAATCAGCAGTCTCTCATGCATCTTAGCAATGCATTCTTCTGGCAGAAGTTTGAAGTCATCAAACTTCTTCATAGCAATGGTCAACTTGTTATCTCTTTCTTGTTCATCTCCTGCTCCAATCTCATCAAGCTTGTCCCAGATTTCTTTGGCAGTTTTGCACTTCTTGATTCTGTTGAAGTATCTTTCATCAATAGCCTTGTAAAGGATGTCCTTGGCTATATTATCTAGATTGTACTGCCTCTTCTCTTCCTTGGTCCATTCTGACCGGGCTTTCTCAATCATCTGGGGCTGAGAGTTATCAATGGAGTGAGCAGGATTGATCTTCATGAACTGGATAAAGGGTCCATTCTCCAAGACTTCCCACATTTCATCATGAAGAGCACACAGATGTGCCTTCATTCTGATCTTCCAATCATCATATTTCTGATCTGTGAACATAAGATGCTTTGCAAGAGAGTTATCCATAATAACAAATAAATAGAGGCTAAGAACAAGTGGATCTTTGTTCAGAGAATAACCTAAAAGATTACAAGAACAAGGAGGCTCTGATACCACTTGTTGGTCCCGTTTAATATGGTAACCAGTCTAGGGGGGGGGGTGAATAGACTGGTTGGTTTTTCAAAATTTCTCTAAGTCAAAAGTGACTTATCAGAGAAGGTCTGATTCTGATGACAGAGATAGGCTGGTTCTGATATTAGAACTGGCCTTGGCAGCGGATTCTGATCTGTCCGGGTAGCCTCAGAAACATTAAGGCAAATGCCTTTCTGATAACTCTTAAAACAAGATCTGCTGAACACAGATTCCAAGTCTTAGAGTTAATCAGTTAATATCCTAAGTGCAGAAACGTAAATTGCAGTAAAGTAAATGACACCGGATATTTTTATAGTGGTTCAAGGAACAACTCGTTCCTCTAGTCCACTGTTCCACTAGCTTTGAAGTAGATCAGTTACAAAGCTAATTCCTAGCACTTAAGAAGCACTCCTCGTCTTCTTCAAGCCTAGATGCCACCCAGGATGCAATTCCACGTCCTGATGGCTGGTCCTTTCACTCAGCTTCCCGGAAGTATCCCCACTTCACTACTGCAGTTACTTGGACGCCCTTCTTTTCAGAAGATCCTTTGAAAAACAGAGTTTTTCCTCCAACTTGCTTCGTCACAAATGATGTTTGATGAAGATCTTGAAGTGTTGAAGAGCAGGATGAACTTTGCTCTTGTTGGGGATAAGAGATTGTGAGATTGAATCTTCCCAACGTAAGCTTTTTCTTGTTTTTGTGTTGTGGAGTTTGAATCTCAAGAAAGCTTGAAACTTTTTTTTTCGAGCAAAAGTTGTAGCAAAGTTGTGTCCCTGTTCTTCGGTGAGTAGCTTATATACTGGGGTTGTCTGCCCGTTGGAGGAGGAGACAACTGCATTAAATGCGCGTACAGTTGACTTGACCGCCGTTTTGGAAGGTTTTTATTTTTATAATATATCTTCCCGGATTCCTTGGTCAATCATTTGCAATCAATCCTTCAGCGTATCAGGCTCATTTAATGTGCATTAAATGCTTTCCTTTCATGCACAGTCTTCTAGCCGTTGGATGTTTTACCCGTTGAATTCATAGCTGTTGGATGTTGCTTGAAATCCTCTAAGTGTTAGTCGGGCTCTGATCAGGCTCTTCTGATGAGTTGAGTTCTGATGGCTTTCTGATCTTGGATAGAACTCTAACTCTGACTCTGATAAATCCGCTGATGAGTGCCTTTGATTTGTAGTTCTCATTGGTTATCAGATGTTCAAGTTTATCAGCAACTCTCATGGTGCAACTCTGATGGACTTCTGCTAAGAGAACTCTGATGGAGCAGTTCTCATAGAGCAAGTCTGGTCGAGCAGTTCTGATGCACTTCTGATCTGGTCCAAAATAGAGCAACTCTGATCGTCGACTACACTAATACTTACAATTGAAAATTCTAATACATAAAATCTAATTTGGGGGTACTTTAAAAATTCTAATCCTATAGCATCATCAAAATCTAAATACATTTATTCCTTACATTTGCTTTAACAACTGGTCTTGAATTATCAATCAACACAATATCGTTGACAAGCATCATGCATCACAGTATTTCTTCTTGAATTGACTTTGTGACTTAATCCATGACTATAGCAAATAAGAAAGGACTTAGAGACGATCCTTGGTGCACTTTGATGGTAAGGGAACTTCATAGTCATCCATACACTAATACGAACATTTGTAGTTCAATCCTCATACATATCCCCAATGTTCTAAAAGGCGCTAGGTGCTAGTCGGGCGCCAGCCCAGCGCCTAGCGCCTAGGCGGCAAGTCGGGCGCCTAGGCAGGGACTAGTCAGAGACAGAGAAATTGTAATTTTATCAATATTTGTGCATAGATATGATTAGTAATGTTGTTTTATGTGTTTTTTATACACACACATACACATTTACATGTATGAATGATAGAATTGTCACATTTAATAATATATTATACCTACTCACCTACTCTCTAGTAGCTTTCCTCATATGTGTTGTTAAATATTAAGGCATATATATCTCTCAGGATACTAAAATAAAGAAGCCAAAAAAAGTCTGATGAATCTAGACCCCTATGCGGCCAATTAAGCGCTCTGAGCGGGCAACTAGACGCCCTAGATGGTCGACTAGTTCATCTAAGCGCCAAATCAATTAGTCGGAGCGCCTAGACCAAAATCGGGACGCCCGACCACCGCCTAGCGCCTAGGCGGGGACTAGTCAGGTGCCTAGAGCGCTTTTTAGAACAGTGCATATCCCTTATGATGTTGATATACTTATGTGATATACCTATTCTAGTTAATGCAGATCAAATGACTTATCAATGTACCCTAACGTACGTCTTTTCTAAGTCATTAAACACCAAACACAAATCTTTGTTATTGTGTTTGTATGCTTCTTCATAAGTTGCCTAAAAGGTGAAGAGTCTCAGTTATTGAGCGACCACACATAAAATGAAACTATTCTTTGAAACCTTTGCAGTTCTTTGAAGCCTTTGCTCAATCGATTCTTCCCAATTTTTCATAGTGTGACTCATAAGTTTAATCTATTGATAGTTGACACATTCTTGTATACCACACTTATTCTTAAACAAGAGGATAAGAGTACTCGGTATAGAAGAAGGCAGAAGAATAAATGAAAAAAGAAATGAGGAAAAACCATTTGGCTCATGAAGGATAAAAAAACTCAACCTCCCTTGTGAAAGCCGTTTTGTGAAAACAATTATAAGACAGGCTCCTTAGTCTACCTTTGAACCACTCAGTGGCGGAGTCAGTGGTTTATTTGAGTGGTGTCAATTTTTAAACTACATATTACTTTGAAAATGATATTGAAAATAATTTATTGATAATTATACATTTTCTACAATTATTCAAGTCATTTTTCATGTTCTAAAATAGGAAAAATACTTTACATGATAATAATTATCAGCGGCAATAATACACGCTATTTAAATAGCTTTTTCATACTTCAGCAATTCAAAAATAAAATAAAAATGATACAAAGTTATTTTCTTGTGACAAATTTATCATTGAAAAAATCCTCAAAAACTTAATACAAACAATTAAAAAAGGTTATTTGAGAGTCGAATATCATCTTCTATAGGTACAATAGTCCGATTTGATGTCAGAAATTACTCCGTATTATTTATATGTATATATATACATTTAAAATTATGTATAAATTATATATATATATATATATATATATATAGTTGGGTATGAATTGATTATTTCTACAATTTGTAACTTTGTGTTATTATTGATAATCGGTGATAGTCTTGGTATTGTCTAAAATTAAGTCCCCTTCAATATATTTTGTAATTTGCTCATCTATTGGTACTCTATAACACTATATCAGTAACAATTTTTATGATAGCTAAAGATCAAGTAACACTACGATAATTAATTCATTAAGTATTAAGTAGATACTAGATGGTTCTCATATGAAAGAATCATTTTCTTTGTCTTGAATAAATAATCTAGTGCACTAGTAATTGAAAATGAGTAAATGGTATTAATCATGACTAGACTTTATTACATGTAAATTTATTTTAGTTAAATACATGGATTTAGATTTTTTTTTCAAAAAATTACTGGAATAAAACTATTTTTGTTGAATACATAGATTTAGAGATTTAATGTTGAATTGTTTTATATTGGATCAGGCCTAGTCCCCCAATACTTTTTTTTTCTGTTTCATGTATTTGTGCAGATGTATACCTCCCGAAGGGAGATTTTTCGTCTAGTCCCCTCTCATTTTGAATTTAATGTACATTATTAATAAAATTCAGTAAATGTTCTCTGACATTTACCCCACCGACTTAGGTGGGTTGGCCTTCCGGGTTTAAACATAAATTATTATGACTAATGTTACTAATATATATAGTAACTATACTTAACAGGTCACATTTTTTGTAAATAATTTTTATTTTAGTTAAAAATATGTAATTATTTCATATACGTAGTATATTATACTTTGTCCCTCATTCTGTTTATATATAGGTGGTGTCAGTTTAATTTTTTCAAAATATACCTCTACATATATAATTACAAAAAATATTTGAGTGGTGTCAATTGATTGTCATTCTATTTATATAGATGGTGTGAAATTAATTTTTGGACATATAACTCTATGTATATAATTGCCAAAAAAAATGAGTGGTGTCAATTGACAGCACATTCTTATATGTGGCCCCGTCACTGGAACCACCCCAACTCAAATCTTGAATTTATCAAAAAGTCCTCACCGCACTCTCAAACCGAGACTATGCAAGCCATTGCCAAATATGTTAGTACGTAATTGTATCCAGACTATGCAAAGTACTCGACTATGCAAGCCATTGCCAAAGATATTTTGGCAATTCCTGTTTCTACGGTTGCTTCAGAATCGGCATTCAGTGCTAGTGGCAGATTAGTCAGTCCTCGTCGGAACCGGCTACATCCAAAGACCATAGAAGCATTAATGTGTGCTCAAAGTTGATTGTGGAACAATATCAAAGGTAATTCATGACTTCCGCAATGGTGCTTGCCGCAAACTTGTTTGTACTGATCTCTTTACAAGAGGCATAGACATTCAAGTTGTCAATGTTGTTATTGACAATGTTGTTATCAATTTTGATTTCCCAAAGAATTCAGAAACATATTTACACAGGGTTGGGCGATCAGGGAGATTTGGACACATTGGTCTAGCTGTTAATGTATATAGAATAGAGCAAGATCTGGGAACAGAGATCAAGCAAATTCCTCCACATATCAATCAGGCTATATACTGCTTGTGATATGTGTACTCTTGAATGGTGTTAGTTAGCGATGAATGTGTTGGGCTCAATCTCTGGATGTAGGATATCGTAAGGGTTGTACTTTGAAGACGGGGTAGACTGGAAGCCCGCCACCATTCTTGGAGATATACCAACTCCTTAAAACTCTTTATGGACCCCAAAGTACATGTCCCAAATGCAGAATGGATGCACTATGAAACTGTCCATGGTGTATGGTTGCTTAATATGACTTTTTCTGGCTAAAAGGAAAAAAGGTTTTTCTGGAGTGACTGTGCTAACAAATTTTAATGTGTTGTGTTTGCCTTGTGTTTCAGATCCTTTATATTTGCAGGCACAAAGATGTGTTCAATTATTGGCGTCTTTGATAATTATCTAGCAGTTTAAGGAGAAACATTAAACATACTATAGTAGTATAGACTCTTACTTTTTTAATATTTTCCTACTGTTCATAAAAACATAAGCATGAAATGAAAAAGAATGTTAAAACATTTTTTAACCTATGATTGTATATTGCTCATATTATGTTTGTGAGTCTGTGTCTCTTTTTACGTAATTCATAATCATTACGGAGTATTATAGTTGATTATGTTGTCATATTTTACCCAATACTTTTTATTACTCTTTGCAGGTTTAAACAATGTTGTGTTGAACTGTTGATGCACTACAAGTTTGGAGTTTGTTGTTTAAATGTTCTGTCATTGTTGGTTTATTTTAAAACATGATATTTTTTGTTATTGGACATCAAATATTGTTGTGATGTTGTATTGTTTTGTCAAGAATTTGGATCACTTGGATGTGTAAGTTTAAATGTTTTGGTACTGTTATGATGATCAAGTATTTGACTTTATATAATTGTGTTGTTTATTGGCGATTATTGTTTTTTTAGGTCATTAATTGAACCCCCCCCCCCCCCCGTAATGGTTATCCGCGGGTAAACCCGTTACCCGTTTAAACGGGTACAGTTCGGGTAAAAAATAACCGAACGGGTAACGGGGCGGTTTCGAGAAATGCAAATTACCCAACGGGGCGTTTACATTATAGGTATACCCGCCCCCGAACCGCCTCGTTGCCATCTCTAGTCCTCACCACACTCTCAAACCCAGTGGAATTAAAAATGCATTTCAGCACATGCTTCTCGAAAAGAAAGTAAGAAATACAATATCAATATGTTGACACTACGACATGAACAAGAGTAGAAACTCGTGGATGAGCTTTCTTCAATAAATATCTCATATATTCTTTGAGCTCTTATTTATCTCTGTTAATTCTTCTGGACTTATCCACCTTCATAGCCGAGCATGTGTATTTATAGTGGTGTCTTGAGGGAAAATGAGTTTTATTATGGAAAATATATTTTCTCATTAATATGGCATCCAAATTCATTCCCTTTTTCAAAACACTTGTTTATGAAAGTATTTGTTCATTAATATGGCACATAGATTTATTCCTTCAAAATGCTCTTTCTTAAAAACTATTTTAGCCTCTCTTTTTTTTGAAACCTTTCACGGCTTTCCTTTGAAACATTCATCCTTTTATTTTGAAGACTTTACTATACGAAAAAGATTTAGATGGTGTTTCCTTTTATTAGAGAAATACATTATTTATTCACTTTTAAGGAGAACCTTTATTGTTTTGGAAACTTGCCTAGCAAGAGGAGATACATGATCTGCCATTCTGAAAAGTCTTAACACTTCGGAAACTTGCTTTGTGAGAAAGATATTGTATTTGACAAATTTATTCTCTCATACTTGGAGAAAAGAATTTCCTTAATTTAACTTATTTCCATAGAGAAAAGGTCCTTTCTTTGTATGCTTTTTTATTATTTCCTTCCGAAAAATGATCCTTTTCAGTTTGACATAAGTCAAAATCGAATTTGAGTGTAAATGAAAAATATTTTCAAGTAAGCTTGTTTAATCATTTCTTTTTCAACATCCTTTAATGAAACAAAGTGTAGCACTGATTCTCTATCATTCATAAAACAATGTAATTTGTTTCAACAACAATTATCCATTAAATGCTCACTACTCAAGTAATAATACTCCATATTCGTAAGTTCGTGACTAACATAGTACGGAGTACTAATAAAATAAAAATGGTTACAATTAACCAACAACAGATGTGCAAGGGCTTTTTTACAGTAAATATTTTAAGAGATTTCATTGATGATTTTTCTAAAACTAGTTGACGGGTGAATCGTACATTCTTGTATTTTGACATTAATTACTGTACTGAAATTTCTTGAATTTGCCCGGATGTTTGTGTTTTGTGAAAATATTTTGGGAAAAGGTGCAATTGGGCCCATGTACTAACCCAAAAAGGTCAAATAAGCCCTTATTTAGGAAGTTCTGTCCGGACGTCGTCATTTGGGGTGGTTCCCGGTGGAATTTTTTAATGAAATTTTTTGAGCATCTTATTCATCAAGTCTAGTTTGCTCATACCAAATTTCAGCTAAAACTTCAATCGAGAAGGCATTCAAATAAATTTTTGAAGATAACTGCGCTTCTAACTGCGCAGTTATTTTCAGGAATTCATTTCAATGCCTTCCCGATTGAAGTTTTTGCTGAAATTTGGTATGAGTAAACTAGACTTAATGAATAAGACGCTCAAAAAATTTTATCAAAAAATTCTACCGGGAACCACTCCAAATGGCGACGGCCAGACAAAGACTCCTAAATAAGGGCTTATTTGACCTTTTTTGGTTAGTACATGGGCCTATTTGCACCTTTTCCCAAATATTTTTTAGGCTTTGTTTACAAACACTAGTAATAAGTGCTTTTGAATTTTTTAAAGTGATTTAGGAAAAAATGATTTTGAAAAGTAAAAGTTATTAGTGTTTGATAAAATAAGTGCTTTTTGTGTAATAGAAAAAATAAAAAACAGATTCTAACTTTTAACTTTTAAGTATTAATTTAAGTAAAAAACATTCTTTTTATCTTTTTTAAAGCCAAAAGCTAATAATCACTTTTTTTTTGAGTGTTTGCAAACAAAGGCTTAAAGTAGCATGTAAAAAGTAAAACCCTTTCTTTTACAGAGTACGGACTACGGAGTATATTTTGCTGATTTTTGGGCGATTGGCTGTAAGAGGCTAGCGGTTGAGCGGGAATATGTTATTCATATACATCTGAGTTGCTGGAATTCTTGACCAGAAATGAATTTCGATGCCAATAATTAATAAATAGCCATATATAATTTACATGTTCAGAAAACAGAACAGAGTGTAACTACAAAGAAAGAACAAGATTGAAGATTCTTAGTTTCACATGCTAGGAAAATGAATAGCCACACTTCGGGCATCTACTAATTGCCAGGTCAATCAAGTAACAGTTATTGACAAATTAAGAACCTCACTTGTCAAATTAGAATGCTATGTTCGGATCCCAGAATATGCTAGGAAAATGAAATACAAATGTTTGTTTCGTATGTTTGAATTTGCCGAACTGATATATATATTTAAGAAATAAATTTAATGAGTTCGAAATAATGGTATATCGAGTATTTTCCTCAAAACTTTCCTTGCTTGTAAATTAATGCTGTATTTTCTCCCCTGCTAATTTACATCCTTCACGTTAAGTGTCCGGCCCTCGGGGATGGTGTCATCTTTTTTGTATTTTCTCCCCTACTTTCTTTCCTTCGCATTTTCCACTTTCCAAAAAGACCCTAACAGATTAACAAGAATAAAAAATCAGGATATCCAATGAATAAATTAATGATAAAAAACCAAGCAACAATTCCCAGCACTAAAAAATCTCGAAGGTCTTTCATGCTTTCCAATGAAGATGAATTTGTACTCTTCAGTTAAGATAGCCCCTTCATGGAGCCATAGCTGGGAAAAGGGCGCTGTATAAATGAATCAGTTATACCAGGGAAGGTTGCAGATGGATCTAGTCAACCAAGTCTCCTTTTCACGAGCCCCTGGAAGAAATCAAACCTGAGGCAAAAAGATGCCTTTTGAAATTTTGAGTCAACAAAATATAAGGTTCTGAAACTGGAATTTAACAAGCCTAGTATAAAAGAGTGACAAGTATTAGTTTTGTAGCACCAGAAAAAGTGTTACAGAAAATGTAACGATGATGTAACAATCAATGGATTGTAACAATCTCATATGTTTCTACAATGGTATTTCTACAATACTGCTCTGAAAATATTATGGAAGGTTAAGCTCGTTTTCTTTCGTAAACAGAAAAGACTGGAAGCACACCTATACAACATAATCTCCACCACAATACTTTTAAAGGCTTCCTTTGTTATATAATAATGGATGGCACATTTCAAATTATACGGTTTGACTTATATTTATGATTTGATATGTTGTACTCCCCTGTAATATTTAACTTAGTAGTGTGTCAATCTTATATATATCTAAAAGCCACACTAAAATAGGATCGAGCAATAATGACTTTTAGGTTCTGATGCTAATATGCTAATGCTACGATGTTTCATAAGAACAATGACGGGTTTACGAATTGACTAAACAAGCTTATGTTTTGCTGAGATGATTAATGATTTTTAGTAGCAACTACAATCCACATGGTATCCAATAGAGAGAAACCTGCCCCCACCCAACCCCACACTCATGCACCTTGTCAATTCTATTTATGAGAGCAGACTCGGTTTTTTGTTCATGCCCCATTTCCTAACTACTCTTCATATCAGCCCATAATATCAATGCTTTCTTCCCCTTTTCCCATCACTACTGTGGCATTGATAAGGACCCTCCACTCCTCCAGTTCTGCCCAGTACTTCAAAAAACACAAGAATGAGATGAAACTATATACCTGTTACCATCTGGGTGAAGTTCACATGTTTGCCCATCATCAGATACGCCTAATAAGTAACCTGAGGGTGATAAGCCCTAATTGCAGAAATGATAATTAAAAAAATAAGCAATTCAAGATGAAGTGGTAGACACGTAAAAATAAAAAGTGGCCCGTGAAATGACACTTATGACACTTCATCAAATTGTAGAACATAGCAAAGTTTGAAAGGCATCTTTGGACTCGAATTGAATATTTAAATATCAATTCCATAACTTAAGATATTGGAATTCAATACTAGTTCTGTTTATGAAATTACAAAAAAATCAAATATCAGGTTTTAAATAAAAAATTGTTGTTTGAGAAACCATAGAAGATGGATTTCAACCATATTTATAATACTTCCTCCAAAAATGTTTCAATGATTTGACTGATTAATTTGAATATCATGTTTGCCTAGTTACTAATGGTTATGAATGAAATACATCAAGTAATAGAAAAATATTGATTCTTATGCTAATGCATTAAAAAGTCGTGATTAAAGGGGCATTGCCTATGTAAGGCTTCACTTCATGCAAAACTTTTAACAGGGACGAGTATTAGCTAAGCTCCAGTGTCTGTAAATGGCTTTTGATCCTCAAACCAAAAGTTTCAAAATGACTTCGGTGTGATTCTCATAAAATGACTCATCCTTTGAACATTACTCCCTCCGTCCCCGAAAGAAGTTCCCACTTTCCTTATTTGGATGTCCCTAATTTAAGTTCTCATTTCCTTACATGGAAAGTTATCTACATCAAAACAATGTCAAACAGTGCAAAACAGTGTCAAACAGTGCCAAACAGTGTCGAAACAGTGTCGAAACAGTAAAATTTACCCCTGATAAGTTTACTTGCATAAAAGTGTGTGAAAGTCAAATGGGGAACTTCTTTCAGGGATGGAGGGAGTACAATTTAAGATGCTCCATAATCTTTAAACCCCTAAGTAAGTAATCAAATTGTTTTTACAGTATCAGATTGATCATCCCCACTGAACGAGTTGAAGACTTGAAAGTCCTCATAAGAGTTTCCAATGTGTGTTGTGTGTGTCTGAGTGATAATTTATTTTTAAGAGTAAGATTTGGGTTAAAACAAATTCAAAAGTCAAAACTATTTGGATTGACAAAACAAAAATTTTGCCTCAAACCGCGAACTTGAAGCGGAATTCTGATATCCAAAAGTAACAGGAAAATTTAGATTTCTTGCAGAAAAAATAGAGGTAATGACCTGGATAGTGACCACATTCTCGACAAACTGATCTTGCTTCTCAGACACTTCCTGTACAATAACTCGCTGCCCACTGCATCAAAGCATAAATAAGTAAAAGGAATACCACCAAATACGTGAGAATAATATTAAGAAGGGAAAATAACTTTAAATAATACCAACTATCTTCAATGAACCAATAATAATACATACTTTAGAAATAGCTTTTAATAATACCAATTATCTGAATGTGAACCAAAAATAAAATTTAGACACTTTTCTATAACAAATTCAACCATTTAAGACATCAAAAACTAAGATCAAATCATCAAATAATTGATATTTGAAAATATGGTCACTTATTTGATATTTTGATATTAGTTTTTGATGAATTGAATAAATGAATTTTTAGTAAAAATTTGCTACATATCACTTTTGATAGATATTCAAATAGTTGGTGTTATTAAAAGTTATTTCTCAAATTGATATTATTTTTGGTTCATGAAAGATAGTTGGTATTATATAAAGTTATTTTTCCTATTAAGAATATTAAGCTTGCTAAATTTGCCGCTCCCTTTTATGGGCTTCAGGATATCCAGTAGTATGATCTTTAAAAACTTAAAACATACTATAAAATAGGAACAAAAGGTGGTGGGAAAACATTGTGAACATCATATAATCATCATGTCAAACAAGTGCAATCATGTTTAGTGATGATTGTCCGATATATCCAAGTCAAACAAATCATCTATTGGAAGATTTTACTTTAAACCCAGGAAGGGCATTTTTTTACCTGTGGAGCCAGGACTTATAGTACAACTCCTCAAGAGGCTGAAATCCTGCATGAAGATTAAAATACAACAGCTCAGCAATGATCAGCATGATGAACACACAATTAAAAAAAGTGTGGGGCTAATGTACTAGATGAATCATTACAGCCGAAATCACATGATTAAATAACAATCACAGTGGCCTATAATTCTAAAAGCTGGCAGGTTTGTAGCATCGATTCTAGAATAAAATGATTTTAGACACGGTATTAGGGATAAGGAACAAATATATCTTGAAATATATGACAGATGACATATATACCCCTAACATAATAATATCTGACCTTTTTTAAAGAAAGTTTCATTCAAAGTCTCAAACTTATTGAAAAATGCTGCAAGAATGCCTTCTCTTTTTAACAAATTGCGGGCAGATGTTGATTTTTGCAGAGCAGCATTTAAGCATGTCGTGGGTTTCTCATTATCCACATTTATGCCTATTCCTGCACAACAGTAAGAAATTGAAACAAGCATTGAAGCACACGTATAAACCACCTAAAACCCCAATAGTCATATTGCTCAAGAGTCATCGCGTTTAAGCAAGGGAGTTCCCAAAAAAATCAACAGCACACAAAGCCATGTTGCAAAACAAGTATAAGAAGATTCGTGGATGGAAGCACTACAACAACTTCTGAAGCCACAGTACCCAAAAGGGAAAGCACATAAACAATAAAACAAGGGGAGAATGAAGAAAAAGGAAAACCCACGAGAACATTATGGTAAGTTCATTGATTGAACAAACTCATAATAAATTATTTCATTGAAAAACTTAATATAATTACCAGCACTGACATTAAACTTCTGGGACTTGTATGTTGAAGTGCACAAAATGCCACCAACCTTAAGACCATCTAAATAAAGATCATTCGGCCACTTTATTCTTACATTAAGGTGTGATGCGCCCTGAAATGAAATGTGTAGAAATCAGTTTTTAAAGCTTTTCCATCACTACTTTATGTTTCCTAGTCATCATATTACAATAAAATAAAGAAAACTAAAAAAATCATTTAATGGAATACGACATTGCTCATTCCTCAAATTATTCAGTTGCTCCGTCGAAAAAACATGCTTTTAAAACAATTTTCTATAAAAAATAGCAAACAAAACTATTTTTTATTTATGCTATTGTGCCTTGTCAAACAAAGAAACCTCAAAAAAGTTAAATGTGATATAGCTTAGTCAACTTTCCATTTGATGACTTGTGTTTTAATTAGAATCAACCCTTTGCTCATGACAGTACTTGTTCCACTCAAGAAGTTTAGTTGAAAAGAATGCCTCTTCTTGGAGGTGGAGTATCACCAATTTTCTTTAGGGGGCAGATTTTACAATGGAAGGTAATCACTTTCCTAGGAAAGTAATTGAAGGAAAACATTTTCTATTGTGCGGTAAATATTTCCATTGAAAGAACATAACGCCTCCTTACAGTTGCAGGGAGTTTGGGCCTTATTTTATTTCCCTTGAAAACCAAGGAAGATGTTTTTTTTGGGGGGGGGGGGGGGGCTAGATTTGGATTACAGATTTTATGCTACTAAAGTAAGGTACAAAGCATTCTGTTTGTAATTCCTCTATTCAACACAGCAATCAAATAAAAGCTGCAATGTACTTACGAATTGGTTGCAGAGATCATTAATGGCTTCCGTCATAGCAAGGCTGACTACATACTGCACATGTGGCACCATTCGTCCATCTACCATTTGTAAGGTAAATGAAAAAAGAAGGGAACCCTTTGGAGATTCCCATACATTCGCTGAGCGTCCTTAGTTCCAAAAGTAGACATGCGGATAAGTTATCCCATAAAAAGCATGACCATACACTTAAACATTACAACTCCACTAATACCTCGCCCCTTGAATTGCACATCAGCAACACAAACGGCACCAACTGGCAGCTCACAGAAATTGCTGTAGAAAAAACCAGTGGCACATGGATGACTTCAAGGTAGTGGGAAATGCTTGGGTTGGGTCAGCTCTTAACATATTTAAAACAATAAAATTCTGAAGTGGGTCTTTTTTTCTTCCTGGTGCAATATCATTGTCATACAATAGAGGCCCAAATGCCATAGAACCATTGTTACGTGGGTGGTGACACATAAATATGCAATGTTCAGGGAAACTAAGAAGAATTAATCATCAATCAATAGCCTAAAGACTCAACACAGGCATTCATAAAAAACGCAAACATGCATACCTTGAAACGAAATCCTGGGTGGAAGACAGTCCTGGAGAGTAGACAAGAAATCTCCCGAGTCCAGTGGCCGTTTTGAGACATTTAAAGTAATCGCGTATGCGAAACGCGTCGTTTCCAAGTCCACTTTCAACCTCCGAATGCAGAACAACTTCGAATCCATCATCTCCGGGCAGTTTCAGGGCATTGTTATTCTTCAATGATTTCGCCAGTTCGTTCTCAGCCTCTGATTTCCCGCATAACACCATAAGGGAAGGCGTTGAAGATTCCATCTTTATATCTAACCAATTATAAAAATTGAAGTAAAATCGCAAAACCGTAGTTCATTGTACGCATGGAGATAGAGAAGAGGAGCAGAGTGCGAGAGATGGGGTGTTTACCAGGCATAGGGGCAGATGCGGAGAAAGAGAAGAGAGAATGAGGGGGGAGCTTGGGAGTGTGAAGAATGCGGATGGAAGATAGATGGTGGTGAGAAAGCGGAGGGCGGCATCCAAAGATCATCAAACACCGCTTCAGTTCAGTTCAGGACAGGGAGCAATGATGAGTTCCAATTTGACCTGAAAAAGCTAACCTCGGACAATCCGGAAACAATCCTGGACACAATAGTCGCGTGAGGCACCCTGTTTTTTTTATATGGAAATTAGGTGATATATATGATCTGACTTGATCTGACTTGTTTAAGCCAGATATTCGGTAATGAAATGGTTACTTTTTGTGGTCCAAGACTTGTCACGCCCCAGATCGCATCTAAGCGTGTGTACAACCGCCGTATGACTAAATGACGTCACTCGCAAGTCAACGTGACTTAATCATACAAGGTGTTCATGAACATAGTTCATACCATACTCAGTACGTAAACATACATAACAACATCACATATTTGGATTGAACGAATAGCGGAAATATTCAATATTCAATCATGGGCCACACATGGCCAAAACGTGGGCTCGCAGGCCGAAAACAAATGTATTTATTATAAAGTATCCATGAGCATAGTTTATAGTTTTAAATAGTAAAGGAAGCACGAACCACCGACCACGTCTTCCTTTAGATCACTTCACCGAGCAAGGTGAGAATAGCAAGCTTGAGCTTCAACCTGAAATGGTGGGGGGCCCTAAGGGGTCAGTACAAGTACCGAGCGGGTAGCAGGCTAAATGTAGAATAACTAATGTTTCAAGTATAAGACCCAAACATAGGGTGATACATATACATATAGCTCTTTCCCCCAAGTTATGAAATACATATCAATATATCTATACACTTGGAAATACCCGACCCGTAGGTCATTGTTTATTTGGGAAAATAGTATAGTCAATATCCTTGACTTAAACCCCAACCCATCCATATACCTATGGGTGTAAAGAACTCCTCCTAGTTCAAATCATCTTAACATGTGGACACCGTCCGGTCCTGAATTACAAAATAGTAATCTATGAGTTTTGAGGATACACGCCCGATCCTTGGGTACTCCACCCTATATAGCCGAGTTTTGAGTATACACGCCCGATCCTTGGGTACTCCACCCTACCTATGATCTACCACATATCATACTAGATAAGGTCTATATCATAATCAATAATCAAGACTAAACCAAGTCTTACGGCCTAAGCATAATCGTCCATGCAATTCATGCATTAAAAGTCAACATATAGGCAAAACAACACCAAACTGGCGCCGGTTTTGACATAACCGGCGCCGATTATTAATTAAATTAACTAAACCAGCCATGCCGAACCATAAACGGCGCCGGTTTTGCCTATAACCGGCGTCACTTACCCCCTGGGCAACGTAGTCAACATTATCATTGACTCGCCATTTCAAACCCGATTCGTGTCAAACTTAATCCCAACGTGTATTAAGTTATAACCAAGCATTTTATGCCCTTTTTATCCTTTAAAACATCATATATGTTTTTATAAACATTTTCATATCATACTTCATTTATGATATCAATGGGTTATTCATATAAGCCTAATCACTTTGGCTAATCACATGTTTAAGCATCTTTTAAACATCTTTATGAACACATATAACATTTACTTAGGTAATCTCATAATTAACCCAAGAGTTATAAGACATTAAGCTGTCCACTCACCTCGAATTAGTGCTATGAAGTTCTACCCTTCTCGGTTGAACTCCGACGAAACTCCGGCAAACTTTGACGAACTCCGGCGATAACTCCGGCGACTCTTTCAACTTTGTGAAAGCTCTTGAATCACCTTATACAAGTTACTAACAAGGTTTTATCATCACAAAAACCATATCAATACAAATGACCGTAAAAGGGTTATTTTCCGGCGAACCGGTCTCTTTGGCTTCTAAGTCCGTTCTTGGACGTAGAACTACTTTCCAACCCATTTTTCTACACTTTTGGACATGTAGAAACACACTAGGGGTTCCTCATATGCTATATAAGCCATATGAAGTTCAAAGAGAGGGGAGAAAGTTAATATGGAGTCATTACCTTAATTATCCAAGTTTTTCTTCACTTTTTCCCTCTTTAATATTCTTTCTTGGACCTTGTCTTCTTGAGCTCGAATTTGGCTATGGAGTAAGGTTTTTGCAGAGCTCTTCTCTTTGGTTGGGGTGGCTTGGACGCACAAGACAATGGGGAAGGGGGTGAGGAGACTCCTTTTGTCTCAAATGGCAAATAAGTGAGGGGGAGGTCCACCTTGGGTCAACTCTCACCCAACCATCACTCTCACCCTACTGTACACACACATCCCAACCCATGTTATGCAGCCCCCTTTGTCAACTATGAGATCTCAAAAACGTGGGGTGGCCCCCACTCATGTGGGAGGTCATCCCATTATGTCCCAAAGTGTACATTCGGCCCCGGAAGTTGTATTTCTCGGACTGTTGTAACTATATTTTATTTTATCGGGTCAGATAAAATATGTAGTATGTTCTCAATCATTACGAGTCTTTATAATGAGTATACTTTCCCCAACTTTAATTATGAAGTCTCTGAAATTCATTTCGGACTGTTATCCGATAAATTACCAAAACCGGTAATTGGGCCTCGTTTGACCAACCCATCGACTCAATGTCTTTCTTAATGAATATCCACCAACATATACATATGTTATATAGACCAAGATGAATATATTGTGTGGACTCGGAATATTGGGTGGCCCCCGTTCCCGGTGTGGACCTCACGTGTAATTTACTATTCACGCAAAAAAAACGTCAAAAATTTACAACCTCGTAAATTCATTACTCAACACAACATGCTCAATACATGATTTACATAAAGGTAAATATATTTGGGGACAGTGTTACAAGGCTGGCTAAATCGGGCTTTGGAAATGGCAACCATTTTATCCAGATAACCTTGACTAGAAAATTGCCAGTGGTAGTGAGGGATATGACCGAGGTGGAGGAGGTAATTGCCATGACAAGAGATCGAATGAATCGGGGGGAGGGGGGGATTTTATATCTCGCTTAGAGACTGGCTCCTAAAATTATGAAGACTTATGAATGAAAGAATATGAATGTTTTTACTTGAACTATTTTCAGTTCCAAACCAACCAGACCAGACCAGATAAGATCAGATCACCAAATTTCAGTCTAAGTAAAAACATCTTATACACTCATATACTTCCTCCGTTCTTTATTAGTTGCAAGATTCCCATTTTCGCGTTTGTCAATGCGTAACTTTGACTGTCATCACTACAAAAAAAACACGGGATTGACACGGAATTTGGCACAGATTACCGACTTTTCGTGCCAAATAGTGATACAGAATAAAGTGTTAGCTTAGTTCTGTTAGTTTCTGTTAGTTTCTGTTAGTTGGTTAGCTGAAGTGGCAGTCTGTTAACGAAATAGTATTGTAAACTAGTTCATATAAATACTCTTGTAATCGCCTAAACATGTATGAATCATCCATTCGAGCTTCTTCTCCATCTCTCTTATTCTCTTTGTATGATATTATACTGTTTTTCTCTCGATTACTCTTTCTTAAGCTAGAGCCAAATCCTGAGACAGTATCATTGGTATCAGAGCTCACGATTCTGAAACCTGCAAAGTTTATCGGAAATATTGATCAAGCACACCAAATTAAACTGGCACCACCAAAGAAGCAATTGACAGTAGCTCAATTGAAGATTCTAATGGAGGAACGAGTTGGCTTACTGGAACAGAAATTGGAGGAGCAATCTATAGTTCTTGGAGAAATTCTCAAGGTTTTGAATGACAAGAAGAAAAGAAAGGAAGAAGAAAGCATTCACCAGATTTTATCCGATGATGAAGGAGAAAAATCTCATCATGAGTACATCGGCAAACAAGGTAAACCTAATTCAAGAAACTTTAATTTTTCTCCTAAATTAGAGTTTCCTGTGTTTGATGGCCGAAATCCGAAGATATGGATAAAGAAATGCTTGAAGTATTTTAACCTCTGCAAAATAGAGTATAGTCAAAGAGTTGATTTGGCATGCATGTTTCTTACTGGAAAGGCAGAGGACTGGTTTCATAACTATACTATTGGAAGGAGTCAAGTTGTTTGGGATGAATTCATTATTGATCTGTGTGCTCGATTTAAAGATGAAATAGGCAATAATGTGGTTGAACAGTTCAATAAACTGCAACAGATTGGAAGTTTAGAAGATTATGTTGATTCTTTTGAGAATTTGAGGAGTCTTATGCTGCAAACCAATCATATATTGCCTGATGAATATTTCTTGGAGAGTTTTATTGGAGGACTGAAACTTACAGTTAAACCTTTTGTCAAGGCTTTTAAACCCAAAACTTTATCTGCTGCTATTGAGTATGCACGTTTACAGGAAGAAATGATAACTGCTTCAAAAGCATATTCTAAACCAGGAATATATCAGTCAGCTTCTCATCTCAGGGCAACCAATCAGAATTTAATGCAGAAAGGTAACAACATTGGTTCTAAACCATTGTTACCTAATCCTAATTCTCACAATATCTACCAGACTTCAGTCCCCAACAGTGCTAAAACAACCAGATATATTAGTGCAGAGGAGAGAGCAGAAAAACAGAAGAAAGGGTTGTGTTATTTTTGTGATGAGCCTTACAACCGAAACCATAACTGCAAGTTCAAACACACACAATTCTTCACTGTTGAAATTGTGGGAGATGAAGATTCAGTGGACATGACTGTGATGGAAACTCCAGAAGAAAATAAGGATTCAGATTATGAAATCTTAGAGGATGAACCTTGTATCTCAGTCAATGCACTTGTTGGAATACAAGGGTTTCAAACCATGAGGGTGACAGGATATCATGGAAGAAAACCTATCCACATATTAATAGATTCAGGTAGCACTCATAACTTTATAGACCAGAAAATGGCTATGAAGTGGGGGTGTAAACTGGAGCAGATTCAACCACAATCAGTAGCAGTTGCAGATGGGAACCATTTACCTTGCAAATTTGCTTGTAAGGATTTCTATTGGAAGTTACAGAACACTCAATTTCAGACAGAAGCTTTAGTCATTCCTTTGGGGGGCTGTGATATGGTTCTGGGAGTTCAGTGGCTGAGTACGCTGGGAACTATAAAATGGGATTTTAAGAAGCTGCAAATGGACTTTTTCTATCAAGGAAAGAGGCATGTTCTGAGAGGTATCAGTCCTAAAATCACAGGAATAAAGGCAAGCCCATCTATCCAACAAATGAAAGGAGCAACACAATTGTATTTGATACATGCTTATGGACCTGATACTGCCAATGATCCCTCACAGGATAGTCCCAACTTGTTGAAAACTGAAGTTGTAGGGGCAAAAATTCCTGAATCAGTTCAAGAATTACTAACACAATTTAGTACAATTTTTGAAGAACCAAAAGGACTACCTCCTAATAGGGGAACATTTGATCATAAGATTCCCTTATTACCAGGAGAGTCACCTGTCAACATCAGGCCTTATAGATACCCTTTGAAACAGAGAGATATTATTGAAAAGATAATACAAGAAATGTTAGATCAGGGCATTATACAAATCAGTTCTAGCCCCTTTGCTTCTCCAGTAGTGTTGATTGGGAAGAAAGATGGATCATGGCGTTTATGTGTTGATTACAGAGAGCTTAATAAGAAAACTGTTAAAGACAAATTTCCAATCCCTGTGGTTGATGAATTAATTGATGAATTAGCAGGATCTAAGGTGTTCTCTAAGCTGGATCTTAGAGCAGGTTATCATCAATTGAGAGTACATGAAAGTGATGTATTCAAAACTGCCTTCAAAACACATGAAGGCCATTATGAATTTCTAGTGATGCCCTTTGGTCTTACAAATGCACCAGCCTCTTTCCAAGCTTGGATGAATCATATTTTTAAACCATTGCTCAGAAAATGTGTTTTAGTGTTCTTTGATGACATATTAATATATAGTTCATCACTGGAAGAACATATCAAGCATCTAGCCACTGTTTTTAAGTTGATGGAACAAAGTTCTCTGTATGCTAAAGCTAGTAAATGTGCATTTGCCATAGACAAAGTGGAATATTTAGGCCATTTCATTTCTGGGCAAGGAGTGGAGACTGATCCTGGTAAGATTCAAGTAATCAATGAATGGCCAACACCACAAAATGTGAAAGAATTAAGGAGTTTTCTGGGGTTGGCTGGGTATTACAGGAAATTCATTCAAGGGTATGCGGCAATCAGTCAGCCATTGACTCAACTACTGAAAAAGGAAGGGTTTCGATGGACAAATGAAGCAATGAGAGCCTTTCAGAATCTCAAAACAGCATTATCTACAGCACCTGTGTTGGCTTTACCCAATTTTCAGAAGACTTTCATTATTGAAACTGATGCTTCAAACACTGGGATTGGGGCAGTTTTAATGCAAGATGATCATCCCCTAGCATTCATCAGTAAATCTCTTGGTCCTAAATGGCAGAAGTTGTCAGTTTATGAGAAGGAACTATTAGCCATTGTATTTGCAGTACAGAAGTGGGAACAATATCTTACTGGACAACCCTTTGTAATAAAGACAGATCAGAAAAGTTTGAAATGGCTTTTACAGCAAAAGATATCTACTCCATTCCAACAGTTTTGGTTGTCCAAGTTGATGGGCTTTAACTATGAAATTCAGTACAAGGCTGGAAAGGAGAACAAAGTTGCTGATGCTTTATCCAGAGTAGAAGGAAGTGAACTTTTATATTTGGCTATCTCAGATATACAATCCGATTTAGTTCAAAATATCAAGGACAGTTACAATAAGGATGAGTTTCTATCTAAGTTGGAGCAAAGATTACATCAAAACAATGTCAATGCTTTAAAATACCAAATTATGAATGGGTTAATTCGAAAGAAAGGAAGAATAGTGGTGGGGCCTGATGAGGAATTAAGGAATTCTATTTTAAAATGGATGCATGGGTCAGCGGAAGGGGGACATTCGGGAAGAGATGCCACTTTGAAAAGAATGAAAAATATGTTTACTTGGAAGGGAATGAATAAGGATGTCAAATCTTTTATTCAAAACTGTATTATATGCCAAGCTAACAAGAATGATAATGCTGCCTATCCTGGGTTATTACAACCCTTACCAATTCCAGAGGAAGTTTGGAAAGATGTCTCAATGGATTTCATCACAGGATTACCCAATTCTTATGGGAAAGAAGTAATATTTGTGGTGGTGGATAGACTCAGTAAGTATGCTCATTTCATGGCACTTACTCATCCTTATTCTGCAAATGAAGTGGCACAATCTTATCTGGATCATGTGTTCAAATTACATGGATGGCCTAGAAGCATTATAAGTGATAGAGACAGTATCTTTATAAGTCAATTCTGGCAAGCATTATTTCTGATACAGGGAACTGAGCTGAAACTATCCTCAGCTTATCATCCTCAAACGGATGGACAAACAGAGGTAGTCAACAGGTGTTTGGAATCTTACCTAAGGTGTATGTGCAGTGAAAAACCTCAAGAATGGTCAAACTGGTTGCCCCTAGCTGAATGGTGGTATAATACAACCTATCATTCAGCAACCCAAATGACTCCTTATGAAGCTGTTTATAATCAACCCCCTCCAGTACATCTACCTTATCTACCAGGGGAGACTTCAGTAGAGGTAGTAGACAGAACTATGCAAAGAAGAGAAAATATGATTCAATTTCTCAAACAGCAGTTATCTAAAGCCCAGCAGAGAATGAAGAAGCAAGCAGATAAAAGAAGGTCTGAGAGGAACTTTATGAAAGGAGAATGGGTATGGCTAAAGTTACAGGCTTATAGGCAAACTTCTGTGCAGCAAAGATCAAACCAGAAGTTAGCCCCTAAATACTTTGGGCCATTTCAAATTGTTGACACAGTAGGAAAGGTGGCTTACAAGCTCAAGTTTCCAAAAGAAATTAAGATCCACAATGTTTTCCATGTGTCACAGTTAAAGAAATTCAAAGGAAAATTGCTAGCAAATCCTTTCATTCCTCAATGGCTACAAGGAAGAGATAGGGAGGATAGCTTACAACCAGAAGCTGTGTTGGATAGGAGAATTGTCAAAAGACAAAATATGACAGCTGTACAATATCTAATTCAATGGAAAGGATGTGATGTGGTTGATGCAACTTGGGAATTCTATGATTACATTGTTAAGCAATTTCCTGAGTTTGTTGCAAAACTGAATAAGACTTGAGGGCAAGTCATTTGTCAAGGGGGAAGGATTGATACAGAATAAAGTGTTAGCTTAGTTCTGTTAGTTTCTGTTAGTTTCTGTTAGTTGGTTAGCTGAAGTGGCAGTCTGTTAACGAAATAGTATTGTAAACTAGTTCATATAAATACTCTTGTAATCGCCTAAACATGTATGAATCATCCATTCGAGCTTCTTCTCCATCTCTCTTATTCTCTTTGTATGATATTATACTGTTTTTCTCTCGATTACTCTTTCTTAAGCTAGAGCCAAATCTTGAGACAGTATCAAATAGCTCCATCCAAAGTGTTTTTGGCACGAATTTTGCATAATCACTGCCAAAATCCTTGCCATAATCACTACGTAATATAAACATAAAAATGTTCCAATAAAGATCCCGATCGAAAGAAATCATAAAGCAACTCAAGGTCCACTAATCTCTAATGTTCTCCTATACCACGAGTGCATGAGGCTTTGAGCGACTAAGCCTCAGAGGTTTAGGAATTCTCAAATTAAAGACCGGGCTCAACCTAAATTTAAACAAAAAAAACTTAAATAGGACTAAAATATATGTAAAATAAGACTCATTTAATCCTATTTGGAAAAGTTTTATACTTTTAACATCATCAAATATATGTATTTAATGAAGCAAAACATGAGTACTCCCGGCCATTTATGTACTTTGCTTGTATTTTAATTCGATTTGAAGCAATTTCTTGAAAAATGTATTTCAGTGTAAAAAATTATGTGCATAATTTTTTTTGAAAAATTCTTTGTAGTTGCTAACTCTTACTTTTGCTTCTCCCTATGCCCTACTTATAATTGTTCAATATTTTAGAATATATATGCCTCTATATATATATTGTTCTTAGTTTGTATGTTCAAGGTAGTTCATGTATGTTTATTTATGAAACAATTTTTAATTTTATATTTTCCAGTTAAATCAATTAATTGTCATGAGATTTTATCACTCGAGAAGTAATATATAAACAGCAGCAATAATTAATCAAACTAGCTATCAAAGTAAGAGTATATATTATAAAATGGAGTATGATATTTGAAATATAATAACCGTTTGAGAGTCTGAGACCTAGCTAGAACCGGTTAACCCAATAGTTATTATAAGTAATACATCCATTAATTGAAGATCAATGAACTCACCACACACATACAATCTCCAGATTATATATACATACATGTCCCGAAATCTAATTTCCAAAAGATCGAAAGTGGTACTTCCATGCCACAAATTAATCACTTTTGCCAATAAATTTAAGTACAAAAAAGGGCTATCTCAAGTCATCAAAATGGCAATAAAACCCCAAAAAACAAGAATAACAAAAATGGAAATCCTAATTAAGAATAATTGAACAAAAAAAGTCTAGCTAGGGGATCAAAAATCTGGAAGGTCTTTCATGCTCTCCAATGAAGAAATGGAACTTCTCATCAGCAGCAATGAATCCACGTAGTTACTGTACGACGATGGGCACAGGAAATCCATGGAGGTAGGATTGAAATAACCATCCATACTATTATTATTTATGTATTCATTATTATCAAAACCGCTGTTATTATTTTGCGGCTCAAAAACATGGCTCGCGCTACAGCTTCCTTCTTTTTCGTCCGTCACAACTGACGTCGACTCATTATCTTCACTCATCAACCCTATTTTCCCCATCATCTCAACATTATTATTATCATTATAATAATAATTATTATTATAATTATTACTGTCACTATTATTAATATTATTATTAATTGCTCCATCAACTATATAATGATCGCAAGGCTCGGGCTTAGGGTGGTGATGGAGAGGAGGAGGCGGCGGAGGCGGAGGAGGAGCAAGACGGGAAGTACGGCGGTCCGCGGCAGCGGGGACCGGTGAGCGTGACAGGCCGGTGAGCTTTTGAACCAACGCCTTAAAATCTTTAGGGTGAGTGTGGATTACCTTTGGGGAGTGGGTGTAGATGATGACCGGCTGACGCGGTTGCGGCCTGGCGGCGGCGGTAGCGTTGGCCGCCACGCCACTTATGATCGACGAGGAGGCCGACGAAGAGGGAGGAGATTTCTTGATGACATGAGAATCACCTCTGATCTTCAATGCATGGTTGTTGGGCATTGTATGGGGATTGAGATCTCTCATCATCATCATCATCTTCGCATGCTGATTGTTGTTATTGTGATCACCACCATCTTGAATTGGAACTTGAACTTCTTGGCTCATGATACCAATAATTATCACTTGGGTTGCTGTTTTCTATTTAATCTGGAGATAAGAGTATGTATATATGGGGATATATGAATATATCCACACACATGTAAGTGTGAGAAGTTGGAATGTGTGTGGTGTGGAGTAGTCTAAGCCAATTGAGTAGTGAATTAGGTAAATGTGCATGTGTATTTATAGAATCCAGAAGAGAAGAAATAGCAAATAAGTTAATTTTAGACTCCCTTTGGTTATAGGAAAGGAAAATATACACAATGTTCCTTCACCAATGTATATATTTTATATTTCTATATGTTCTTTGAAAGTTTAAATGTTTTACATATATACTCTTTTTTTACACACAAATATATGTATATATATATATACATGTATATATATATATATATATATATATATATATATATATATATTTACTACTTTGACCATTCATATATGAAGTTTTTCCTAAAATATTACTAATACAAAAGTCATGGACAAAAATGTGACTTGGTAACATACAATTAAATTACTATAATTGTGTTCAAAATTTACATCATGGTCACTATATCATAGTAACTTTGAACATAATTATAGTAACTAAAAGTTACTAAGTCATATTTTTGTCTGTAACTCTTAAAAGAGTAATATTAGTGAAATTTTATCATAATATACGATAGTATTTAATTCTCTTTTAAATAAATGTTCTTAAATATACTACTCCCTCCGTCCCATTTTACCTGTCCTACTTTCCTTTTTGGGTTGTCCCAAAATAAGTGTCTACTTTCCCTTTTTGGAAAGAAATATGTGGTCTACACCATTTCACTTTATTAAACTCAAACTTCAACCACAGCTTTTACTTTTTCAACCACTTTATTAATAATTGTGCCAAGTTAAACTAAGACACATAAAATGGGACGGAGATAGTACTATGTAATAGTCAGCTTTTTATATTTGTCAATGCACGACTTTGACCATTAGTATACTGACCTCTCTTTTATTAAAAAATTAAAAAAATCAGATTTAGAACATTTAGGATGAAACAAATTTAAAAATATATTTCTTAAAATTAATTATTAATACATTAATAAATAAAAATAATCAAAGTAGAACACATGAATAATGTAAGGATGTTTTCTTTTGGATTGTTTTCAGTCCAAGACCAGACCAGACCAGACCATATCAGACTAGATCTGATCAGACCAGACTTCCATAGTTATAATATACACATATATTAGACATTTACCAGATCAGATCAGACCATATCAGACTACACCAGATCAGACCAGACTTCCATAATTATAAAATACACAGAGACCAGACATTTACCAGACCAGATCAAATCAGACCAACAAATTTCATTTCAAAAGAAAACATCCTAAAATTCTACATATTACATTTAATTAAGAACGTAGGTAGTATATATTGAGTTTCATACAAGAAATATTTTCCTTGATCTTTTGATATTCGTTCATATAATTAAAGGGGTCTTAATTTTGATTTTTTTATGATAGCGATATATAAATTAAAGGTGCATGTTCAAATAAACTAGTGCTCCCACAAAAAATAAGAATAACTTTTGGTCTATATATAAAGAATAAATGGATTAGATGAACTTTTAATCAAAAGACATTGATAATAAAATAACGTCCTAAATTGCTAATGTTATCATATTTTTTAGCTTATGCATATTTTATTTTGTATTATGATAACCTTTTGTTCTGCACATATACACTATTAATAAATTTTGTATAATGATGCACATTTGCTACACTACTTTGATGCCCCTTTGTTACGTACCTATACGTATTTGCTAATATAATTAATGCAATACATTTTTTTACCTAAAATTTGTTCCTTTAATTCATTTTTTGACGCACGTCAATCGATGTTAGTATCAATTTTTTTTTAAATTCATTTTTAAAACAAAATTCTAATAATAAATGATGGTTGATGGTTGATTTGGATGTTGCCGGAGAGATAGATAATGCTTAAGGGCAAGGTAGGATACTAGGATCGGAGGGCGAAGAGACTAGTGCGGCGAAAGAGTTGTAGTATGAGATTGAGACTATCTCAAGGGTTTGTTTGCATGAGATTGAGACTATTTCTAGGGTCTCTTTACAACTAACTTCTATTTTAAAAAAGTGTTTCTTTTAGTGAAATGAGGAGAAGTGATTAAATAAAAGTTGATAGTGTTTGAGAAAAAGTGATTTTGAAAAGTAAAAGTTGAGAGTGTTTGATAAAATAAGTGTTTTTTGTGTAATCGAAAAAGTAAAAGCACTTTTGACACGAAAGCTGAGAAAAATAAAAGTTGGTAGTGTTTGGTAAAATAAGTGTTTTTAAACCAAAAGTTGAGAAGTACTTTTTTTAAAGCATTTGCAAACCAACCCTAAATTCTTGATCGAAGCCGACAGCCAATCCATAAAATTTTAGACTCGTTTCCAATTTTAAACTTCGAGCCCTTTTGATAACACTGAAATCGGCTGAATCGGTTGTTTCTGCTGATATTTATGAAGTTCTGGATGAAGTGGCTGTATTGACTTATTCTGCTGATTTATGAAAAAATTATATATATAATATATTTTATTAATAAAATAGAGAAAAAATTATATTAAAAATAGCTAAAATGATCCTCTACAGTAACATCAGCCAATACAGTCAGAAAAGTAACTTCAACCTTACTTTTCATTACAAAATTTAGCAAAAGAAATCAAAATTACGTGTTTGGTGTAAAGTTTGGCTGATAAGCCTGATAAGTAAAAAAAAATAGGCAGTAAAAACTGTGTGGTTGAAATTTGTGCAGAGAAGAGAGAATTAACTTTGGCCACGTATTCCTTACTTTAAATGGAAGTTACAAATCTTTTTGGAACATTCAAAAAAGAAAATTTGGTTAACCTTTTCGGGACGGAGTGAGTATCACATTATTGAATTTTGCTCCTCTCCATTAACGGGAAATCTCCATTAGGAGAGAGATAGAGAGAGATGGAGAAATGGTGAGGTAGAGAAAAAGAAAATGTTATGTTTAATGATTTTTTGGAGTTTTTTCCAAGACAGGGGTACTTTCCAATCTTATTTCCCAAAGTAGGGTACTTTTAAACTTATTTCCCAAATAGGGGCATTTTTGCCCTGTCATCCTGCCATGTCACCACCCAAGCTAAATTCCATTTCCACCTGCAGCGTCATTAAATTTCCAATTCCATGTCAGCAAACGATACATGTATCTTCTAAAAAATAAAATGGCCATGGTTTTGTGGGATTCGAACCCACTCCCATGGCTTAGAAATTATGAGGCTCATGCCACTGGACAACCTTCTTTTGTTGTTATATTTTGTAATTTAAACATATTAATAATACTAATTGTTATATACTACGTAATTAGTAGTACTAGTAGAAATAATAAAAGTAATAGTAATAATAATACAAAAGAAAATAATAATAACAATAGTATAAATAATAATAATAACAATGATAACAATAATAGTACTGATAATAATATAACAAAGAAAATAATATAACAAAGAAAATAATATAAATACAATAATAACAATGATAACAATAATAATAATGATATTAATGATATTAATGATAATAATAATAATAATAATAATAATAAATATAATAATAATAGTAAATATAATAATAATAATAATAATAATAGTAATAATAATAATAATAATAATAGTAATAATAATAATAATAATAATAATAATAATAATAATAATAATAATAATAATAATAATAATAATAATAATAATAATAATAATAATAATAATAATAATAATAATAATAATAAATATAAGAATAATAATAATAAATATAAGAATAATAGAAAGAGGAAAATAATTTAAATAATCCAAACTTTGAAGAGATGTGAGGTAAGCACCCCAAACTTATATATGCCATATATATACTTCAAACTTTATATAAAAAGTTATGTCAGTACCATTACTGTGTATTTTTTATTCAAAAATGTAAATTCATAGTGTTTAATTAGCACATAGTTTAAAATACTTAATCATGTATATATGTGTAGTTAAAGAATCATAGAATCACATTGCAAAAGAAAAAACTATGTTCATGGCACTAATATTACTTTTTATATAAAATTTGGGGTATGAATATTACATTTGAAAGTTTAGAGTACTTTCATCACACATCTTCAAAGTTTGAGGTATTTAAATTATTTTTATCTAAAAATAATAAAAACAATAATAATTACTATTGTTATTATTGTAAGTATTGTTGTTATTATTATTGCTATATATTAGTGGTTATTTCTATTATATATAACAATTACTATTATTATTATGTTTACTTTTCTAAGTGGAACAACAAACTAATGTAGTCTAATGGTGTACGGCACGTCCTTAGGAAGCCTTGGTAAATAAGTTTATATATTAGTGGCAAAAATGCCCCTATTTGGGAAATAAGTTTAAAAGTACCCTACTTAGGGAAATAAGATTTGAAAGTACCCCATCCCGGAAAAAAACTCTGATTTTTTGGGGGAGAGAGATATAGTGAAAAAGAAATGAAGAAAGTAAATGGAGAGAAAGTACAAGTACCCTTCTTCTTCTTCTTCTATGAAAAGGAGCATGACCCACATTATTGCGGCGTCAAATAGAAAGGACTTCTTCTATCTAACCTTGGTTTTACTGTATTAATTAATCCGTAGTCACTTGCTTGTGGGTCAACCTCAATATCACGGAAACCGTGACCCGCCCTTTACTCCGTACTCCGGATTTGTTTTATGTCCTTTTGTTTTTTCCTTCTTTTAGTCGCTCTGACTTTTCTAAAGCTACAGCTCTGGGTTTATGCTGGATTCCTTCCTCTCATTATTGAAACTCTGAATCAAGACGTTTCGGGTCTTCATTGTTCTTGTTTTCTGGGAGTGCAAGGAAATAAGCAAAGGGTTGTGTGAACTGACTTGACTATCTTTTGAATTGAATTGGATCTATCTGCAAATGGGGAAAAGGAGTAAAACTATGGAGTTGTTGACTAACTTGATGAAAGAAAAGCCTTTACTTCCTCTCTTGATTTTCTCGTGCTTAGTGGTTTGGGGAATTGAGAAGTGGTTTTTCGCCCTCACCAACTGGGTTCCTCTTGCTATTTCTCTCTGGGCTGCTTTTCAGGTATGCGACCACATTTACTTTTCTGCCTATTTTTTTTTCCCAGCTCAATTTCAATAATTTCATTTTCTTCTTGTTACTACTTTACTGCAAAGAAGTTCAATTGATATAGTTTTGCCATTGTCAATTTGGTGACTAGTTTTCTTTACAAATACATCATTTTAGACATTGCTTTGATTTATTTATTTACAATGAGGCTTCATTCTACAAATATATGTCTTTGATGAGATCCTTACTAAGGGTGGGTGCTTTGGATAGATTTGACCAACCAAATCGAGTTCGAATTAGAATTCAAGATTACATCGAGCTCATTCGGCTGGCCCGCAAGATACTTTGGCCAAAACACTATGTAAAGATCGAATCCGATCTGTTAGCTAGTTCATTCAAGTTCCTATTAACCTCTCATTCTCTTCTTTTTTTATGTGGAGACTAACATTGCTTTTATTTGGGCTGGGACGCTTTTGGTACCATGATACAACACCATTTTATTGTAGCCGTTCAGCTACAAAAACACTAAACGATTGCACCAAAAATGTTAGGCAGTTCAACCCAAGTTTACCCATCACTCTGCCTTTATTATTCCTATGTGGGACTCTAACAGAATTGTCCTGAGCCAAAACTGAACCTTATATAATTTGGTTTTAGTTTTGTTAATATATTATCCCAAACCATATTGGACTAAACCAAATCAAACCGAAAAAGTACATCACCCCCCCCCCCCCCCAAAAAAAAACAAACCGAACCATACTATGTTCGATTTCAGTAGTTAGGCAATTATTTCCCAAAACCGTTTTAAACGAAACCAAACTGAAAAAATAGCCAGATGAACCTGTAATGTTCACCCTAATTCTCACTACGTCCGATCCATAGGTCTTTGCATTGGTCCAAGTTAGGGCCAAACCACCCTTATTTTGCTAAATAGTGCGAATGGAGTTTGTAAAGTCACCTGACTAAACAATTACTTCTTCCGTTCTTTTTTAGTTGCAGCATTCCATTTTTTCACGTTTGCCAATGCACAACTTTGACTGTCATTATATTTAATTCTGTATTAGCAAAAAAATCAGATTATGAAACATGTTAATGAGACGAATTCAATAATATTCTTCAAAAAAAATAATTCACATGCATTAATAAATAAAATGTAGTCAAAGTAGAGTATATGAATAGTGTATAAATTGCAATGTTGCAACTAATACGATACAGAGGATAATATAAAATAGCAAATCAACATATAAGCCTTCTAGAGTCTGGACTACTCCTATGAGAAATTAGATACACCTTATAAGGCTAACCTCAACACTTTTCACCCCACAAAAAAGTGTGCACAAAGGTGCCAAAATGGGTGCATGGTACCCATGAGTGGGATATTTGCCACACCATCACCGGACTCAAGCATCAAAGCAGACGTACAAACGCATAGAAAAGGAGAGAATGTTGACGCGGAAGAATAAAATGTGTGGGACCCAGAAGAAAAAATCGCTCTTTTTAAAGTGTTATACTCCCTACGCCCCGTTGGAAGGTTCCCGTGATTAAATGGCACGATTTTTTAGGCAAGTGGTTAAATAAAGTAATTTGGGTAAAAAAGAGAGGAAAGAGAAAATTTAGAAAAGTAAACATATAAAGTGAAAGTAATTACAGGGAGATAGGTTGGAGGAGAGGAAATTGTGAGACTTGACATGTAATGAGTAGGAAAGAGAAATTTAAGTAAATGTGTAATTAAAGAGAGTAAATTATTTTCTAAAATGGAATGGGAACCTTTAAATGGGACACCCAAATAAGGAATGTGAGAACCTTTCAACGGGACGAAAGGAGTAACTTTTATATTTGTATTCCATTTTTTACAAGAACATCAAAATTCATAACTTTTTGTGATCTTTAGGCCCAAAATTTTTCTTAAGTAGATCCAAGTGCTAAAATTTTGATCTCATGATTTTGTTTTCTACATCTTTCATTTTTTTTTCAAAAACAGGCCTGAAGTAACAACAAAAAGATTAAACTCCATTTTTTTTACTTTAGAATGTTTAGCTTTTTAAATCATAACTGTTCGCAAAAAGATTTGGCCAAAAATTGATGTGCAGTAATAAAAGTAAGGATTTAATTCAAAAAAGTTGTGCTGGGTGAATATATTGACGACACTGGATTGCCGGAAAAAATTGGATCGACCGAGTGAATACATTGATTTCATATAAATTGGTTAATTAGGTTTATTGACGGAGCAGGTTGCAGTTGGCCTAAGATTTTTTTTATGGTACCAAAGCGCATTAATCTTAAATTAAGTCAATTAACAATGCGGTCATATGGTAAGGCTTAAAAGTGAGCATATGGATGCAACTTTTACATGAAACCTCCAGCCTTGATAGAGTTGTGCATTTAGATTGAGCCTATCATTGGTGCTTTATGAGATTCCCACATTATTGTTTTGCAGTATGCAAGTTATCAACGCCACATTCTTACAGAAGAGCTGGATAAGAAATGGATGCAGACGTTACTCCAGAATTCTGTATTCCCGAAACTCATTTTTTTCTCTTTCATTCTATCAATACCTTATATCTTGGAGCAATCAAGGACCACTTATTCTGTTTTTATACAGCAAACCACGCCTTTGGAGCAATGCGAGTGGTTAAACAAATTACTATTAGAGATTTGGGCGAACTACATTGGCAAAAGGCTGTCATTGCGATTCGCTTACATGGTTGAGGTGAAGTAATAACCTATTCTGCCCATGCTTTTGTTTTTGAAAAAGAAAGATTTAACGGTCTGTTTGGTAAATGGCTTTGTGGCCGAAATGGCTAATTATATAAAGAAAGAAGAAGATTTTGTCACTTTGAGCTAAATAAGTAAGTCAACAGTTTTTATTCTGCTAATATACAAAATAAGCCATTCAAGGCTACCGAACGCCTTAATAAAACGTTGAACCTCTTAGTTTGGGATGGGGGTTACAATCTGCCACATTGTTTGGGGCTGCTGTAGTAAAATACGTATGAGATCATTGGATGCTGTTGACTTCCCAAAATAAAACCTTGTTCCAGTTTCCATCTAAGTTACCTTTGTCTATTTAGTTGGCTTCTTCCATATTTTCACATTGGTATTTTTTGTTCTCCATGCCCAAAAGAATGTCATCCTTCACTAGGCATATAACAAAATGAAACATTCTTAATGATGTGATTCACTTCTAATTGTTATATCTTGAGGCACAAGTCACAAGCTAAAAAGCTGTCTTTGTTTTTTTTGTATATTTATTTATAATGCAGAGACGCTTAAAACATCAGAAACCGAGGATGATTGTAAGTTCCATTTATGCCCTCATTGTGTTAGAAGGGTAATGACCATAAATTACTGGGACCAAGTAAATATGTTTGGTTTGGCAGGTGGCAAATGGCCACCACCCTCCATTCAGCCGAAGCAAATATGAAACATTAGACATATTATATTCAATACAGAAGAAAATTAATAAAAGGGAATTACTGCCTCTTTATTTCATGTATATATAGGAAAAGATTGAATTACAAGAATTTTCACTGGGCTCTCGCCCTCCACTCCTTGGTATTCGTGGAACCAGATGGTCAACTTCAGGTGATCAGGTATGCCTTTCAGTGCTTCCTTAGGAACTACTCCATATACATGCTCATACCTTCCTTTTTATACGGAACATTTATGTTTAAAAATGAAGTGAAAGTATAAGAAGACTGACACTTCCTTCCATTGAATAGGGGATCTTGCATATGGGCTTTGATTGGGACACCGATGATATAAGTGTACTTTTGCTGGCAAAATTAGAAAAACCATTGATGGGAACTGCACGAATAATGATTAACAGTCTCCACATCAAGGGTGATGTAAGTGGCGTCTATCTCTTTCTCTTTGTTCTCCTCCATGAAGTTAACTTTGGAATTTAAGTTGTTTTTTTAGGATGGAATTTAAGTTCTAGAGAGAGAAATATAATTTTTTAAAACTTTCATTATCACACTGCTAATATCTCTTATTCATTCATTATCACATACTCAAAGGGTGTGTTATAATAATTCCATTTGGCTTTGGCAGCAGCACCTATTTTGTTTGGCACCCGGGGTGAGCCAAATTTTTGTCCAAGTATTAACTTATATGTTACCGCATTGGCTGAATTGATTGAAAATTTCTAAAGTGATGTGGAATTTACTGTTAAGAACATGCGAACATGATCTCTTCCAAGGTCGAGAATGAGACAATGGAAGCGAATTTGAGAAAGAGATTAATGAATTTTCGGATCTATGATGATTAGAGAGAAAAACGAAAATAATAGACTTTATTGGAATTAATTTGGTGCCCGACCTTGTCAAGACGCAATAACTAATTCTGCCAAAAATCTGCCCCATACATCAACTGAGAACCCTTATATATAGGTCTTACAAGAGTCCTAAAAGAGAATAAACGAATTTTACCAAAACTGAATAAAGTAATTAAAGGAACTTGCTCCCAGAGTCAGCCACTTTCATTGGTTTCATTGGGCTGAATTTCTTTGGGTCGATCACTCCTTTGGCCCATCCTGCGTCTTTGAAATTTTTGGCCCCAGAATTTGCCCATAACAGTTGCCCTTTGACTGAATTCTGAAATAATGAAAAAATGGCACTTCTACTAATTGTTTAGATATATCTCCTTTACCTTAAAAACATACTCCGTATATGGTTAACTCAACCCATTCGGCCATTTCAACTTCTTACCCACAATCTCAACAAACTCATCCTGTCAACCAAATTTTATCCACAATAAGCCCCCTTTCAGTAGCACTTCATTGGCTTATAAGTAAGATTTTCTACTAAATTATTGCATATTTGACTGCATTGACCGAGTCTTCTTTCGATCGAAAAAGTGGTGTTGAAGTTACTTTTTTGCTGAAATAGCTTAAATGAAGAGAAATGGTACCACTATCCTGTTCTATTAGATAATTCAGCGCATTCTGTGAAGCTGTTTTATGTTTTTTATTTCCTTCTCTTTAGGCATATCTTCTTCTTCTTCTTCTTCTTTTCTGGAAGTATTTTGAAGGCACTTCTTTTCAACATACGACTATTTTCAGAAAAATTAAAGTTTGACAATCTATGACGATGAACAGCTTCAATTGATTCCAGTTCTAGATGGAAAGGCAATCTTATACTCTTTCATCTCAACTCCAGAAGTTAGGATTGGTATTGCATTTGGAAGTGGCGGAAGCCAGACTTTTCCAGCTACTGAAGTTCCATGGGTCTCTGCTTGGCTGGTAAAATCACCTACCATTTTCATACTCCTAGAGGAAACTTGTGAATGTTTCTCAAGAGGTTATATCATACTTAATTTTTTTATTCTCATATTCATTTATAATGACTGGAATAAGTGTTTCTTTTAATAATTTTTCCTTGTTTTCAAATATGTTTTGTACAATTGGGAAAAAGTGTTTTTGAAGAATTTGGTAAGTAGTACGTAGTATTAAATATGTAGACTGTCTGTTTTTGTGATATAATAAATTGGTCAGCATAGGCTATGTTTGGAATGTGAAAAATCGTAGTGTGAGGAAAAAATTACTAGGTAAAATATATACATTTCTTTTATGTTTGGTTTTCTTTGAAAAAAGTGAGGAAAACTTTTTTTATTTACATACATTTAGATCATACAGTCTTTGTATAATATAATTATATAAATAAAATGAGTTCTGCCAGATATCTAAAAGTGAACTTAATGGAATTGAGCAAATTTATATTTTTCGTGAAATTACCTTTCCTTCTTAATATCTCATGTGAATTTTCCGGGTTCCAAATGCTCCCTTAAGGCGCTACAGGTGCCACTTCTAATATTATGGTTGTACTTTTTGATAGTGAACTAGTGTTTGTTCAATCACTTGTCATTTATCATTCCTCACTAAAATGGCTATTGAATCAAGTTTAGCCATTAAGTCTTCAAATTCCGTCCTAAAAGGTTAGTGGACTGTGTAAGTATCCCAACACCTTATATAATACTTCCTCCGTCTCATTATATAAATTCCGTCCTAAAGTTTAGGGGACTGTGTAAGTCCCATTTTCCCTTTTTCGTCCACTCCACTATGTTTGTCCAATTCCATATTTGGTAATATTTGTGTGTTCCAATTCATTCTTACTTTATTCGTACTTTACAAATATTCATTACCAACCACATCATTTCAGTTTTCTTAGTAATCGTGTCACTTTCTCATGTTACAATTTAGTGGGAGGAGGTAGTGTTTTATTTTTTCTTCTTTATATATGTATTATGTAGGATGAGATAACACTCCACCACATATTTTTGGTGTTACAGGTTAAAGTTGTAACTGATTTGTTAGTAAAAAGGATGGTTGAGCCTAGACGCAATTGTTTAGCTTTACCTGCAGTGATCTTAGAGAGAACAGTTGTAGGCGGTATATTATGTGTTACCATTATATCTGCAAACAGAATATCCATGAAAGAAGTGAGCTCAGCAGCCACAGATGGTAATAGTTTTGAATATGAAAAACTACAAACATTTGTGGAGGTTGAACTTGAGGAGTTAAGGAGGAGAACAGATGTCAGCACTGGTTCAAGTCCTCGATGGGAATCGAAATTCAATATGACTCTCCATGATAGCACGGGAATCCTTAAGTTCCATTTATATGAATGCACTCCTGACAGTGTCAAGTATGATTGTCTAGCAAGCTGTGAAGTTAAGGTAAAACTAATATCCAGCTTTCTTTGAATTACTACTGTTAAATCTGAAGGGAAGGATTGCAATTTTCGTCCCTCAATTTCTCTTGATTATGACCCCTAATTGTCAATTTGGTGCATTTCAGTTCCTCAATTATTTAAGAAGTTGCCAATTATGCCCTACACACCATAAATTCATAACAATGAAGTCCAACTTGGAGTGTGTTGCAATTTCATGGAAGCATCACTGCATGTGTATCATTTTCTCAATAATGATGATTAGAGTTAGGGTGTGAATGACTGAATTTGACAACTCTTTAGATAACCGGTAGATTGTGTTTCACTAAATTGATCAGAAGGTCTACGTAGTAGAATTTTAAACAATGGATGGACCAAAATAGCGATATTTTCTAATTAAGAATATAGAAGATGATCTTATGGAAAGGCAGCAATACCCAATACCAAATTTTCACCGCAACATGTTCAATGAGGGGTATTCAGATGGAAATCATAATTGGGCCATGGTCACCTCTGGGTCATTGTGCACATGAGACTAATCACAATAAAAGATTGAATCTAATTGGTTGACTACTTTTAACTAAGTCCTTCAAACCCCATGCATGTCCCTCTAATATTTATTCAAACATCTTTGCTTGATAGTCTTACATTTTTGTTTCTTAAGTGGACCAAATGACAAGATTTCTGAGGGTATTATTAAATGTGATTTTTATTGACCAATGGAGCAGATGAGATATGTCCCACATGATTCGACGATATTCTGGGCAACTGATGGTGAGTCTGCAATCACCAGGCATGCTGAGTTTTGTGGCAAAGAAGTTGAAATGGTAGTTCCGTTTGAGGGGGTGTATTCAGGGAAGGTAAGAATGATATAATTCCGAGTAGTTGTTTCTCTTTTTTACATGATAAAGGAATCCTACGTTTCTGTTTTTTTCCAGTTATTCCTTCTTTAAAAGTTTGCAACAAGTACATCAAGCTAAAACTTTTTATCATGATTTTTTGAAAGAATTTATAGTTTTAGTAATTTAGATAGGAAGTGTATCAATAAGTATAGGGGCACATTTTTTGTTTCTACATTTTTTGTACACATTCATATGCGACATGAAGAAGAGCCATGGCGCACCGGTTAAGGTGTTGTCGTATGACTGAGAGGTCATGGGTTTAAGACTGGGGAGCGGCCTCTTTTCAAAAATTTGACAGGGGAAGGCTTGCCCCTTATACACCCCTGTGGTGGGACCCTTCCTTGGAGCCTCGCCATGCAGGATGCCTTTGTGCACCGGGTTTCATATGTGGCATCCATTTATTGGATGTTAAAAACTTGGACAACTTTTTAACATCCAATAAATAGATGCCAAATATGAATATACACAAAAAGTCTACGTAAAACATGTATACCCAGCCTTTCTCATGTCGGGTTTAACAAGAGTAGGGGTGGGCATTTTGGGTTCAGTTTGGTTCTTATCAGTTTAAGATATTGTTTGGCTTAGATCAGGTTGGGGAAATATTAAAGTAATTGATGATTTAAAACAAAAGTTGATTTGAATTTGGGATTTTTTTTATTTTGCTGGGATTTTTGTTTTTTTAGTTGGGTTCTGATAAGTTTTGATTTGGTATGATGCTGTTTGGGATTGACATAACCAAAACATAAACTGTATTTCATATGATTTAAGTTTTGGGCATTACATATGAATCTTTTTGGTTCAAGCTAATACAGTTTGGTTCTGTCAAACTTCACTCCTGAAACTTTTTGTGATTTCCTTATATGCTTTGTACACCTTTTCTTTTCACCCATGTCAACAAAAGTCTCATTTGGAAGTCTCAGTTTCAAAATATATTGAGTTTCTTTGTTTGGTAGTACCCTTCAGCTCTCATGTAATGAGTTGGTACTAGGTATATATATTTTGGTTGAAGTTAATTCCTTTTTGTATTAATATTGCATTGCAGTTAACAGTTAAACTAATCTTGAAAGAATGGCAATTTTCTGATGGGTCTCATACCTCTAGAATTTCTCATGCTGGATCTGAACAGCCATTCAATGGCTCCCCTACCTTTCCTTCAAACACTGGAAGAAAAATTAACGTTACAGTGATAGAAGGTAAAAATCTCCCCTCAAAAGACCGTAATGGCAAGTCTGGCACTGGAACCTATGTGAAACTGCAGTATGGGAAGGTATTATTCCTCTATAAATGTCTAGTTTAAGACCGCATTCGTGTCTAGGAAACAAGTTTTCTAGGAAATGTTATCTCAATTTTCCTATGTTTGGTGAAATGAAATATTTTTACGTTTTGTTGTGGAAAATAAGTTGCTGAAAGCCTGAAACATTTCATGTTCTATTTTGGGCACCAAACATTATACTGTTCGTGGGTTAACTTATTTTATTGGAATTTCAAGGGATGGTATTTCTTGTAAAAGGTTATTTTTTTGTCATCAAACGAAGCTTTTGTCGCAAGAAAACAATTAGTGGAAAATATTCTTTGGGGCAAATGTTATCCTGGAAAAAAACTGTTTATGAAAACTGGAAAGTCATTTCCCACAAAAGTCTAAGGTTATGTTTGGATCCCAGAAAGTGCAAGTGAAAGGAAAATCACGTGAAGGAACTGTAGTCATTTTCATATGTTTGCCTTTACTTTGGAAAATGATATATGATAACTTCTTTTGAGGATCTACTTTATATTTAGATTTCTTTGAGTTTAGACTTTATTTCTCCCCGTATTTTCTTTCCTTCAAATTATTCTCCATGAGCTACTTTCTATTTTCTTTCTCTAGTATTAATTGGGTTCCACAAAAACCCTAGAGAATTAGTAAACAGTTTCTAGAAAAATATATTTTCTGGTAAACAAACTGATCCCAAGCCCTTTTTGTTGATAATCTTGGATAAAATTCGCTTCAGAAAGAGAAGTTGACTATATGATTTGGTGATGCAAAACCTTTCTTTAGGCTCTAAAAAGAACCAGAACTGTTCCACATACTTCAGATCCGGGATGGGATCAGAAATTTGAATTTGATGAAATTGGCGGTGGTGAATATTTAAAAATAAGGTGCTTTATTGAAGAAAGGTTCAGTGATGAGAATATGGGCAGTGCACGAGTAAACTTAGAAGGGCTTCTAGAAGGATCTCCAAAGGATGTATGGGTTCCCCTTGAAAAGGTTAATTCTGGAGAACTGCGTCTTAGAATGGAAGCGGTTCGAGTTCATGATCATGAAGGATCCAAGGTATGTTCTACTGTACATGTTTGAAGTCATCTCACATGTGAAAAATATAAACAATTAAACATGCAAAGCAAAGCAAAGCACAACAAACTGTAGATCATTGTAGTACTCATCTCCAACTATAAAGATGAATATAAGGAGTCAAGTTTTAATATGATATCAAAGCATAAGCTCAAATGAGAAATTCGACGTCTCAAAATGAAAACACGGGATCAAAGATTGACCGGCTCTGTCAATCCCCAGCATTTTTGGGGCATGTTTTCTACCAGATTTTGACCTTTTAGGAGTGAATCCAAGTGTTAGTCAATTGTTATTTTCACTAACCTTATGATAAATGTTAGTAAGGAAAAGAAAAGCAAAAATGAAAAACTAACAGTTGGTAATTCTATTTTGATTTGTTCTCTCTCTCTCTCTCTCTCTCTCTCTTGATATTTGGTGTTCTGTTCAGGGTTCCCATCGAGATGGATGGATTGAACTTACCCTCGTTGAAGCAAGAGACCTTATTGTCGCTGATATCAGAGGCACAAGTGATCCATATGTGAGTGTACATTATGGAAATTTGAAGAGAACAACAAAGGTTAGAAAATGACATCACTCGCTCACTTAAAAGTTTTCTTAAAGATGCAATCAACCATAGAGGTTGAGTCCCTTTGTTTTAGCATGTCCAAGATAATTATAGGCTTACATAAGTTTTATGCAAATTGTTCACAATAAGGACTTTTCTGGTGGCGAAAAAATCCATGCCAGTGGCAGGTTCTCTGGTGTATTTTTGCCGGAAATGGTATAATCCGGTGTAAAGATCCTCAATATGGACGGACATATTTACTACTTCCGTCCCAGAAAATTCTTCCCACTTACCATTTTGGGACGTCCCAAAAAATTCTTCCCGTTTCCCTTTTTGGAAAGGTTTGTGTGGCTACCATTCATTTACTTTTTTCTTATTCAACCACAACCATACATTTCCACTTTAATCCCACTTTCTTAAAATCCGATCCAAGTCAAACTGGGAAGAATTTTCTGGGACGGAGGGAGTATTATTTACTCCCTCCGTCCCTTAAAACTTTGCCATCTTTACTTTTTGGGACGTCCCAATAAACTTTGCCACTTTCCCTTTTAATCAATTATTTTGTGGTTCCTGTTATTTCTCTCTCCTCTGCACAAACCTCAACCACACGGTTTTTACTTTATTATTCTACGTGCCGGTCAAAATTGGTAATGTTTTGAGGGACGGAGGGTAGGCATGGCAATGGGTCGGGGCGGGGCGGGTATTGCAAGACCCGGACCCGCCCCATGACTTGGCGGGGCGGGTCTGCCCCGCCCCGTGACCTGCACGGGTCCAAACTTGTTGACCCATGACCCGCCCCATGCGGGGCAGGGCGGGTCCGCCCCGCCCTGCCGCAACCTAATTAGCTAGTATGTATTTTTATTTGTGGGAAGTTGTTACCAATTGAATCTACATAAAGTTTATCTGTAAATAATAATTAAAAATCAATATATTACATCAAATTCATGATACATTAAAAATTTCAAAAATTAAGGAAAAATTACTCAGGCTTGAATAGTTAATCTAATTAATTATATTAATAATTGAATATATGTATTAAAATTCTATATATAAAGAAGACATTGATAATCCGTCATTCATCTCATTCTAATATATATTCATATATTATAAGATCAAAGAATTTATGATTTATTGTATACACACTTATGTATGTTGAAGTATATTTGTAGTATTATTTAAGAAACAGTATGTATACTTATATATTGAGCGGGGCGGGTCGGGGCGGCACGGGTCAATTCTAATACCCGGACCCGCCCCATTGTATAGGCGGGGCGGACCCGCCCCATTTGCAAGACGGGGCGGGGCAGACCCGCCCCATTTGTAAGACGGGGCGGGGCGGACCCGCCCCAAATGTCTCGAGCCAGGGCGGGTCATTGCGGGTCGGTTTTTTTTTTACATCCCTAACGGAGGGAGTACAAGACATGATATGCATGTAAAGAAAGTTGCGGGACTAAGGGGGTGTTTGGAACTGATTCTGCTTCTGCTTCTTTTTAAAGAGCAGAAGCAGAATCAGAATCAGTTTTCAGAAGCTGGTACCTACCAGCTTCTAAAAAAACTGATTCTGAGAGTAAATTAGAGCACCAGAAGTGCTTCTGGAATTTCACCCAAACACTCCAGCTTCTGCTTCTGCTCCCTGAAGAAGCAGAATCAGTTTTGAGAATCAGATCCAAACACCCCCTAATAATGATATTATGCATACTACATAAGATACGGGACAAAATGAGCAAATCTGCAGGCTCTACAATCTCCAATTTGGCGTTGCAATCAATTTGATTCTATTCCAACTTTCTGTAATTCATCTGTGCCATTAGAGAGGAGTTAGGGATAAGTGAAATTCATTTTCCCCACATTTAGAGTATGCCTCTTTAATTCTTTTGATAGATTTTAAGTACTTTTTCAAAATGACTTGGGAAAGCCAAGCCGGTGTACTGTGGACGACATCATCTTTTCTTAAAATAAGGATTGATGGAGAAAAAGAAGTAAAATAGGCACTAGACTTTCCTTGGCCGCCGAAGCTCTTTTTATACATGTATATTTAAATTGACCGTTCTTATTGTAATTAATTAATGTTTTTAGAGCAATCAGCAATTTACCACGGTATATTGCATTTCTTGAACAGATTATTTCTAAAACTCTGAAACCACAATGGCACCAAACTTTTGAATTTCCTGATGATGGCAGTCCTCTATCTTTGCACGTGAAAGATCATAATCTTTTTCTCCCAGAAAGAAGCCTAGGTGATTGTGTTATCGAATATCAAAGATTTCCCCGAAACAAAATGTTTGAAAAGTGGATTCCCCTCCAAGGTGTGAAAAAGGGAGAGATCTATATTCAAATCACACGAAGAGTTCCTGAAAATGAGAAAAAATCGAGCCTCGGCTCCGAGTCTTCCGTAGCTAAAGCACGCCGTGATATTTCTAACCAGGTAATGGAAGCTCAAGCACTTTCAACTCGATGTATACAGTATTAAATGTCATTCATGTGAATACTATGAAGGGTTAAACCATTAAATAGATCTACTTATCCCAGGTTAATCAAATTATAAATTGAATTGCAGTTTTTAGAAATTACAACTTAGCCCCTTGAGAATAGTTAGATTTTGCGCAAACGACACTTTTAACATTGAAGGAGGATAGAATATGATGTTATTCATAAGAGTTGTCCGTCTACGGATTGAATTTGGTGTTTTTAATGCATTTCAGTGTTGAGAGCTTTCTCTAAAAACTTATCTGCATGGTAAATTAAATATTGAGGGTAATTTAGTCTTGTAAAAAACTAAATTCTCAGTATAATCGTTTTATCCTCTCCAGCGCCGTCTGCAGAAAATCTGATATTTGTTAATTTAGAAATTGTTGAGGTCCATTGACATTGGGGGAGGTAGATATAAATATGAACCAAACTTTTTTGAAAAAACAGCATCACTTCATCATGAGTAGTAATTTTGAAAGTTGATTGGATATATGACAGATGAAGCAGTTGATGATGAAGCTTCAGTCGTTGGTGAAGGACAATGAGGTGGAAGGGCTCTCCACAACGTTGAGTGAGCTAGAAAGCCTCCACCTCACCCAAGAAGACTTCATGCTCCAGCTTGAGACCGAGCAGTCCCTCTTATTAAACAAGGTGAATGAGCTCAGCCAGGAAGTCATGAATTCATCAGCTTCGCCCAATAATTTCGACAGGATATCTACTTTTCCTTGACCACCGGATCTCATTTCTATATATACGTATGTATTCTTCCCACACACAAATCATTGGCTGCTGGATCGTCGATGGGATCCAACAATAATTGTGTTGTTGATATTGTATTGAAAGGAGAGAAACTGTATGTAAATGCTCCATCGATGGAACTCTGTATTTTTTCTTTTGGGTCCATTGTCACTTGTAAATATGACACTTTTGTGAATGATGGTGGGGAAACATTACACAAGTTTCCATTTGTTGTATTTGTCAGAGTACTCTTCCGGTCAGGAATTCCTGACCGGAACCGCCGTCCGGACGGCGGCGTTTGGCCGCTTTCCGGGTGGAATTTTTCGATGAAATTTTTATGACATGTTCTTCATCAAGTGTAGTTTATCCACAAAAAAATTCAGCCAAAAACTCATTCGGGAAGGTCGTCAAATGATTTTTGCAAGTTAACTGGTCCGGAAAATACATATTCCGGACCAGTTAACTTGCAAAAATTATTTGACGACCTTCCCGATTGAGTTTTTGGCTGAATTTTTTTGTGGATAAACTAGACTTGATGGAGAACATTCCATAAAAATTTCATCAAAAAATTCCACCGGGAAGGCGGCCAAACGCCGCCGTCCGGACGGCGGTTCCTGTCCGGAATTCCGGACATGAACTTTTGTCGTATTTGTCATATATTAAAGAAATATTTGTTGTATTTGTTGTATTTGTCATATACTATCGTATTAGATTTTGATTCATTCAGTTTTTTATTTATTCCATGGCCACCTTTTAATTTTTTTTTCTTCACAAAAGCTTATTATTTTATTCAGGTTAAATAATATTCAAAAATTCAAGGAATTTTTTGTTTTAGATTGATAGTTTTTGACCATTCGTGTCTTATATTGACTAGTGATGGACCCGGGCCGGGCCAAGGTCCGGTCGGGCCTCGGGTCTGGTAGAGGTTGGCCCGGGACCGGCCCGAGCTATGGCCGTGTAACAATATATATAACAATAGCAAGATCGTATTCTAAAAGAAGATGAAATAAGAACACCGGGCAGATTCCATAGCTATCGATAAGGTTTTGGTCTGACAATTATTTTTACAGAAAAGTCCCAAGAGAAAGAGAGATAACAGAGTCATACATGTTCCATACCATTTGATAACATATAAAATAAGTATTTATACTATTAATGGGACCACACATAATCCTTCAACATCGTGTTTGTTATTTTGGTGCGAGTACTCCGTCTTTCCCCTCCGTTAATTGCCACTTGATTATTCTCCTGGGCCCCATCATTTTCCTCTGCATTTTCCCTATTAACTGCTCTCGTTACATTACCTCCCCCTTTAAAAGAAACCTTGTCCTCAAGGTTGAAGTCGGGAAAGGCTGACTGCATAGCTTTAATGTCCTCCCAAGTAGCTTCATGTTCTTCCAGTCCTTCCCATTTGATGAGCCCTGGTGGAACTTGTTGTTGATTTCTGATAACAACCCTTGACTGTAAGATAGCTTCGGGTTGCAATGTTAGTCCGAACTCTGAAGTAGTAATTGGCAGTGGAACATAAGAGGTAGCATGGTCCCCTTTACATGGTTTCAACTGGGAACAATGAAAAACAGGGTGAATTCTAGCCGATGGAGGTAAAAGGAGTTTGTAAGCGACTTCACCAATTCGTTGTATCACTGGAAAGGGACCAAAGTATCGAAGACCAAGTTTCTGATTCTTCCTTAAGGCTACAGAATGCTGCCTATAAGGTTGAAGCTTAACCAAGGCCAAATCACCAACTTCCATTTCAAAGGGTTTCCTTCTGAGATCGGCATATTTTTTCATGTGTTGTTGTGCCTTCTGCAAGTTGTCCTTTAATTGACTGAGGATGGCATCCCTTTCTTCAAGTTGTTTTTGAACACTAGGAGGATCTTGATGATTGAATGTATATCGAAACAGAGAAGGAGGTTCACGGCCATATACAGCTTTGAAAGGGGTTATGCCAGTGCTGTGATGAAAAGAAGAATTATACCAATACTCCACCCAAGGAAGTAACTTACACCACTCCTTAGGATTAGCAAAAGTAAAGCAACGTAAATACATTTCAATGCATTTATTCAAAGCTTCCGATTGACCATCGGTTTGAGGATGATAAGCTGTGCTTAACTTCAAGGTAGTGCCACTCAACTTAAACATATGCTGCCAAAATTGACTAGTAAAAACCTTATCACGATCAGATATTATGGTCTTGGGAAAACCATGCAACTTAACTACAGTTTTAATGAACAATTCAGCCACCTGTTTGCTATTAAAATCTGATTTTAAACTAGCCAAATGAGCATATTTGGACAATCTGTCAATAACTACCATAATGACAGTATATCCATTAGAAGAAGGAAGTCCAGTGATGAAATCCATTGCCACATCTTCCCATATAAGTGCTGGAATAGGTAATGGTTCCAGTAATCCTGACGGTAAGGAGTTGTCATGCTTAGCTTGTTGGCACAGAAGACAATTTCTCACAAAATCCTTGATGTCCTGCTGCATTCCTGGCCAATAAAATTGAGATGCAATGCGTTTAGAAGTTCTGGTAACACCCGAATGGCCGCCCACTGGAGTACTGTGAAACTCACTCATCACGTTGTGCACCAATTCATGGCCCTTAGGTAACACCAATCTGCCCTTCCAATATAATAATCGATCAGAAACTGAATAATTAGGATCTGGCTGCTGGTTTTGTGAACAAAGTTGTAGAATAGTTTTCAACTGTGCATCTTCTAACAAGGCTGCCCTCAAATCTGTTAAGAGTTGCAATTTAGGTTGAGATAAGGCCAACAAGAAGGAGCGAGAGAGAGAATCAGCACCAATATTTTCTTTTCCCAGTTTGTATTCAATGGAAAAATCATAGCCCAACAACTTCTGCAACCATTTCTGTTGCTCCGGTGTGTTAATGGCTTGATCTGTGAGGGATCTAAGGCTCTTTTGATCGGTTCTAATAATGAATCGGTGACCCAACAAGTAGTGTCTGAACTTTGCTATGGCCTCTGTAATAGCATAAAACTCCCTTGCGTAAGCTGACTGTTTTTGCATACTAGCATTCAGTTTCTTAGAAAAGTAAGCAATGGGGTGATTTCCTTGTCTTAGTACAGCCCCAATACCCGTACCTGAAGCATCTGTTTCTAAAATAAAAGGTTTAGAGAAGTCTGGCAAGGTCAAAATTGGAGCTTGAGTGATCACCTCTTTAAGCTTGGCAAAGGCTGCCTCTGCCTCTTCGCTCCACTGAAACTTATCTTGTTTTAACATGTCTGTCAGTGGTGTAGCAATGCTAGCATAGGATTGGATAAATCTTCTGTAATACCCTGTGAGCCCTATAAACCCCCTCAACTGCTTGGTAGTAATAGGTTTCGGCCAATCGAGCACTGCATGAACCTTCTTCCTGTCCATTGATACCCCTTGTGCAGAAACTGTATGTCCTAAATAGTCCACTTGCTGTAATCCAAATGAGCATTTAGATATTTTGGCATATAACTGATTTTCGTGAAGTATTGTGAAGACCGATTCCACATATGACATATGCTCTTCCCATGTTGAGCTATATATTAATATATCATCGAAAAAAACCAGAACAAATTTGCGAAGAAATCCTTTGAAAACCTCGTTCATTAGGCCTTGGAAGGTTGCTGGGGCATTGGTGAGTCTAAATGGCATCACTACCCATTCATAGTGTCCATGGTGTGTTCTAAAAGCCGTTTTATGTCTATCCTTCCTTATTGACAAGTATTTGGTGATATCCTGATCTGAGGTCCAATTTGGTGAAATACTTGGAGCCATATAGTTCATCCAATAACTCATCAACTGTCGGAATCGGAAAGGAATCCTTAATGGTAATGGCATTCAACGCCCTATAATCAGTGCAAAATCTCCACGAACCATCAGTCTTCCTGACCAAAATAACAGGTGATGAAAACGGACTAGTGCTAGGAGTAATAATACCTGCCTCCAACATATCTTGCACCATTTTTTCAATCTCCTGTTTCTGACTGTGTGGGTATCGATAAGGTCGTACTTTCACTGGTTTAGCATCTTTTACCAATGGTATAGAGTGATTATGAGTGCGTGAAGGAGGCAGTTTAGTTGGTATATCAAAAATCTTCTTGTATTTCCAAACTAGCCCATGCATCTCTATTGGTATATCTGGTGGTAATTCCAGCTCTACATCCTCATGTGTTTCTGCCTCTCCCTGTTGTAGTATAGAGACTTCGGCAATGCTTTGTGTACGAAACATTCTCATAAGATGATTAAACTGAGCAGGGCGTGGTAGTGTAGGTTTATCCCCATACAGAGTTATAAATTGATTTTCCTTATAAAACTTCAATGTGAGCTTGCTGTAATCCGAAATATGAGGACCCAAGGTGGCCAGCCATGTGGCTCCTAGAACCAGATCAGCACCTGAAATAGGCAACAAATAAACCGGAATCTGAATAGAATGACCTTGCACTTTAACTTCCAGTTGCTGCACTAACCCTTCAGCTACCAAGGAGTGGCCATTCCCAACTAATACCTGTAATTTTGATGCAGGTTCCACTGGTAATTTCAAACATTTAGCAATCCGTGGTTGTAAAAAATTGTCAGAACTTCCACTGTCCAGTAATATCTGGACCACCATTCCGTTTATCGTTCCCTGAAACCGCATAATACCAACGCCAGAAGAGCCTTTCAGAGCATTATAGGACAGATGATGTTCGAGGCTAAGCTGTTCCAAGCCCACCTCACTGGTAATAGAGGAATCAGGTGTACTTTCCAAGTTCTCTTCTTCATCAATGTGCAACAGTAAATACTGTTTGTTGGGACATTTATGAGAGGAAGTAAATTTCTCATCACATGTATAACATAACCCTTTCTCTCTCCTTAATTGCATTTCAGCTGGTGAAATTTTTTTGATACATGCTGATTTCTGGAACGTGGAGCTGAAGTTTGTGACAGGTTTAGGTAGTAAGGGAGGAAGACTTGTAGATTTGATGGATTGGGATGAAGGTAAACTGGTATTGGAATTTGAATGAGATGCTTGAGTCATCATACGGTTCTGGAAGCTATGTGGATGCGATTTGTGTGTATTGATATATTTTTCTTCAAATAGCTTTGCCAATGACACACACCTGAGTAATGTTGTTGGTGATTGAGCGATTACCTCCCTTTGAATATCAAATCTCAGACCTCCGACAAAGCAATCCAACAAAGCTTCACTAGTCACCCCCCTGGACTCGATTGGCTAGAACAGTAAACTGGCTGTAATACTCATGAACTGAACCTGTTTGAGAGAGTTTGAATAAGATCGATCTAGTATTCTCATAAGGTGATGGACCAAATTCAAGTTCTAGGGCACGAGTTAGATCCTTCCAGGAGTGAAATGGAGTAGATCTATTAGTCATCTGGAACCAGGGGACTATCTCTTTCTCCATATGAATGGCAGCAATGGTGAGGCGGTGAGCATCTGGTGTACCGTAATAATCGAAGAACTGTTCTGCCCTAAATATCCATTGGAGAACTCCCGATCCATCAAAGCGTGGAAAATCCAGTTTAACATTTCGTACCTGGAATGGCTGATGATATGAACTGCTGCTTATGGAATGTCTTCCAGGTTCGTGGTCCTTTTCAGGATCGGGCGTTTTGGTGTTCTGCAACAGTGCGCTTACCGTAGCCTCAAGTGTTTCAAATCTCATATTGTTTTCACGCTTATCTTCTTCCAACATTTCCATCATCTTCGTGATGTTGGCAGATAACTCCTTCAGACGAGTACCTTCCACCATGTTCAGGGATGAAAGCACCAGTGTAACAATATATATAACAATAGCAAGATCGTATTCTAAAAGAAGATGAAATAAGAACACCGGGCAGATTCCATAGCTATCGATAAGGTTTTGGTCTGACAATTATTTTTACAGAAACGTCCCAAGAGAAAGAGAGATAACAGAGTCATACATGTTCCATACCATTTGATAACATATAAAATAAGTATTTATACTATTAATGGGACCACACATAATCCTTCAGCATCGTGTTTGTTATTTTGGTGCGAGTACTCCGTCTTTCCCCTCCGTTAATTGCCACTTGATTATTCTCCTGGGCCCCATCATTTTCCTCTGCATTTTCCCTATTAACTGCTCTCGTTACAGGCCGGTTCTGGTTCGGGCCGGGCCACCCGGCCGGGTCACGGGTCAGGCCACCCGCCGGGCCGGGCCGGTTCAATTTTTTTTAAAAATAATTATAGATTATACAAATTCCTATTAAAAACAAAGTTCAAGTGCATTTATTTGAAATAGGAACTACATTTGAGAATTGAGAAAAAAATAACAATACGAAATACATTTTCTAATAAATATCAATTGAGATTTCCGCCACCGTTGGTTGTTGTTTTCCCTTTGTCACAGGACTTCATATGTTTTATTGGCATCCCGTATCCGTGTGAATACCCCAAGCTACACTCTTTCTTGCACCACTTGCAAGTTGCACACCACAGTCCGGTCTTCGGGTCCTTCCACTTATCAAAATTGTTTTGCATAAGGGAAGATGTACTTTCCATCTTTAAAATGGTATATGTATAAGTAGGAATGTAGGATAATAAGAGAAGATGAAGACGAAGAAGAGTTGGAGAAGAGGTGTAGAAAAATGTTAGAAAATAGATGTATTTATAGATGTTTTTGAACCCCACTCCCCACACCACCACCCCCGGGACCCCCCTGCCCCCCACCCAAAGCCCCAACGGCTATATAGCCGTTTGGGAGGTTTTTTTTTTAAAAAAAATTAATCTTTTTTTTAAGTTATACATATTGTAAAATAAGTTAATTAATTTAATGAATTAAGTAAAGCTATTTGTACTTAGAAAAGTGGTTTGATTTATAATATACAAATGTTACAAAATAGGTGTATAAGTATTTAAACAAATTACATATTGTAAATGTATTTTTAATTTAAAAACCGCCTTTAGATTTTAGAAAAATAATTTTAAGTCGTAAGTTTGTAACCAATTAATTAATTTGAGAAGTGCTACATATGAAAAAATGAACGCATATTTATTTGAAATATGAAGTACAAGTTTACAAATTAATTTGAAGTACAACTACAAATTTACAATTTTGAAATATGAAGTACAAGTTTACAACTTTGAAATATGAAGTACAAGTACAAATTAATTTGAAAAGGGCTACAAAATACATTTTATAATAAATTCTAAAATACTAATCAATCGGAATCTCCGGCATAGGTAGAGCCACCATCGGTTGTTGAGTCATCCATAAAATCTTGGGAGGGGGTGATGCTCATTTCTTGAGTTCTACGTATGGGTGGACTCGGTTCGGGCCGGACCCGGCTCGGGCCTTGAACCGGCCGGGCCTCGGTTCACCAAAAGGAGGGCCCGGACCCGAACCGGTGGCTCCCGGTTCCGGGCCAGACCGGGCCGGTTCCGGGCCGGGCCACCCGGGTCATAATTTTTTTTTGCTTCTCTTATTTAACCCCCTATCCCTCCCCCTCAACCCCAAACCACCTCAAATGGCCCAAAATACCTAATCCAACCCAAAACTTAAAAAGAATTCAAAAAAAAAAATAATAATAATAATTCCGGCCCAGACCGGGCCCGAACCGGCCGGGCCGGTTCACCAAACGAAGGGCCCGGGCCCGGAACCGGTATCCACCGGGCCGGTTCGACCCGAACCGCCGTTGGACCGGGCCACCGGGGCCGGGCCGGGCCGGTTGCTATAGTGGCCGGGCCGGGCCGCCCGGCCCGAGTCCACCCCTAGTTCTACGTGCGGCCTTCAACCAATCATGGTAGCATATAAGCGTCTCAAGAGACTCCACGCTCAATCTCGATCTAGATGCCGTTAGGACGTTACCGGTCGAACTAAATTCTTGTTCCACAACAACTGTTGAAACTGACATTGATAGTACTTGCTTAGCCATCCGTGCTAAAATCGGGAACGTTCTTTCTTTTGACTTCCACCAGTTTAGAACGTCAAAGTCATCATTTTCTTCAAAATCAACTTCATATGTTAAATACAAAGTAATCTCATTCAATGCGCTTTGTTCAGTGACGTGAGTTGTTTTAGTTTTTTTCATAAGATTGCCAAATGCAGATTTAAAAATCGATTTTACTTTAGATGAAGATGTTCGTGACGGGGGAGGGGGAGCGTTGCTATATTGTGCACGGAACTCATTAAATAAGGCATAAAATAAAGCACTAACTTCGTTGTATTCCATTTTCGGATCTATGGGGTTATCGTCATACATTGGAAATTCACCAAAAAAAGAAAGATAATAGAAGTTGAAACAATCTTCCAAATCAGCTAGTCTAAAACGAGGATCCGGAATAAATGCAATACCATAAATATGGGGAATATGCACATAATATTTTAAAAACTTTTCCTTCATATAATCACAAAAATAACTCACGAAAACGGCATTCTCAAATTCTTTAAAAGCACCGGCGAGATTAACAGCTTCACGAATAAATTGGTTTGCGGTAGGTTTATAAACATGACTAAAAGTTTCAGTTGCATTAAAAAAAATATCAAAACATTACAAATTTTTTCGCAAGTGTCGATCTCAGCCGAGTTTATAATATAGTTATCATGTTGTTTTAAAAAAGCAGGAAAATGTTCATTATATCTAAGAACAACTTTAAGTAATTTATAAGTACTATAACAACAAATACTCAAATCTTTAGGAAAAGCAACATATCTCACACCTCTTTCAGTCAAATAAGTTTGCCATTTTAATCTAAGTTGACCATTACCCCAAATACGTCTAATCCCCCCCTTCACTACCTCCATAGCATCTCCTAACGCTTTTAGACCGTCTTGCACACATAAATTTATAACATGACATGCACAGCGTTGATGAAAAAATCTACCCATCATAGTATTGGCACCACACAATTCACGCAATCTAGGTATAGCAGCAGTATTATTAGTAGCATTATCGAAACCAATAGCAAACACCTTATCAATCAAATTATACTCAATTAAAATACGCTCAATCAAAATATAAATATGTTCAGCGGTGTGACGATCGTTAAATTCACGAAAAGCAAGAACACGTTTATGCATATTCCAATCCTCATCAATATAATGTGCAGTCAGACCCAAATAATATAAATGATGAAAATCATCCTCCCATATGTCAGAACAAATAGTAATACGCCCATAAGTTTGCAAAAAAAATTTGTAACCTTGCCTTTTCCGCATTATAAAGCCTTATAATTTCTTTCTTAACACTTTTGCGACTATAAGTTCTAAATTGAGGATTTAAACTACCTTGTGCATAATCTCTTAAAGCAAGACTTTCAGAAAACATATAAGGCAAATTTTCTTCACAAATTAAGTTAGCCATACCAGTCAAATTTTGTGCATCATTGTAGGAGAAATTACCAAAAGGTTGAGAATTCGCAAACCTCGATATTTGAGTTTGCTTCCCCGTTCCGCCGCCTAATTTTGCATAGTCCACGGGGTGCTTTGCCTTAAGATGCCTTGCGGCGGATCCGTATTCGCCGGAGGTCCCCAAACTATAATTGTTGTTGCACCACTTGCAAGTTGCGTGCCAATAGCCGGTTTGTGGGTCCTTCCACTTATCAAAATTATTTTGCATTAGTTCAAATTTACTTTTTTTATTACCGGTGGCGGTTTGGGATGAGGCAGGCTCGTCGGCGTCGTGGCTGCCGGCACCCTCCTCCTCGGCCGTCTCCGGTTCCATTTCCTCCGCATCTTCATCCTCAAGCTCCTCTTCGTCAATGGTCGTCGGGATTTGTTGTTGTTGTAGAAAGCGGTTATTATGTCGGGCCAATTCTTATTGTAGTTGTTCTTCGGACATTGCATCTCCATCTCGCCTTTGGTAACCCGTTTCAAAATCATCTCGGCTTTGAGATGAAGAACCGGCAAGTTCTTTACCTTTGCGTGATTTCTTCCTCCCAATCTCGTTCCTTCGATTGCGTTGGAGGTTACCCAAATCAACCGAATATCTACCACCTTCCATCTTAAAAATGTAACAAATATTAATTGGCAACAAATATAATAATGAATACAAAACTAATGCAACTAATTAAAACTATTTTAATTAATACTTCAAACTAATTTAGTGCAAAGTAGAATTAATGTGTGACTCTAAAATTAAAATTATAGCAACTTTTCAAGTACTTTAATTTAGTAAAAACTACTTAAATAAAATGTTAAGTACTTTAATTAAATGATTGAACTACTATTTTTTCGTTCAAATATAAATTGAAAATAATATAATGTGAGTTTAACTATAATGACAATTAACTAGTTTTTTGAAGTAGAGTTGTTTTAGCAATTAATGGGAATACTAATGAACTAATTAACTAGTATAATGAAAAATGTAACAAGAATGCTAATGAACTAATTAACTAGTATAATGAAAAATGTAACCAGAATACTAATTAACTAATTAACTATTATAATGAAAAATGTAACAAGAATACTAATTAACTAATTAACTAGTATAATGAAAAATGTAACAAGAATGCTAATGAACTAATTAACTAGTATAATGAAAAATGTAACAAGAATACTAATGAACTAATTAACTAGTATAATGAAAAATGTAACAAGAATGCTAATGAACTAATTAACTAGTATAATGAAAAATGTAAGAAGAATGTAATGAACTAATTAACTAGTATAATGAAAAATGTAACAAGAATATTAATTAACTAATTAACTAGTATAATGAAAAATGTAACAAGAATACTAATTAACTAGTATAATGAAAAATGTAACAAGAATGCTAATGAACTAATTAACTAGTATAATGAAAAATGTAACAAGAATACTAATTAACTAATTAACTAGTATAATGAAAAATGTAACAAGAATACTAATTAACTAATTAACTAATATAATACTAGTTATAGTAACTAATATATAATATAATGTTTATAGTATATAATATACTCCGTACAAGTATACTACTATAAGATGAGTAATACACTTATATTTTATACTTTAATATATAAACTATAAATTAAGTAGATGTAGAATGTGTGTATTAAGTGGATATAATAATTGTATAAGAATTAAATATTAGAGTATAATGGAGAATTGGAGATTGGAGAATAAGAAAATAAGTATATATGAAATATAAGTAGAGAAGTAGATATTATTATGTATTAAGTATATAGTAATAGTTTATAAAGTATATTTAATACTTTAATATATAAAGTATATATTAAGTAGATGTAGTATGTATGTATGTATTAAGAGATATAAGTAGAGATTAAGTAGTTAAGAAATATAAGTAATATAGTATATGTATTTATAAGTAGATAATTAATATATAAGTAGATATAATAATTCTATAAGTATTAAATAGCAAAATAAAATATAATGGAGAATAAGAGAATTTGAGAAGATGAATATGGAGATGAGTAGAGAGTAGGATTTAGGAAAAGTTGGAGAAGAGGTGTGAAAAAATGTTTAAAATTAGGAGTATTTATAGGTTTTTTTTTAACCCCCACCACCCCCCCCACCCACCCCACCCCCCACCACCCAAAGGCCCCGGACCCCCCCCCCCCCGGTATATAGCTGTTTGGGAAGTGGGCCAAGAGCCCAAAAGGAGTTTTTAAATTAAAAGGAAAAAAAAATAAAAATTAGACCGTTAGGCCCGGGCCCGGGTCCGACCCGGCCGGCCCGGGCCGCCAAAAACAACACCCGAGCCCGGACCCGCCACCCCCACCGGTTCGGTGCCCGAACCGGACCCTGACCCGAGAACCAGGCCGGTTCCGGGCCCGCACAGTAACGGGCCGGGCGGCCCGAACCGGGTCCACCACTAATATTGACACAATTTAAATTCTAACTTTATATCTCTTCAATAAAGCCTTGGAGATTGAGAACATTTAAATTTTAAAAGAAAAAAATGACTAAAATACTACTCCTACTTTCTAGCTGGACAAAAATACATCAGCTTAATAATACGGACATAAATAAGAACCTCTTAGAATTCAAAAGGCCAAAATACCCTTTTCGCAAATCTAACGTTCATCGTTGCAGACATTTGAAATCTCTATAGCTCCCAGCGAACTACCCGTCGCCTCCGTCTTCCCACCATCGCCTCCGTCTTCCCACCATCGCCTCTGTCCCTGCATCACCGACGGCTGCCAATCCCATCACCATCGATGACGCCTTCCAATTGCATCCCCTTCTTGCCGCCTGCCAATCGCCTCACCATCGCCGCCGCCTGCGATTCATTAATAGCCCCGGCTGTAAATCAATCGTGTTCTCCAGCTCTGAAACGACCGAAGTCTGAAGCTACGAGCATCGAGCATCGCCTCTGTGCATCACTGCATCCTCAATTGGTCCTTCGTCGAGTTTCTGTTCATCTCGTTTTCATTTCTGTGATATCGTGTTAGGGTTACAAGGGTGGGGCAATGGTTGTACAGGGGTTTGGGAGGAGGCTAGGGCTGGGCTGGGGATTGGGACATGGGCTTAAGCCGGGCTTAGGATGGTGGGGGGCCTGGGGGAGGTTGGCTGCAGTAAATGGACTGGACAGATTCGTCACCGGGGATCATCAGCAGTGGTGGCATGAGGTGGTCACTGGCGGCGGCGCGAATTGGTCATCGGCGGGGCCAGAAAGGATCACTGGCAGAGGCAAGGACAGGTCAATGGCGACAGCGTGGACTAGTCACTGGCGGCGGCGCGGAGTTGTCACTGGCGATGGTGCGGAGTGGTCACTGGGGGCGGGAAAGGTCACCGGCAGTGGCAGCAGTGAATGCGGACTGGTCACTGGGGACAGGAAAGGTCACTGGCAGCGGCGGCAGTGAAGACAACTGCGATGCAGGATTGATCAGTGACGGCGGTGGGGCGGTCAAATGGAATCTTGGTCACTATCGGAATTTTGGTCACAGACTGATTTTGTAACTTTGTCATTGGTCACTATCGATTTTGTAACTTTGTCACTGGTCGGGTAATTGTAACTGGTCGAAACGGGTAATTATAACTGATCGGATTGGGTGATTGCACCTGATCGAATCGGGTAATTGTAAAGAGTCGAAACGGGTAATTGTAACTGGTCGGGCCGGGTAATTGTAACTGGTCGAATCGGGTAACTTTAATTGATCAAAGTGATTCATTGTAACTGGCCGAATGAGATAATTGTAACTGATCAGATCGGATAAATGTAATTGATCGGATAAATGTAAATGAGTAACGGTAACTTTTCATATCAAATAAATAAATACGGAGTAAATAAATAAGTAATTGTAAAGGGTCATCTTTTAATTATAATTGAGGAATAATATCAAAATTAAATAAATAATTTTTTAATCATAGGCTGGAACACATGCAGGGAGCCACAGAGAGATAATCGATACTTCATACGGAGTATCTAGTGCCGCGGTAGACTAGGCAGGGGCATATTTGGCATATTGATCTTAGGCTAAAGGGTCAAATAGGTACATGAACTAACTTAAAGTGTTCAATTAGCCCCTTATATAGGAGGTTTTGCCCAGCCGTCGCCAATTGGAGTGGTTCCCGGTAGAATTTTTTGATGAAATTTTTTGAGCATCTTCTTCATTAAGTCTAGTTTACTCATATCAAATTTCAGCTCAAAATTAAAACGGGAAAGCAATCAAATGATTTTCCGAAATGTACTGCGTTGTTTAACTTCACAGTTATCTTCAAAAAATCATTTGACTGCCTTCCCGGTTGAATTTTTAGCTGAAATTTGGTATGAGTTAACTAGACTTAATAAAAAAGAAGCTCAAAAAATTTTATCAAAAACTTCCACCGGGAACCGCCCCAATTGGCGACGGCCGGGCAGAACCTCTTATATAAGGGGCTAATTGAACATTTTAAGTTAGTTCATGTACCTATTGGACCCTTTAGCCTTGATCTTAAGATTCTAATTGATACACACGCATGGTGACTTTCTTGGTAATTTTTAAAAGAGGTCTCATTTTTGTCCAAATGCTTTTAATTAGTATTATTCATGACCTAACCCCATTTTAAAAACTTAATTAAATGCAGTCAATATATATATGTCTGTGTGCGCACGCGCGTGCGCACACACATGTGTGGGATTAAGACAAGAATATTACTACGTACTAAAAAAAGGATTAAGAGGTTTATTATACCCCTTCCCACTTCATCCATTGCTACAGTATTTAACGTCATAGTGACCAACTATACAATGACCAATTTCACAGTGACTTTGTCCTGCAGTGACCACTTGACCCATGATCACTCAGCTAGTGACTACCACTGTCCTAGAAACGATCACTAGCCAAATGACCCCAGTCTAGTTACCACTACCAGCGCAGTGATGTGAGTGACCACTGTCTGCCAACTAGTGATTCCAGGGATCGCCCCTGCCCGAACATTGACTAACATTGTCCCAACAATGTCTCTCCCAACCCCAACTCCTGCGCAATCGCTACCCCACCCCCACACCCCCAATGACCCCACCTGCATCACCTGCAGCCACCGCATCCCACCACCACACCTCGCCCTCAGCCGTTGCATACCACTATCACAGCCATGGCCATCTCCCTACCCAACACCCTGTCATGACCCCCTCCCCTGTCTAGGACCTCTCGTGACCCCTACTTTGCCCTCACCATAACCACTCATCGTCTAAATCCATTGCCGCAAAGATGGAGGCAGTCTTTGAACTCGACGAAGGTAGATCACCAAAGTGAGCTCTCCAAATCGAAGTAGATCAATGGTCGCTTGTGCTCCAATCGATGGGCGACAAAGTGCGAAGGGGCGACAGTCACAGGGTTGACGAAAGAAGAAAGAAGGTGGATCGGATGAGATGAAATGTGAGGACTATTTGCTTCCCGGCGAAGGTAGCACTGCAGTGAGGACGAAGAGAGACGCAGTGCGACCGATAGTTAGAGGTGGGAGTGTAGGATGAATTGCAGACAGGAGCAGTGGCGGACCCACTAAGGGTTCCGAGACCCCACAGGCTTTCAAAAACATACCTATATTATATATATATATATATATATATATATAGAGAGAGAGAGAGAGAGAGAGGAATGTTCAGGTCCGAACACCATCCGAACATGGACGTTTGGGGCCCTTCCCGGTGGACTTTTTTGATGAATATTTTTGAGCATGTTCCTCATCAAGTCTAGTTTGTCCATACCAAATTTCAGCTCAAAATTCGATCGGGAAGACATTCAAATCATTTTTTGAAGTTGACTGCGTCAAAATATACATATAAAAATACAATCAACTTCAAAAAATTATTTGAATGCCTTCTCGATCGAATTTTGAGCTGAAATTTGGTATAGTCAAACTATACTTGATGAGGAACATGCTCACAAAATTTCATCAAAAACTTCCACCGGGAAGGGCCCCAAACGGGGATGTTCGGACAGAGGATCCTGTCCGAACGTTTGGACCTGATCATTTTTGTGTGTGTGTGTGTGTGTGTATATATATATATATATATATATATATATATATATATATATATATATATATATATATATATATATAGAGAGAGAGAGAGAGAGAGAGAGAGAGAGAAGTTCATGTCAGGACCTCCAAAAACGGACCTCCGTACAGACCTCGGCGTTTGGGCCCCTTCCCGGTGGAATTTTTTGATGAAAGTTTTTGAACATGTTCTTCATCAAGTCTAGTTTACCCATACCAAATTGCAGCTAACAATTCTATCGGGAAGGCAGTCAAAAAATTTTTGGAAGTTAACTGCATTTTATATGTATATAAAGTGCACAGTTAACTTCAAAAAATCATTTGACTATCTTCCCGATTGAATTGTTAGCTGAAATTTGGTATGAGTAAACTAGACTTGATCAAGAACATGCTCAAAACATTTCATCAAAAAATTCCACCTGGAAGGGGCCCAAACGCCGAGGTCCGTACGGAGGTCCATTTTTGGAGGTCGTGACATGAACTTTCCTCTCTCTCTCTCTCTCTCTCTATAATTTCACTTAAAGCAAATCTAACGGTCGAGATTTGTTCTCATTTTTCTCATAAGATCGTGTTCTTATTTGAACCAAAACCAATATATATATACATACATACATACATACATACATATATATATATACATATATATATGTATATATATATATGGGGAGGGTTCTAGTGAGAATCCCTCTTAAAATGAGAACCCGTGAGAGCCGGTGAGAACCGGTGGTATTTTTGGCTGAAATTTTTTGTGTATGTTCCTCATCAAGTCTAGTTCATCCATACCAAATTTGAGCAAAAAATTCAATCGGGAAGGTCGTCAAATGATTTTTGAAAGAAAACTGGTCCGGAATATACATATAAAACGCAGTTTTCTTTCATATAATAAATGTATATATACAACAAAACATATATACAACAAAACTAAATGAGATAAATGTATATATAAAATGGTCCAGAATATACATATAACATAGTTCAATTTGTGCATTTTATTAATTAAAAATAATTAATAAATGTATATATACAACAAAACTACCCAAGACTTAGTATCTTTCATATAATTTGTTTTTCATTAATAAAATGAGATAATTGTCCTAAGTAGGACTAAATTAATCCCTAAATGCACAAATAGGACTATGTTATTTATTTTCCCAAAAGAGGACTAAAGAATACTATAATACCCTTACCATAACTTAATAGGATAATCATATTTTAATTTGTAATAAATACAAAAAATAAAAAATAATTTAATTTATACAAAAAATCCTACAAAATTATAAAAACAAATTCTAAAATAATTTTAAAAAATACTAAAAATAATAAAATTTAATTTTTTTAAGAAAAATAAAAAACTTTAAAAATGGATAAAAATAGATAAAACACTTTACAAAGGACTTTCCCAGAGACTTGGCCACTACCCAGCCAAGTTACCTCTGATTGGCTAAAAAAAAGTCATTATATGTAAAAACTGTCATTTTTTCCCTGAAAATGTCATGAAGATGACATTTGTACTCTTTGAAAAAGTTATCATTTTCTCGAAAACTGCCATCAAGATGGCATTTCTGACACATGAGATTTTTTTCCGGTGATCAGAGCTAGGGGTGATTGGAGGTTACTGAGGTGGCAGGATAGCCTGTATTTTTTTCATTTCTTAATTTTTATTTAAATTTTTAAGTATTTTATTGCATAATTTTTTATTTTTCAATTTTTTTATTTAACACTTCCTCTGTTCTTAAATAAATGCAACGATCAACATTTCACACTTGCCGAGGCACAACTTTCACCATTAATGTATATAATTTTGTATTAGTAAACAAATTTAGATTTTGAAAATTTACAATGAGACAATTTTAACAATATTTTTTTCATAAAATATTTTAATACATTAATAAATAAAACTTAGTCAAATTAGAATATGTAAACAATGTAAGATTCAATATGTTGCATTTATTTAAGAACATAGATAGTATTTATTTCGTGTTTTTATTTTTTTATTTTACATTATTATTATAAGTAAAGTTATGTTATTACTTTTATATTTTAATTATTAATGAAATATGAATTGTATAAAAACAAAGCAAGGGTAGAACTGAAAATCTAGTCCTGTTTGAAGAATTTTTAAGTTATGGTCCTATTTTGGCAACTAAAGTTTGATTTATTCCTATTTGGAGAATTCTCCATATTTAAATGTATTTTAAATACTTTCCTAAACAAACAAAAAATATTTTAAATACTACCTCCGTCCCCCTATGATTTGTATAAAAGAGAGTGGTACGACTTTTAAGAAAATTAGAGTTATACGAAGTATGATTGATGATGAATTGATCAAATGAGATTATAGTAAGAATGAATTACAACCACATAGATATTACCAAATGTGGTATGAGAGAAATTTAGTGAGGAAGATGGAAAAGAAAAAATGAAATAATTAGAATGTAAAATAATTATTTTGCATGCAAAGTGTATGAACATAAAAGGTTTACACCGTTTGACTTGATTCTTTAATGTAAACTGTAGGACACTTTTTAAAAATATTTCGCACTATACCATTTTATAAAATATTTTAGATGGGGGGAGAGTGATAAAATACTTTGCATTCTCTTTATAAAGCACTGCAATGCCTTTATATGCAATTTAAAATTAAATTACGTACACATCTAACTAAACAATATAATATATTTTACATGCAAAATACAGAGTAATTATTTTTGTAAACTTTGCATGCAATCATTTCACGTGGGAAGATTAAAAATTGAAAACCGCCATGTGAGTCTTATAATTTTCAAGTAAATGACTTGAAGAAAAGCAGAGTCAGAAATATAAAAAATGTGAACTTATGACAGAGTTGGGTTAAAAAAGGTAGATTCTATGGTACCCATAAGGTAGCATACCTTTGTCCACATGGACCAATGAGAATGTAGCAATTGAATTATTTAAATCTAAATTAAAAATGATAAAGTGATGTGGTCCAATCAATTGAATAGTAGGTACGGTACCTCATTTTTTTAAAAAGTATCGGAGTTGTCACCAAAAAAACTTAGAGTTAATTACCTTTGTAGGACTAAAAGTACACGTGAATTCACAAATAGGAGTAAAAAATTAAATTACTCCCTCCGTCCCGAAAAGGTTGGCCAAATTTCCTTTTTTGGATGTCCCAAAAAGATTTGCCATTTCCATTTAAAGTAAGGAATATGTGGCTAAAGTTAATTTTCTCTCCTCAGCACAAATTTCAACCACACAGTTTTTACTTTATTAATTCACGTGAAAGTCAACTTTGGCCAATCTTTTCGGGACGGAGGGAGTATGTTTCATAGGATCAAATACATCATAGTTGGACAAAAATACCCCTGTTTTAATTTTTTTTAAAAAACATGTTGAAACCCTACATTTTCAACTGCAAGCAGTAGCACTGCCGCTGCCAGTTCCACAGCTGCCGCCGCCCCTCGCCAGCACCGCCTGCGACGCCCCTCGCCAGCACCACTGGCGCCGCCAGCCACCACCATCGCCGACGCCGTTTACCACCGCCGCTTGCCGCCGTCCTCGACAGCGCGGCCCTCGCCGCCGCCGCCCACACCGACATCGCCCCCCCCCCAACCAGCGTTGTCATCCTCCGCCGTCGCCGCCACCCATTCCGATCGTCGTTGCTGCCTTTTAGCACAATTACCATGAGTCAGATCTGGAGGTCACCATTTCAACTCCAAGCACCACCACCACCACCACCTTCACAACATCAATGCCATAAATCTGCCATTTGCCATAAATCTGCCAAATTGGCAGATTTGACCTTCAATAAATTTAAATCTGCCATTGGATGGACACTTAAATCTGCCAAAAAAGTTGGCAAATTTGTCTTGGAAGAATAACACAAAAATGTCATAAAATTGGCAAACATATGAACTCAACAACCAAATATTCAAAAAATAAAATTTTCAAAGGAATAAACACTTTAATACAAACGAAAATCACAAATAAGAAAGGCTAAATTGACATAAATAATCCCTACTTTTATGCATTTTACAAAAATAATCCCTACCGGAAAAGTTTACAACAATAATCCGAACTACTTAACTCTTTCACATAAATAAACCGGAGTTATCAGTGTGAACTTTCCCGTTAGTTTTTTTTTGCGTTTTAAATATAATGAAGTGAAAATATGTAGAAAAATCAAGAATATTATATACTTCCTATATTTGTCCTTATATTTAATTTTCTTATGAATTAAATTTAATAGTCATTATTTTTCATAAAATGTAATAGAAATATTTAAAAACATACTCATCAAATTCTCATTTTTATTTTAGTTCTAATCAATATTTTATTTATATTCATTTTTTATTTCATTGTAATAGAAATTTAAAAGTAATTTTCGTAATTATATATTAAACATAACTACGTACTAAAATGAATTAAAGTTTGTGTTCAAATATTTTTATTGTATTATACAAAAAACGTTATCATTAAATTTAATTTATAGTAGAAATAAGACTAAACAAAAACATAAAAAAAAACGGAAAAGTTAACACCGTTAAACTTCCGGTTTATTTTTGTGAAACAATTATCCAGTTGGGATTATTGTTGTGAACTTTTTCAGTAGAGATTATTTTTGTAAACTGCTTAAAAGTAGAGATTATTGGTGTCAATTTTGCCAATAAGAAATTAATGACAAAAAAATTAAAAAAACCGATTTACACAAAATCTATTCTGCCATAATCGATTGTCCATCAGTTTACACATTTCTGCCATAAATTTGGCAAGATCTTATGCCATCATCCAAAATTCCAGAAAATCGGGATTTTTTAAAAAGTAACAGATCTGAATCAGAAGTACGAAACAGAGGTCCAAAAATCAACCAAATGAATGTGAAAACTCATAAAAATAGAAGAATAGGATGAAATTATGAAAAATCAATGTTAAAACTAAGAAGGAGGAAGAGGAGGAGATGGAGAAATCTGACCAGAGGTGGTGTGTAGTGGAGTCAACGATAGCGGCGATGGAATTGATCGATGTGATGCGCAAGGAAGAAGAAGATGACTGATCTGATGTGCAGGGAGAGGAACTCCATGGATGAGATGCAAAAGGCGATTTGATGGGGTTTGCTGAAATCGATCGTGTGATGTGCAGAGAAGTGGGGGAAATAGGTTGAGGGGCAAAAATGTAATGGTAATTTCTCTATGTTTCATAATAGGAGCAATTTGGTCCTATTTTGAAATAAAAACATAGAAAGTCCTATTTTTGAATTTGAGCATAGTTTTACTCCTATTTGGAGTAATTACTAAAGACATGTTTACTTCACGAGTTACTAAACGGTGCTTACTAAGACCCGCGTTAATAAGCGGCGCATAAAATGAGCAACATTGTAAGACCGTGTTTACTTCAAAAGGGTTAAAACATCATTTAGCATTAAATGTCCAAAATAACCCTATTCATATATAGACACACAAACATTCATGAACACAAGTATTATGTGTACCCATACCCCTAACCCCTTACCCCCACCCTACCTTACCCCAACCCCACCCTATACCCCCTAGGCCCTTACCACCCTACCCCTACCACGTCAGCCCCACCCCGACCCCCCTCACCTACCATACTCCTACCCTACCTTACCTTGACCCCACCACTACCCCGTCCTCGACCCTACCCCGGCCCTTACCACGCCACCCACTTACCTCCCTTAACCCCCTACCATACACCCTACCCTACCTTACCCCGACCCCAGGCCCCCACCCTACCCAATCCCCACCCTTACCCCTAACCATGACCCAACCCCACTCAATACACCACTTGCCCCTACCTCGGCCCCACCCCAATCTCAACCCCAACCCCACCCCTTAAAACCCTACCCCACCCCTACTAGATGCCCCTACCTTGGCTCCACCCAGATCCTGACCCACCCTACCACCATCCTACCCCACATAGGGTGGGGTCGGAGGTGGGACCGACGTGGTAGGGGTTGGGGGTTGGGGTGGTGCCAATGTGGTAGTGGTAGGGTGGTAAAGAGCCTAGGGGTAAGGGGTAGGGTAGGGGTGGGGTCGGGGTAAGGCAGGGTAGGAAAGGGTGGGGTCGGGGGTGAGCCCGCTGGGGTAGGGTGGTAAGGGCCCAGGGTAGGGGTAGGGTGGGGTCAGGGTTAGGGCCAATGTGGTAGGCTGGTAAGGGGCCTAAGGGGTGGGGGCCGGGTAGGTAGGGGTATAGGGTGGGGTCGGGTAAAGGTAGGGTAGGGTGGTGTGGGGTGGGGTGGGGCCGATGTGGTAAGGGGTTGGGGTTGGAGGGGGCCCTAGGGGGTAGGGTGAGGTCAGAGTGGGGCCGATGTGGTAGGGTTGGGGTAGGTGGTAAGGGCCTAGGGTTTGGGGGTGGGGTAGGGTAGGGGTGGGTAAGGGGGGTCGGGTGGGGTGGGGTAGGTAGGGTAGGGGTTAGGGCCGGTGTAAGGTATGGTATGGTAGGAGTAGGGTAAGATAGGATATGGTGGGGTCTGGTAGGGCCGATGTGGTGGGGGATAGGGGTTGGGGTAAGGTGGTAAGAGCCTAGGTTGGGGTGGATGGGTGTGGTTGGGATCGGGGTAAGGTAGGGTAGGGGTGGGGTTGGGATCAGGTGGGGCCGAGGGTATGGATCGAGGCGGGGCTGAGGTGGGGGTGGGGTCGGGTAGGTAGGGTAGGGGGCCGGGGTAAGGTAGGGTATGGTAGGAGCAGGGTAAGATAGGATATGGTGGGGTCTGGTAGGGCCGATGTGGTGGGGGGTAGGGGGTTGGGGTAAGGTGGTAAGAGCCTAGGTTGGGGTGGGGTGGGTGTGGTTGGGGTCGGGGTAAGGTAGGGTAGGGGTGGGGTCGGGATCGGGTGGGGCCGAGGTGGGGTGGGGGGTAGGGTCGTTGTAAGGACGCGGGGGTGGGGGTGGGGTAATGGTCGAGTAGGGGTAAGGTACGAGGATGGATAGAGGTAGTGGGTAGGGTGGGGTCGGGGGGTAGTAGGGTAGGGCGGGCAGGGGGTAACAATAAGGGTAAGAGCAAGAGGTAAATTTGGAAACTGAAAAGCTTAAAGTGCCTATTAATTAATGGGAAAACTGTCAAATAGGTCCTCGAACTTTCATAAAAAGGTCAATTAAGTCCTTCTATAGGAGGTTCTATCCGGCCATCGCGATTTGGGGCATTTCCCGGTGGAATTTTTTGATGAAATTTTTTGAGCATCTTATTCACCAAGTCTAGTTTACTCATACCAAATTTCAGCTAAATATTGAATCGGGAACACATTCAAATTAATTCTTGAAGATAACTGCACAATTTTGCGTTCTCGAGTTAATTTGAATGCGCCCCTGATTAAATTTTGGGAAAATGGAAACTAATAATCCAACCTTTTAGCGGTCTTCTTTCAATAATCCAACCTTTTGATTATTCATGAATAATCCAACCTTTGCACTTCATCTTCATTCACTGGTCCCTGACCGGTTGATCACCTGCTATTTCAAGCTATTTTCTTATCTTTGCAAATCATTATACCATAAATCTCATCTTTCACAAAGATAATATTTTGGAAAGATAAGAAAATAACTTGGAATAGTAGATCATTAACCGACCAGGGACCAATGAATGAAGATGAAGTGCAAAGGTTGGATTATTCATGAATAATCAAAAGGTGGGATTATTGAAAGAAGATCGCTAAAAGGTTGGATTATTAGTTTCCATTTTCCCTTAAATTTTTAGCTGAAATATGGTAAGAGTAAAATAGACTTGATAAATAAGATGCTAAAAAAATTTCATCGAAAAATTCCACCGGGAGCCGCCCCAAATCGCGACGACCGGACAAAGTCTCCTATAGAAGGACTTAATTGACTTTTTTTATGAAAGTTCGAGGACCTATTTGACAGTTTTTTCTTAATTAATACATGGGGGTGGTATACTTAGTACGCGGCACTTTAAGCACCTATTTTGATTAGTAAGCGGCTTTTTAAGCAGCGCTACTGACCTAACTTTTTAAGCAGCGCTGCTAACCTATGTAGCACCGATATCGGTACGCGGAAACACGGAAACGCGGAAACGGGTACGGGGATACGTCAAAACAAAAAAAAGTAGGATACGGATACGGGACCATATTTATAAATATTAAAAGTTATGGGGGTGTATTTACAAATATTAAAAGTTATAGGGGTCTATTTATAAATATTAAAAATAGATTTTTTTTTGAAAATACATATACACACACACACACACATAATATCCTATGATGTCTACCCATTCATTGCATTGAAGCATTTTCCTTTTTCAAGATACTTAGTAATAAATTCATAATATTTCTCATATACACTAGTCATCTCGAAATATAAATATAGTCAATAAGTCATTAATTTAAAATGAGAAATAAGTCAAACAACTACAATCTTGAAATTAAAAGTGCAAGTATCCAATTCGGAGTATGAGTTAATGACTTAATTCGGATATAGCCATAAAGGTCCATTATTTGATTACCAAGTAAAATGTAGTTTTAGATTTTCATTTTTGTTTAGAATTTTATTAAGTAAATTTTGGGATTTTTTTAAAAAAAAGTTGATACGGGTATCCGTCAGGATACGAGTATCGGAAACTTTCAAAAAATTACAAAAAAAAATGGAAACTTTTAAAAATTGCAGATACGGCCCGGGAACGTACGGTACGGGTATCCTAGAGTATCGGATACGGGAACGTATCGGATACGCCGATAGGGTAAGTATCCGTGCTTCATAGCTTCTAACCTAACTGTGAGTTTAGGAGTTAAGTAAACTCCTCCTAAAAAAACTTATAACAGTGTTGGAATTGCCTTATCGCCATCTTCCTCTACCTCCCGCCCCCAATGCCATCCCAACTAAAAAAAACCTTCGGCAACTGAGAGCTTGTAACGTACTATCGACGAATATGTCTCCTTCGGCTGCGAAATTAACAGAAATACCAACTTTCATTTTCTCATATCCCGCTCGCCGACCGCCGTTTTATCTCCTACTCAAACCCCTCTCTTCCATCCGTCGCACCACCACCGCCGCCACAAAAAAGAACAAAGTGCCCTCCCTGAACCATGGTACTTCTAATTCTCTTCCTTCCCACTCTTCTTCATGGCTCAACAAATGGCCGCATCATGTAGACCCATTGTCAGCTAGCACAAATCCCATTTATTCGGACTCCCAAGTCCGAGTTCTAGACCAGCGCACTACAACCAGGGGCACTGCAATTGAAAGGATTGTGCTTCGGTTGAGAAATTTGGGATTAGGATCGGATGATGAAGAAGACGAAGGAGATGATAGGAATGAGAAAGATAAGTTGGGCGGTTTGTTGAAAAGGGACTGGGTTCGCCCTGATTCTATGTTGTCTGAAGGTGAAGATGGGACATTGCTGCCGTGGGAGAGCAGTGTGGAGTTGAGTGACGATGAGGAGGAGAAGGTTGACGGGGGGAGGAGGGTGATGGTGAAGGAACCTACGTTGGCTGAGCTGACCATCAAGGATGAGGAGCTTAGAAGGCTGAGAAGAGATGGGATGAGTCTCAGAGAGAAGATCAACATACCTAAGGCTGGTGTCACTGGGGCAGTTTTGGAGAAGATTCATCAAAAATGGCAGAAAGGTGAACTTGTGAGGTTAAAATTTCACGAGGCTTTAGCTCATGATATGAAGACTGCACACAGAATTGTTGAGGTTGGTACACTTTGACTCGTAGTTAGCATTTGTGTTTATTTGTTCTGCAACATTGGAATTCATAAGGAAGGTTTTAAATAAATAAGCTGCTACTTTTTAGGAAAGTGCCTCAAATTGATAAGCTGCTACTCTTCGAAAACATGCCATCTGAAATTAAATCCACATAATCAATCCCACACAGCTTCGATGTTCCTCGGATAAAAAATTCATTCAACCAGAAGAAAGCTAATGCAAACTAAATTAGACAGATTACACAATGAATTGATCAATAAAGGTATAGGCTACAGATATTCCCTCCTTTAGCCTTTTCTACTATTATATGGTGTTGCCTTAGTCCTTCTTCTAAACTGGCTCCTTCAGTTTGGCTTGGGCCTTCTGTCCTTGATTAATTTACACCATCAAGGTGTACATGAAATTGTGCATATCAATATGGACTTTATTTCCAGTATGCTTATTAGCTATCTGACCATACTACTTAGTCTCAATTGTCCGTTTTTTTGTTGATATGAATATGATCTTAAAAGACCCTTCATTTTTTGCTGTCAGCGTCGAACAAATGGACTTGTAATATGGAGGTCTGGAAGTTTCATGTTGGTTTACCGTGGAAATAACTATAATGGGCCTTCTTCAAGAGCCAAACCAAAAGATTTAGAAGACAATGACCCAGTGAACAACACAAATGAGAGCATTAATCTAGCTGAGGGGAAAATTGACCCGCTTTACTCTATCCAGCATAAGACCTTGACTGCAAAAGAAGCTGAGTTTAATAAATTGCTAGATGGTTTAGGACCACGTTTTGAAGACTGGTGGGGAACAGGAATACTTCCTGTTGATGCTGATTTACTCCCTCAGACAGTTCCTGGCTACAAAACTCCTTTCCGACTTCTTCCCACTAGAACGAGATCTAGCCTAACCAATGCAGAAATGACCAATTTACGAAAACTTGCAAAATCACTTCCATGCCATTTTGCCCTGGGTAATTTTCTGCCCTTTAGGTACATTTTTAATTGCTGGAATTGCGATGCTTAAGTTGTAACATTATCATGAGGATTCAGGTAGAAATAGACATCATCAGGGTTTGGCAGCTTCTATTATTAAGCTCTGGGAGAAAAGTTTAGTTGTGAAAATTGCTGTTAAACGCGGAATCCAGAATACAAACAATCAGCTAATGTCTGAGGAGTTGAAGGTGTGTTCGATCTTACTATTCCTTATTCTTTTTACCTTTCTGTTTCCTGATGTTGTGATCTAATGAATATGCATAAATCCGAGAGAAAATGTTTCATACATAATACATTTCAAGTCTAGGGTTCAGCAAATAAGCTCTGACATTATAAAACCAATGGACATTGATACCCATTGCAGCTAAATTATGTCATTTGGCACTTGAAGTGGACAGCCAATGAATATATTACTCCGTATTAGTATTACATTTGGTACTTTACATGACTTGATTATTATGCTTTAGAAGTTAAATACTACATGTTTTGGTATTGTGTTTGATGCCCTACAAAATCTTTTCCCGGGAATATATGGAATTGCCACTATGGCATTTGGTTCATTTGCTTAGAATGCAATGCCCAACTTTCGTCTGCACTTTTTACCAAATCAAGTTTTGGAGGAAGTAGGTTTCCTAGTTTCATGTTTGTTGCAAGAATAGTGGAGCATGTCATGTGGTATGCTAACATGTTTCTTTTATCTTGAATATACTACATTGATTAGTTAGTAACCTTAATTTCTACTCCGTATTTTCTTGCACTGTAACATTTCGGTGTTATTGGCTCTAAGCTCTTGCCCTGCTGCCAATGTCAATAGGAAGTTACATGTATCATATCTAGGTGAAAACTAAAATTTCCTTCCTATTCATAACAAGACTTCTGAACCTATATCATATATCTCTCTCTAGTGTTTTTTCCTTCTAAAAGAAAATAGCTAATTGAGGACTCCCATACAATGCTTGCATATATGGCTCCCTTATCTAGTACTAAACAAAACATTTTATGGCTGTAATACTTTCAAGATAGTGCTTTTGAACTTTAAAGTTTGGTTAGCTGAATAACCTTATACGTGTTAAGATGGATGTGTGGTAACAGTGCATCACAAAAATACTACCTCTGTCCCACTAACATTGGGACATGAGGAGGAGGTACGGTTATTAAGAAAAATCAGTTTATGTGGTTGGTATTGAATTGATAAAGTAAGAATAAAGTAACAATGATTTAGAACCACACAAATTTTACCAAATTTGGTATGGGACAATCTTAGTGGGACGGACCGAAAAGGAAAGATGAGACGATCTTAGCGGGATGAGGGAGTAATAAAATAGGAAATGAGGAGATCCACACAAAAGTGGCAGTAGTGGGTAGTTGGCTATCAAAGATAAGGTAAGACCATAAGAGATATTGGAGTACATTGGGTAGAGCATGTTTTTCAACGGGAGGTAGGAGTTCCATAGTTTCATTACGGAAAGTAAGATCAAAATAGACATTATCGAGGTGGTAAAACATGAATTAGGGCATTGGGCTTCAGGAGAACGCGGCTCTTGACAGAAAAGAGCGGAAGAATGGAAATACTTGTGACGTGTCACGTGTGAGATTCCATTGGTTTAGGATCAATCCCTTACATTTTTGTATGAACAGTTCATGTCTAGTGTTTGTCTTTCCTTTTTTTCATGGATCAATTTTTTTTCTTCTTGTTTGTCTTTCCTTTTTGGCATCGATACCATGGATCGATTCATGTTAGCCGACCCCAAAATCTTTTGGGATGAAGGCTTGGATGTTGTCATTGTTGTAGTAGTTCATGTCTAGTGTTTCTTGAGTTTGTTAATTTGTTTTGATTTCCTGACTATAGTTTATAATGTGATTTAATGATTTATGGCATTATGTTTTACATGGGTATGAAGTATAAACTAGTCCTAGTGCCATACAGATTCTTTTCCTTATTTATATAGCATTTTGGCACCTCAAAAAGTCCCGCATTGCATGTAGATAGATCTAATTTTCATGTATGTTTTATCTAAGTGTTAATACTTGATTTAGTCACTACTATATACTTTTACTCGAATTGGTACTCATCTTTCTATTAGGCTCAATTTAGGTTCAAGCGTACAATTTGGACAATTTAGTCTTCAGGATATTGTACTCAAATTGTCACTTAAGTGGTTCCAAATTACATACTTTAGGACCAAACCGGGTCCTAAGCTTAGTGAATCACCAAACATACCTTTCTTACATAGCAACAAATAGGTATGAGAACAAAGTTGGTTTAATTTGCATAGTTAAGGACCAATCTGAGTCTTAAAAAGTTGAGGACCAAATTGGGCAATAGTGAATAGTCAATGGACTAAACCAGGTATTACCACTTTTATTCTACTGTTGGAAGAGTATGAGAATGAACACACAGCAAATTGGACTAAATTTACTCTTACTAGCAACCTCTCCGCATATTAGAAATTAACAGGGGGAGTGCTACTGCTGAGAAACAAATACTACATAGTCATTTACAGGGGAAAGGATTTTGTACCCCCAAGTATTGCAAACGCTTTAGCAGAAAGACAGAAAATGACGAAACAGATATTGGATGTTGAAGAAATGGTGCGAAAGGGACCGGGTACGTTCATCCATGTGGGTATATCAGGTGAGGAACTAATAACAAGTGATTTAGCAGAACAACCTGAGGCTAAAGATGTTGAGGACAAACAGAGAAGTTGGCAGCGGGCTGGTTCTTTAGCGGAATTTTATGAGGCCCAAGCCCAATGGGGAAGAAGAGATGTTCCCCATGAAGAGCGGGAAAATATGTTGAAAGAAGCAGCTAGAGCAAGGACTGAAAGAGCAATCAAGCGACTTGAACATAAAGTAGCCATTGTAAGCGTATTTCTTTGTTTCAATTGGATTAGAAATATAACGGTACCTTACTAACCATTATTGTTTATTATATACTCCCTCCGTCCCATTTATATTGTCCCGGTTCCTATTCAACTGGTCAACACAAATCACTCTTAATTTCTTACTTTATATATCAAAAATTTATCAAATTTGATTAAGGTTTTTGCGACTTTGTAAAGCTTTAAATGAAGTTTCTGAATATGTATTTTTTTTTTCCTAAAAATAATTTGAGTGCGGACAGGGATCTGTTTGCTTTATCGTCGGTCAAACATCGTAAACCGTAAAGGGACACAATATAAATGGGACGGAGGTAGTATTTAGGTACATTTATATATCTTGGTTTTTCCTAGTATCTATTTTGGAGTTTTATCAATTTAGGGCCCAAGTATGCTATCCATCAAAGACGTGGAAGATATAAATGTCAATTTAGGAACTGAATGATTGAAACTGTCAATTAAGACTTAAATATGTTCAATTTTGAATGGTTTTATTTCTAATTCTTTTCATGTCAATTTTCTATAAAAGTTCATTGACAGGTCATATCAAATTTAAAAATAGTTTATTAAGAAGTATTTTAAAAAATCAAATTCACGGTTTTTTGAAAGTCTTGGATTGAATTTTTAGTGCTTTTTTATTTTTAGTTCCTTGTATGGCACCTTATTTAAAATTCTTTCATGGATCCTATACTATATTCAATAAAGAGTTTATTGAAATTCATTAGAAAATAAAAGAATCAAAATTGACGATTCTTTAAATTTCTTGGATTTGATAGTTTCATTAATTCAAGTCCTAAATTGATAACTTTAGGTGTGAACCACTAAAACTCTTTTTTTGTTTGTTACAAATACTGCAACTCTAAGCATCATGCATTGTAGTATGCAAGTATGCATCTTAACTTCTATCTGGTCAATGTCTGAACAGTCTCAAGCAAAGAAGCTTAAAGCAGAGAACCTTTTATCAAAAATTGTAGCATCGTGGGTTCCTGTTGGTCCCTCTGATGACCAGGAAACAATCACAGAAGAGGAAAGGGCCATGTATCGTCAGGTTGGATTGAAGATGAAGGCATTCTTGCCACTTGGTTAGCTATTTTAATTGATATTTCATTTTGTTCAATTTCTTCTCAACTACCTCTTTAGTACTCTGCATTGATCAATATGATCCCAAACAAGAGCCTTTTGGGAATAAGGCTTGGATGTTGTTGTACAAATGTCATAGATCATGAATTCATGATTCATGAGTCTTATCTTTTTAAATTTTATCTGCCTGGTTTCAGAAAAGTTATCATATGTAACTTGTATAAGACTTTTTTTATATCAATTTTGTGGCACATTATATGAAAGAGCTTTGTTTGATTAGTTTTGGCTCTCTTTTTTGGACAAGTGTTCGAAATGACAATGTTCTGCTTAATCTTCTCATCTTTCAGGCATTCGCGGAGTTTTTGATGGTGTTGTTGAGAACATGCATCTTCATTGGAAGCACAGAGAACTTGTAAAGTTAATTTCTAAAGAAAAGGAGCTTGCTTTTGTAGAGGAAACAGCTAGACTTTTAGAATATGAAAGTGGTGGTATTCTGGTTGCAATTGACAGAGTACCCAAAGGGCATTCTGTAATTTTCTACCGTGGGAAAAATTACAGACGTCCCATTAGCCTCAGGCCAAAGAACCTTCTGACTAAGGCAAAGGCACTGAAGCGCCGTGTGGCTTTGCAACAATATGAGGTAGTTTCATCCTACACTTGCAACTTTCTTTTTAAGGAGTATGTTACTCTCTCCTTGTCAAAATAACTGATAAAAAATTGTTCCAAAATACTTCTCACTTTTCATTTTTAAGAGGAAGTGTTTCCCCAACTTTTCCCTTCTCGCCGTGTGGCTTTGCAACAATATGAGGTAGTTTCATCCTACACTTACAACTTGTTTTTAAAGGAGTATGTTACTCTCTCCTTGTCAAAATAACTGATAAAAAATTCTTTCAAAATACTTCTCACTTTTCATTTTGAAGAGGTAGTTGTATATCTCAATTATTTTTTGTTGAAATTTGAAAGGGTAACGGACGATTGCGATCATTTTATACACATAATTTACCTGTTGAATGAGTTCTGCAATATGCTTGATACTACTTTGAAAGACAAATATTTTGAAACAGAGGAAGCACTATATTATATAACTTGCTTTTTCTGATATATGCGCTTTGTTCTGTAGGGTCTGAGTCAGCATATTGCTGAACTGGAGAATACCATAGAGCAAACGAAAAGAGATATAGTAAGCCACAGTTTCCTGTACTGTTAATATTAACTGAGTTTGATCCTTTCAATCTGCTATTACTATCTGTTTGTGTTGTAGCCATTTTCTCTCTATGCCAATACTTCCTCCTCCATTCCTAATTAACATAGGAGTAAAGCAGGTTTTCTCACTTCTTATACTCTGTGTGACTATCCTAAACATGTCGGGGGTCATTGCTCACCTTATTCAGTTATTCTTATCCAATTATTATGTTGGCATAGTTAGGCCATTATAACTGGGCTGTATGCCTGTATCTCAATTAGTTTAAACTTTGACGTTCTCTTTCCCTTTATAATCAGTACTCAAGCTGCAGTTGAGTCTTGCTGAAACCATTTTTTTGTGGTACAGATTGATGAAATAATTTGATCATTCACTATAGTATGCAATTTATACCAGTGCCATCATATACTTTACGTTTGATTCATTTTCCTCATTAACTGAGACTTAACGTTTTATATTTGGATATTGTATAGGGGGTTACTCAAGATGTAAAAGGATTCAACTCAAATTTGGAGGACGGTTGCCAGTTCAATCGTTTTTCTGAGTTAACACAGGTGGGTTTCTTCAACCTGAATATCTGCCAAGTCCCAAAGTACTAGTTTCATTTTCCTCATTAACTGAGACTTAACGTTTTATATTTGGATACCGTATAGGGGGTTACTCAAGGTGTAAAAGGATTCAACTCAAACTTGGAGGACGGTTGCCAGTTAAATCGTTTTTCTGAGTTAACACAGGTGGGTTTCTTCAACCTGAATATCTGCTAAGTCCCAGAGTACTAGTATCACTGGCCACTGTCCCCGTATGGGATGGTTATAAATCACTTCTCCAAACAAACAATTTTCTCAAAAGCACCAAGTTGGCGCTTTAATAAAGTTCTTTTAACCCAAAAAATAGCTTAAAACAATGATTTCCAATACAGAAAAGTTGTTTTTTCCAATAAAATTATGACTGTTTTGCTTTTGAAAAGTTTCCAAAGTTATGTGCATCAAAAGTGTTCCCAAACAGGCTCAGCTATTAGCTTGGAGTTATAACAAAATTTGCATGATCTTTATTTCTTGTATGATACATGTGCATATATGTTTAGAGTGGAATTGAAGCTTCATGGGAAGAGTCCGAAGGCGATGAAGATCCCGAGTGGGAGAATGAAGAAGATTCTGACTATTCAGATACAGAGTTTTCAGCTACTCAAAGTGAATAAAGAACACATTTCTCTATTGTCTTATCAAATTTCTATGGATCATGAAGACTTCCTTTTTCAGGTAATATGTAGCTTCTAGCCCCCTTTGGTAAACTGGTAGCTTTTGGCAATGGCAGTGTGGTAGGTTACCCTTGTCCTCAATCTCTGATTCTTTTTTTGTTTTGCTTCTTTTAATTATTTGCATTGCCATGTATACAATTAATTCCACCATGGACACTGATCTTTTGTTTGGATTAGGGAAGAAATAGAAAAGAGAGAAGGGGTGAGAAGGAGATGTGGAAGAGAGAAAGATTGTAGATATTGTGTCCTATTTGGTAGTAGATAGAAAATGGGTTGAAATTTGGAGTGCATTTCTCTCAAATGAGGGAGAAGAAATAAAATATGGGCAGAATGCATCATCTAAACTTCTCTCATTTCCATTTCCTTCCTAACTAAACAACACATAAAATTTACATTTCTCTCACCAACCAAACACAGGCTTGAACATAACCTGAACTCAACCAAACTGCAGGTAAATCTGTAAAAGCTTGATGTTCCACTGTTCCAGTGCACTACACACCTCATAGGATTACGAAAACTGCCTTTAGTTTGCGGTGATTTTTTTGTTGACATTTATTTATGATGATGCTATTATTATTATTATTATAAAAAGAATAATGATTATTATTATCAGAATTATTGTAATTGTTATTGTTATTATGCATGACTTAAGACACTTTTAAGGTGAATGGGCTTTCACATGTTGCCTCTGAAGGCTTCTCACTGGTGGTGGAGAGGGTGGTGTGTCTGGACGATTTTGTGGAACACAAAGAATCTCATGCTATTGCAAACTGGTTGAGCATACATGTATTACACCACACCCCAATGCATAATTATTAGCCATGTTGTGTTTATATCAGACAACTTTGTATATCAGTCTTAGCCCAGGCAAATCAATTAATATGGTCAGACATCTTCTGCAAGTAATGCAACCAGTTGACAGCTGCAAAGATTGCTAACATCAGTCATTTGAAGCAGCGCATGTTTTGTGCTTTTGACACTCAAATATATAGTTTTGTAAAAGTATATTCTCAACTTACCTTGCACTTGTTTTGTTTCCCCTTCCAAATATTTTTGCAACTTGTACCTATCCATCTGTACACTAACGATTAGGTTCCTTGGAGATGCAAACATGCATTCGCAATGTCTTCTATTGGAAACATGGCATAGTTGTATGGATGAATGTGATGAAACACCTTTTGTGACAGTCCCAGACTCCCAGCTAAGATAAATTTTATTTCAAAAGTAACAGAATATGATGAAAACTAATTCATGTATTTGCTGATGTTATGTATTGCAAATGTTATGGGTGGACTCGGGCCGGAAAACTAGGGCCCGAGCCCGAACCGCCGGTGGTCGGTTCCGGTTCCGGGCCAAACCGGTCCGGGCCGGGCCAAACCGGTCCATTTTTTTTGTTCTATTTAACCCCCTACCCCTCCCCCTCCACCCCAAACCACCCCAAACCACCTCAAATGGCCCAAAATACCTAATCCAACCCAAAATTTAAAAAAATTTCAAAAAAAAAAATTAAAATCCGGCCCGGACGGGGCCCGGACTGGCTGGGCCGGTTCACCTAAAGCAGGGCCCGAGCCCGGACCGCCCATCCCCCGGGCCAGGCCAAACAGTAACCGGGCCGGGCCGGGCCACCCGGCCCGAGTCCACCCCTAGCAAATGTTTGATTATGCGAAAGATGGGCAAATATTTATTTGGAATCGGGGCGGAACTAGGTCAGGCAGTCCTGGTTCTAAATAATTGAAGCCCAGTTTGGTCCGGTACCGGTTCCAATCCGGTCCAAACAATATTGTTTTTTTAAATCAAGTGTTTGGTCAGACGGCTCAAACCGGACTCAAAATTCAAGCCCGATGCCTGCCCCTATTCAACCATGGTTCAAGTACTGGGTTGGTACCGGTAGTCCGGTACCGAAAAACTGGCTCGGGCAAGTACCAAACAGTACCAGACTACCAGTCCCAGGTCGGTCCCGGGTCAGGCCGCCCTGACCCAATCCACCCCTATTTGGAAATTGGAACCACAGGAAAAAGTTATCGAACAACTAATTTTTTAAAGATAAAAAGGAATCAACCGATTCCCTAAAATGCATTCAAACAATGTTTTTGGGATGTCTATTTTAAAATTTAAAACCAAAAGAAAAAACTTTTTGAAGACATAGGTTCTACTGAATTCATCACATGTTTTTAGAACGGCACATAGGCACATTGTATTTGGACACTGTAGGGAATGACTCATTGACCATCAAGGAATTATATAAACTCAAGAAATTGATAAATAGACACAGTATTTGGACAATGTAGGGTAGTCATGGACCCGGTCTGACCGGCCCGGGAACCAGCCCGGCCCGAGGGGGTAAGGGGGTAGGGGGGGCGGTTCTGGTACACCAAAGAGACGAACCGGCCTGGCCCGGAACCGGTAGCCTCTCGGGCCGGTCCCGGGCCTTACCCAAAACCTTCCAGGCCCGGCCGGGCCTAGGCCCGAATCAGAACCGGGCCCGGTCCACCACTAATGTAGGGAATGACTATGACCATCAAAGAATTATATAAACTCAAGAAATTGAAAATACAAACAATAACGGAGAAACAAGAAGACAAAGTTCATAATTAACATGCAATTATGAACTTATAATTAACATGCAATCCATGCGGAGAACATACATATTGAACTCATGGAACCTGATGTCAAAATACAAGATTCTGCCACAGAATTGCAACGTATGGTCTCAAAAGAAGTTGTTTTGTACTTGGCCAACTTTGCTCTCCTCTCACTTACGCAGCATTTGTTGCAACTGAAGAACTTGATTCCTCTGATCAGGAGGCAACAAATGTATCTGTTCAGGTGTGAGACTCATGACTTGCTGAAGAAGAGCATGTTCCATCTCTGGAGTCAACTGCATCATCATCAATATTTTACCAGTTTAGTGTATGTTTGACATGACATTCCACCCTTAGATTGTCGATGAAATATAGCAACTAAATGAAAAAAATATTGTTAAAGGGATCCGACAAGGCCCGACCATGTAAATTTGAACTTTGGGTGTGTTTGCAAAATGGCGTTTCAGACTTTCAGCAAAAAAACAATTTGACCATTTTTAGCGTTTTCAATAAGTGAAAACGCCGATCCATGTTGTTCGGTAAACAGTTGTTCAGCCCTACCATTTTTAGACGGAACCACTGATATAGAACCGCCGCAAATAGTAGCGTTTTTTGTTCAACTTTTTGAAATAGGGCATTACCCACCAACCACTGCGGCCAAATAGTTAAATTACCAAACATCTTTTTGTAACCCGCCAATTCAATTCGCTGAAAAAATCTACTATCAACAATCCACTAACATAACCCGCTAACCGGTGATAGCCAAACACACCCTTTATCTGCTTCATTTCAATTCTATCATTACATATGTATCCCCTAACTTTTATTGGGTTCTAATCATGTACTCCCTCCGTCCCGTAAAGATGTTCCCGGTTTGACCTACACACATATTTAGAAAATAAATTTGACTTTACTGTTTAGACACTGTTTGGCACTATTTAGACACTGTTTGGCACTGTTTAGACACTCTTTGGCACTGTTTTGCACTATTTGACACTGTTTTGATGTAGGATAACTTTCCATTTAGGGAAAAAGGAACTTCATTTTGGGACATCCAAAAAAGGAAAGCGGGAACATCTTTGCGGGACGGAGGGAGTATGTGGAAAATCTGATGACAATAACCTTAAGTTATCAATAGGTTAGTTAGTAGTTGATTCGCTTTAAATATTCCCAACTTTGAATTATTTAAAGATAGAAAAATGCTTGTATACAGACAATTCTGTCTGCGTAGACAGACAAGTGTGCCAAAAGTATACACAAAAACGTGTACACCAAGCACGGTTCTTAAAAATAACCCCAATTATTGCGTCAAGTTTACTATAATACTCAAGTCAATGGTTACTTATTGTTCCAGTTCAAAGGACTATTGCATGTCAGATAGACTCTAGCTGAATCTCTAATTTGTAGCAAAATCGAAGGCTGACAAGTCACACATTCTTGTCGGACTCTTCTTTAAAAAAAGATGAAGGATGTTCTCAATGGTCTACCCAAACTCATTTTATGTCACCTACCCAAACTTCAACAGCCAGCAATTACCAAAGGCTATTAACATTTTAAATAGGTCAAGGGGAGCACTTTGGAAGATTGACCCAATTATCGGGATTACATTGATATAATTGCTGGGTATTTTAAATAAAATCTAGTTGCGGATTTATTTAAAGCAGACTGTCCATAGTTAGTATCATTGTCATCATTACGCTTTATTATTATTATTATTATTATTATTATTATTATTATTATAAATTGTACATTTATAGGTCCATTTACGCTTCTCATATGTCATTTCATCTGATTTTGCCAAATCCGCACTTAGATGTCTTCGGGCTACAAACATAACATAAGAAAAATTACAATATCAACACAAATTAAAGAACGCATGACTCACAGCTGATTGTCGAGCGGATTGATTCCCGGTTCCCATTTGTCCCGGGAATGGTGGGGGAGGCCCGGGAAGCTGCGCTTTTGGTGTATTATTGTCTGGGAGGAGGCCGGGTATCCATGCAGAGTTTGCTCCTCTATCCATGGGCATAGAGCTTCCGATGTGATTGAAATCTGTTCTTATGTGTGAGCCTCCCCCCTTAGAAATACATTACATACGTCAGTAAGCATGTCAGTTTAAGAGCATTTTATGAAACTTAAAAAAAGTGAATAGATACGGAGAGCTGATTTTGACTAACTTCAAGGCTCAAGATATAATTAAAGTACTTAAGGGTTGGTGGAAGAAAGTCTTCGGGGTTTATTCCAATCAAAATGATTTTCCTGGATGGAGTAAAAATAGATTTGCTCAAACTAAAATACTGTTCACTCTATGCCCTGGCCATTTATAATCTCCCAACCTCATCTTAGACTGAATACTCCCATCACCGTCTCATTGGCATGCGACTATTTTACATTATAATCATCTTGTTAATGAAGCTTTCTATTCTATAAGCCACAATTTCCTAGTCTCCATTGTATAAACTAATAAAAGATGTCTTGTTGGTTCTATTTCAGATTGCTTTTATTTACATCTCACATTGCTCAGAGCCTCAGATTTATTTGCTATTTTCCTTATTGTGTTGACTTGATTACTTCTATTATGTTTTTCCTTCAGAAACTTTCTTACAACAACAACATCCAAGTCTTATTCCCAAAAGATTTTGGGGTCGACTAAGTGCTAACATGAGTCGATCCATGATATCAAAGGCAAAAAGAGAAGAAAGATAAGACAATTAAAAGATAAAGTAAAATAAATGGATAAGATAAAGATAAATATAAGATAAAATAACATAAGAAAGATAAGAGATAAAAGAACATAAGAAAGATAAAAAATAGAAATAACATAAGAACATAAAAAGATATAGAAGATAAAAGAAAAGGACAAAGAAAAAGAAAAGAGATCAATCGTCCACACGAATATGTGGCCTCCGTTTTGCTCTCTCCAAAGTCATACTCTCATCCAACCCGAGAAGAAGCATATCACTTCTAATTCCTCTAATCCAAGTCTTTTTGGGTCTTTCTCTCCTCCCCGCCTCTTGTCTTCACCGCTCAACTCGTCTAACAGGCGCATCACTCGGTCTTCTACACACATGACCGAACCACCGCAATCGAGACTCATGCATCTTATCTTCTAATTTGTCTATAGGTGCTACTCCAACATTTTGTTTGATTATCTCATTCTTCAAGCAGTCTTCTTTTATATGTGAAAATTTTGACAATTTCAGATTTTATGAAAAAGTCCATTATTGTTATCTAATTTACAAGCATGCAAAGATCACAGAAAAAGTTCAAGTTTGTCTCATTTTGAATAAAAGGTTCTTTTTGCTATCATGCCTTTTGTGTTGGGTTGTATGATTATGTGAAATTGATGGAAACTTAGACATATATACCTATATGGCTTATTGGCTTTGATAGGAATTCTTGAAATTCTAGTATTCAACATTAATAGGTAAGGAAGTTTCTTGCTACTGTTTGAATATGAATGCTCAGTGGGACTATGTTCAAAACAAGCTGCATTTTTCTTTGTCCCCTTTTCTTTTGGTTTCGAATGTGAAGCACATGGATACTGCTGGATTTTGTAAACTCAAACGTTGTTACTCCCTCCGTCCCGTTGGAAGGTTCCCGTGGGTAAATGGCACGATGTTGGGCAAGTGGTTAAATAAAGTAATTTGGGTAAAAGAGATAGGAAAGAGAAAATTTAGAAAAAGTAAACATATAAAGTGAAAGTAATTAAAGGGAGATAAGTTGGGGGATAAAAATTGTGAGACTTCACATGTTGATTAGGAAAGATAAATTTGAGTAAATTATTTCCTAAAATGGAATGAGAACCTTTAAGGGTCTGTTTGCAATCCCTTAAAAAAAAGTGCTTTTAACTTTTTTTTTAAGAAAAAAACACTTATTTTACCAAACATTACCAACTTTTACTTTCTCGGCTTCCGTGTAGAATCTACTTTTTACTTTTTCTATTACACAAAAAGCACTTATTTTACCAAACACTACCAACTTTTACTATTAATCACTTTTTCCCCAAAAGTGCTTTTATTTAAGCACAAGTGGTTGCAAACAAAACCTAAGTAAACCGGGACAACAATGGAATTATTTCCTAAATGGGACACCCAAATAAGTAAACTGGGAACCTTCCAATGGGACGGAGGAAGTACTTTGTTTTTTGGTTGGTTGAATGCATATGAACCCCGAGGACAACAATTGTAATGTTTGGAGTAACAATTACATACGTAGTATTATACTCCGTAGTAGGTTAACTCTTTGTTCTATAAGCAAATGGATGTTTTTGTTGATTGTAAAATGTTGTCAGGTTTTTTTTGTAATATGATCTGATCAGACTAGATCAACATGGCTATAATTACTCGAGCCAAATAAACATTATAAAACAATGGAATATTTTGTCTTTGTAGTCTCGTTCCTATCAACCAAACAATGGAATTTTAATCCCTCTTTATTCCTTCTAAAACCTAGTCCCAAGGAATAAATATTGAATTCCGTGTACATTCCCTCTTGGTAATCGAATGACCCAACAAGTGGTCTATCGTGTGTGACTCTCTTCATTATTCCATTTTCTAATCATTTAATAAGAAAATATTTTCCACTTTTCTAATTATTGTTCCACTTATCAGCATTTTTCATATAATCTAATCATTGAACAGTTTCATGAAGTATACTGTATAAAGAATATATGTACATTTACAGGACATGAAAAATCAAACTCCAGCCACAGGTCCTGAAGCTGCCAAATCAGCAACAACAGACCCGGCTTGAAAACAAAATTACTTGGCTCATGAAAATGATGCAAATTCATGATTTTATTTTGGTGAATCGTGACTTTATTTTTTAGAAACAAGTCTTTTTAATGTAGTTGGTTCAATATGATGTTATATACATCATGTTCGATACTTGCATAATAGTATATGTGATATTTTCTAAGTAATGCGCCATACATGAGTCAAGCGAGCGCTTTTTTGCGCCTTGCACCTCAGGCGATGGGAGTACTCCATTGCCTTGAGTGCACCTCACGACTTTGACTACCTTGTTGGCAGCAGTCCAGTAGTAGCGCACAACTCTGGCGGCTGCGGAAAATTTCCGGCGGTCGGGGGCAGTTTGACAGTCTGGTTGCAGCACTGCTACAACCCCTACAAAGGTATTTTTGTCCAATCACAAATATAAGTCCTATTTATGGAACTTTAAACATTAGATCCTACTTTTGGAATATATACATGGTCCTATTTGTGGAAGTCTCCCTTTTTACCTAATTACTGCTGACATGCATTTATTATGCTTGAAGTGTCAATCCATTGAGATGAATTATCAAAAGCGGAAAAAGAAGTGTGTCAAGCTAGTGGTGGGTATTTTGGTTCACTATGATCTAACTGGCAGATCCCTATCGAATTAGATTTTAGTTTGGTAATGTTTTTTACTTGATCTCAATCGGTATTAAAACGAACAAACAAAGCAGGTTAAACCAAACCAATACAATCCTAATAAAAAATATCATAAAAATGTACCAAAACTGAGCAAAACTAAGTTTGGATTTAATTACAAAACATCTAAGGGCTTTGTAGAGATATTAGAATATTTAGTTGATTATTATGAGATTTGTTCTGATCATAATCTGATTTCCTAGAATCAAGTAGGAGAATTGTATTAATTAGAAGATCTTGTACATAATTACTCTTTCGGTCTTTCCTTTATTAAGTTAGCCTAGGCCTATGAATTGTATTTAGCTTCTGTATTTGCAATCAATCAATATACTTACTCTATTCTTCAAGTTGGTATCAGAGTCAGGTTTGTTGAGACCAGGGGTTCCATCCTAAAAGATCAACCTGATAGGAAGAGAAGCCCAAAAGTAGAGAAGACTCAATATCATAGACTCGTGGGAAAACTCATATACCTATCTCACACAAGGCCTGACATAGCATATCCTGGTAGTGTGGTTAGTCAGTTCATGCATGATCCACGCGAAAGACACTTGCTGACAGTGAATAGAATCTTGCAGTATTTTGAAGGCAAGTCCTGGGAGAGGATTGGTATTCAAAAAGGAGGAACATTTGTCTATGGAGATTTATACAGATGCAGACTATGCAGGGTCAATTGTTGACCGGAGGTCTACTACTGGATATTGCATGTTCTTGGGTGAAAAGTTAGTGACATGGAGGAGCAAGAAGCAGAATTCAGAGCTTTGGCTCAAGGGGTTTGTGAATTATTATGGATGAAGATCATATTAGGAGATTTGAAAATACCATTTAAAGCTCCTATGAGACTCTTATGTGATAATAAATCTGCTATTAGTATAGCTCATGATCCAATCCAGCATGATAGAACAAAACACATAGAAATAGACCGACACTTCATCAAGGAAAAACTGGATAGTGGTCTTATTTCTACGCAGTATGTTCCTTCAAGGCTTCAGTTGGCTGATGTGCTCACCAAAGGGCTTCCAGTAGAGCGGTTTCGAGAACTTACTTGCAAGATGGGAATGATAGACATCCATTCACCATCTTGAGGGGGAGTGTAGAGATATTAGAATATTTAGTTGATTATTATGAGATTTGTTCTGATCATAATCTGATTTCCTAGAATCAAGTAGGAGATTTGTATTAATTAGAAGATCTTGTACATAATTACAATTTCCTTTATTAAGTTAGCCTAGGCCTATAAATTGTATTTAGCTTCTGTATTTGCAATCAATCAATAAACTCTTCTTCAAGAGAGTTCAGAATCTTGGAAAAGAAAACAGAAACCCAAAAAACCCAAGCCCTAATGTCCACCCCTAGTGAAATTCCCAACTAACATGCTGCTGTTCGTAATGTTTGTACCACATTAAGCATTCCACAAAAGTAGGGCATAGTCTGAGCCTTTGAGGGTAAGGAAGTGGTGCACAATTTCACAACTTCAAGAGAAATGGTTTACATGGCTTAAACTAGGGGTGGGCATAAAACCCAAACCGAACCGGTACCGAACCGGCCCGTAATGGTACCGAATTGAATATTGGGTATTTAAACGGTTCTATAGATTTTTATCCCGAACCAAAATCGTACCGTTTGAAACGGGTACGGGACCGGTTCTAGATTTTGAGAACCAAAAAATACCGGACCGGACCGTTCAAAAATAATGCATATGGAAATTTTATATTTTTTCCATATTAATAAATCTCTTTGATATACCAACAATTTTATAGCTCAAGTATGTATTCAAGAATCCTAAAATAGCTAAATGTGTGTGTGTATCCTTAGAGTTTGGTTATATTTTGGATAATATATTTTGGTATGTATTTAAAGAATGTTATAGTTTTAAAAATCATTAATTACTTTTGATTTCTAATGATGTAGTGTATGTGACTTTTTTGTTGTATCATGTTTGTGCAATTTTACAATTTAATTAATATGGTTTAAATCTTAGCTCTCAAGGTTCAACTATAAAAATAAATTAGAACTAATATATAACCTAGAACAAAGAAGAACATTGAATTTTTCTATTATATTCAACAATTTGATGATATTCTTTTTATATTTTCACATGAACTTAGTAAATTAAAGATGATATTTATCTCGTATATCATCTTTTTGCTATACTTTTTCTTATTTGTGTTGCGCTATTTGTGTATTTGCGATTTTTAGTACTGCATATGCAATTTCTTGTATTTATATCAATATTTCATGTGAGTTGGTTGATATGATGCTATCAAGTAATTGCAAGATTTGTCCGAAATTTGTAGCATGTATTTGGCATTGTATCGTACCGTTTTATACCGTTCCGGAACGACATGGTATCGAATGGTTCCATCCTTAGAACCGGACCGTTAGAAACCTCACGGATACATCATGGGGTTTAATAGTTTACCGGACCGTTCCGGACCGCGTCCACCCCTAGCTTAAACAGACGTGCATTTGTTCTATATACTCTACATTATAAGCCCAAACTCCACGGTGCTCTCCAATTACATTAGGAATAACGTTCAGAAATCATCTAAATAGAGATAGTGAGCAATAGAGATGAAATTTAGTAATAACTTACACTTCTTAACATTTGAGTCATTCATGAGTCATGACTAATGAACAAAAAAAGCCCTAAATGGCTAAATTTGATAGGAAATTATATTAAAGTCCAAGACGGAAGAACAATCAAAGTAGAGCAGAAAAATTTAATAGGCTATGGTGGCTTGTGAAGAGATAATTTAACTCAAAACATAAACATTTAAACTTTTGATGACGCACCTGATAGAGTGTCTGGGGAGGTGGTTGTCCTGGCATAATAAATGAAGAGCCCATTGGACCTGGAGGTTTACCTCCCTAAATGTTAAAAAAATGAGTCAAAAACATTGGAATTTTGATATATATATATATATATATATATATATATATATATATATATATATATATAGATAGAGAGAGAGAAGCTCAGGTCCAAAAATCCGAACCGGAACCTCCAGACGGACGGCGGCATTCTTCCCAGTGGAATTGTTTGATGAAATTTTTTGGGCATATTCTTTTTTTTATACAACACGAGGACTTCCCAGGGCATTGGTGCGGGTATGATCGCATCCTTTGGGCATGTTCTTCATCAAGTCTAGTTTATCCACACAAAAATTTAACTAAAAATTAAATCGGGAAGACAGTCAAATGATTTTTGGAAGATAACTGCGCCAAATATTTAAAACGCAGTTATCTTCCAAAAATTATTTGACTGCCTTCCCGATTAAATTTTAGCTGGAATTTTTTGCGGATAAACTAGACTTCATGAAGAACATGCCAAAAAAAACATCAAAAAATTCCACCGGGAAGAAGCCAAACGCCGCCGTCTGAACGGCGGTTCTAGTCAGGAAGACCTGACCGGAAGATTACTATATATATATATAGGGAGCGGTTCCAATGAGAACCACACTTAATGTGAGAACGTGAGAACCATGCACTGTTAACACAATTTGGTTCACTATGAGGCTTACCTATTACACTTTTTAAAAATTGGTCCAAACATGCCAAGATCAAATAAATGTGATGGCCGATTTATAAATATTTCGTCAAAATGAAAATGTGGAATGTATACACGCTATAGTGCATCACATTTGTTTAAAAGTGGAGTTCTTACGTTCTCACGTCAAGCATGGTTCTCATTTGATACTATATATATATATATATATATATATATAAGAGATCACATACTAACCATGCTTAAAATACTAACTTACTAACTCAATAATATGCAACACATTGAACTTCAATATGCAGTACAAATAATGTAAAGATGCACACTGTGAATTTCAATATGCAATAAAAACAATATGCAAAACTTTGAACTTTAATATGCAGTACAAATAATATGCAACACTTTGAACTTCAATATGCAGTACAAATAATGTAAAGATGCACCGCTTTTGATAGTTTGTAGGTTAGCATGGGAGGAATGGTTAGTATGTGATCTCACCCCTATATATATATATATATATATATATATATATATATATATATATATATAGGGAACCAATCCTCACTAAACCGGGAGAGGAAGCTTACTTGCAACTTACATGAAACATGGGTTGTGAATGGTGAATCTGAGGTGGTGGCCCAGCCTGCTGAAACCCTGCATTGGGCCCAATCTGGGGATGTATTTGCTGAGAAAAGGACTGCACTGGAGGTCTCACCTGTGGTGGCGGTAGTGGCGGCTGCAATGTCGGCAGATGCTGCTGCATGCCACCGCTCTGTATCGATTGGTCCAACTGAGTAGGAACAGAGGACATGTGTGGTTGAAGATGAGGAAGTGGTGGCATGTTTGGATGAGGTGGCAATGAAACTGACGCTGACAGGGCACTAACGTGTGATTTAGGCTGTTGTGCAGGATGTAATGGATGAGGTGGCAAGGATGGTGGCTGAAGGTTTGATGGGGGGGCAGTCACAGGTGTCACTAATAATGGAGGTTGCATTTGGTGCGGTTTTCTCATTTGGTCCTGCAAATTCATTTGTCCTGATGATACTGCTGGAACAGAATGAGTATTTGACTGCTGAACGTGAGATGGCAATGTCTGAGTACTTTGTATTGTGGGAGAGGGTGTGCCCATCTAACATGGAAGTAAGAGAAATCGGAAGATGCAAAGATTATGTATATATATACTGACACATCTCACGTGATACAGACAAACACACATATGTATGTATACACATACACACGCCCACACATATACATAGAGAGGAAAATGTTGTTACACGTAATATTTACCTCCGCATGCATATTAGCCCCTAAGGGGTTTTAGGTGCAAATATAACCTTAAGAGCACATATTGGCCTTGAATGCTACAAAAAATTAAAATCTAAATGTAATTAATTCAATTTAAACAAAGAATTTAAAATTAACAAAAAAATAATGTAATATATCTGTATTAAGTGGGAAAAAACTATTTCAAAACAAAACTATAACCCACTAATTTTATATTTGCAACACATATATATCCTAAAATCACCAACAAGCTCAACTGGTTGGAAGTTGGAACAAAGGTTCTTTTTAGGCCAAATGCTCCTTTTTATCGTTTTTGTTTAAAACTAATATTTTTTTTCAATATCAACCAAATAATTTAAAGTTCAACAAAAATCTAAAAATAACACCCCGCATAACATCAAACAATACATCATTATAAAAACAGTTAATCTAATCTAATAAGTGTAAACAAGAACAAACTTTTTCATATAAAAAATTTAACACATGCTTTTATTTTTTGCATCGCAAAAAAAAAATGCTTAAATCTATGTTAATGTTTTAAAATATTTCTTTCATATGGAAAGAAATAAAAAATTTGTTATATAAATAATATCTAAAACATTTAGCACAAATTTAAGATATCTGTGTTGCAATTATATAACATACATGGGTTACACTAAAAACTAGGGAGAATTTGACTTTGCACCCCATATTTTGCGTGGTATTTGACTTTGCACCCTATTTTTAAAATCATTAATGTATGCACCCCATCAACTCAAAAATTGTGAAGGAGTGGGGTGCAAAGTCAAATGATTTTATTGTGAATTGGGGTGCATACATTAATGATTTTAAAAATAGGGTGCAAACTCAAATATCACCTCAAACATGGGGTGCAAACTCAAATTATCCCTAAAAACTATTTCTCATTTTTTATTTTCCCATTTTTCACAATCAATATACTCCGTATCAATTAACTATATTTGGGAATCTTTTAAAAAACTTTTCTTTTGCAGTTAAGACCAATAAGAGCCAATTTGCTCCCTGAAACGTTATGAGTATTTTGCACCTTAAAAATGATAGGGGCCAATCTGTGCCTGAAGATAGATATTAAGGGAGTAATTGCACCGCTTTGCTACACATGCATTACATTACAAAATTAGGTAATTAATAGCAGTTTTGAGGGATAGATAAAAAGCATACCGTCTGTGTTGGCTGAACCATCCCGAGCAATATTTGTGCCTTATTAACAAACAATTTTGACAACATTGGTGAATTATCCATGAAGGATCATATTTCAGCCATATTAGATTATCAAACACATTGAAAATCATAAACTGTAGTAAAGATTTGTTACATTAAGCATGTGATTCATAACGAAAGAAAACCTTCAATCTCTTATCAGCTTTGCTAAAAGAGATTATTGAAATAGCTCTTTTATTGATATGTGTGTGTGTATGATTAATAACACATCTGTTTATATGTGGAGAACTTAAGCATTTTAAAGAAAGGTTATCTTATTTCTATACTTACTAGTTGCTACTAACTCTCTTATAGACCTCGAAAGAAGTAATGTTATTTTGTTTTCTCGGTTAAAATTTTACCAAATTTATTCCCTCGACTTCTTTCAAATAACCGAACTCAATCCAAAATCCAAACATCACGATTGCCTTCATTTTATTGACCCTTCTACACATAAAGGACTACAGGCTCTTCTGACATTATGAATCATTTCATTGATTTGAACAGATTTGTGAGAAAGATTTGTGAAATTGAGAGTCAAGCATTGAATATGATTATGTCACCAAAACTGGTTTTGCCATTGCTGAATTATGGAATTTTAATCCATTTATACATCATCACAAACAAATATGATGCATTCAACAATAAGAACATCTCCAAAGACCACTAGCGAGTACAAAGTTCTAAGAGTCTTCTATTGTGTTTGCACTCCCAGCCCAATCATGCAAAGTCAGAGAAATGACTTCAATTGATATGTGTAAGATCATGTAAATTGTTAAGGCAGAGGAATGACTTCAGTTGATATGTGGTAGCCACATATTCACACCCACTAAATGTAGACATGTTTTATTTATTTTGTCCAACAGAACCAAAGGATATGAGATTTTTTAACAATCAAATTTGTCAGTTTCATTTGACAATAATTCTCATTATTTAAATGGGAAATTGGAATGGCCGAGCACCTTAATTAGAAACCAGTAGCATTACAACCCAAATGCCAATGCATATGCCTTTGTATACACTAATGGCATTCCAAATCAGCTATGGTTATTTCCATTCACTAACGTCATGCTTTGTATGAAAGTCATCATATTACTTCCTACTTTTTGATAGATGTCAATGACAAAGAATTGTCAATAAAAAGATTCCCGGTATGTCTGAATCATGATTAATTAAGAGATGAGTAGAAATCAAATAAAGTAATGAAGTGTGTGTGCAACACAGTGCAAATTGGTGTCCCTGCAAGGCGAGGGTCCGAGGATGGTCCCATCACAAGGGTTAAGACTTGAGAGTATAAGGAATCACAAGGGTATAAGGAACAAGCCTTCTCTCAATTTGACAAGAGGCTGCTCCCAAGACTTGTGACCTCTCAGTCACACAACAACACCCTAATAGGCTGTTCCCATGATTTTTGAAACAGAAGCTAATACATATTCATGAGGCATAGTCGTTAGGGACTTAAGGATCACTAAAACGTTGTAAGAGTGATTATTGGTAAATGACATGGACATTCATAGCAACAGAAATCTCATTTGCCTAGCTCTTTAGCTTATTATCCACAAACTAATTTCTTCCTTTCCCTTTATGCAGCTTTCCCATCTTGAAAATTACACCTCCTAATCTACGCAGCACATAGTCTAAATTCGAAACAGCCTTTGTATATATACTGAGAATTTAATATGAAAATACCTGAAAGAGATCTCTGGCCAACGTAGGGTTTTGAACCAGAATTTGCTTTGCTTGTTTCTCGTTCTGTTCCATAAGTTTCTGCAGCGCAAAAAATTGAAAAAGAAGATTAAAACTTTGGATTCCAAATCCGTGTGCCCTACTTGAAAAAAGTGAAGTGTATGCGTCCGAGATTAGAGAAGGAATACAGTACCTTCATCTGAGACATGATGTCGTAGAGCTGATTCTTCGACATCCCAGCGATGTTCCCACCTTCGCTGCCGACCTCTTTTCCCGCCATCGTTTTCCGCAACTCTGCCTCGCGTAAAATTGAAGTAGGAGTCACTTGAAGATCAGTAGGAGTGGCTTGTTTATTCTTAATTGGGAAAACTGTCAAATAGGTGCTCGAACTTTCATAAAAAATCAATTAAGTCCTTCTATAGGAGACTGTGTCCGGTCATCGCGATTTGGGGTGGTTCCCGGTGGAATTTTTTGATGAAATGTTTAGAACATCTTATTCATCAAGTCTAGTTTACTCGTACCAAATTTCAGCTAAAAATTTAATCGGGAGCGCATTCAAATTAATTCGAAAACACAAAAATGCGCAGTTATCTTCAAGAATTAATTTGAATGTGTTCCCGATTGAATTTTTAGCTGAAATTTGGTGTGACTAAACTAGACTTGGTGAATAAGATGCCCAAAAATTTTCATCAAAAAATTCCACCGGGAACTGCCCCAAATCGTGACGGCCGGACAAAACCTCCTATAGAAGGACTTAATTGACCCTTTTATGAAAGTTCGAGGACCTATTTGACAGTTTTCCCTTCTTAATTCTTATTTTCAGGTTTTTACAAAAATATTATAAAAATAAAATAAAACTTATTACACAAAAGTGACTAATAGTTATTAATGTTAGGTAACTTAACTTTAACAATTAAACATAAATTACTGTGATTTAATTACTACTCTAATCACTAGTCACATATTTGTAAACAATTTTTATTTTAGTCATATGTATAATTATTCACTTAAAATTCACTACAATAGGTTTGGACATATTAATTAAGGATGAAATAGTTTGATTAATGAATAGTGTAGAAAAAGTGTGAGAGGTGATGCAAAAATATGAAAGAAAAGAAAAAAAGAAAAAAAAATGTAAGAGTAATTTAATATTTTAAAAGAAAAAAATTACCAAGAATAAAAAATATAGGAAACATTTAAATACATTTCAAAAATAAAAGTGTAGCAAACTATAAAATATGGAGGGGTCAAATTTAGTATTAGAAACTTATTTATTTTGGGGGGAAATAATGATACCAAAGTAAGTGATAAAACACTACAAATGTGAAAATTCATTTTCGTAATTTAATTAGAGAATATATTTATCAATGCAAACCACGGCATAGATCTCAAAAAAATATGTAGTTTGAAAACAAAGTTGCCTAATCAAATATTTCAATGAAAAACAAATAAGACGCAGTGTATCGACATGTATTTCCATTTTGGAAAACAACATGAGTTCTCCAACTTAAGAATAAAACCATAAACATGCCTCCGTTTTCCAATTTTGGATAATAAATAGGTAACAAGTTTTCCTTTTTTCCTTTCTCCAATTATCCAATTTTCTAGAAAAACATAAAATATTCAAAGTAGTAAACGGGCCCCTAAAGGTTCTCATTTGATTGTGTGAGTGTATGTACGTGCGTGTGTGGGTGTGGGTGTGCTCAAATAAAAAAGCAGTGTTCCCCATGCAAACTGCCATGCACTTTTCGCTCAATGTAGTGCACTAGTTCATATTTTTGTTGCACTTTTTTTGCAGTGGAAAAAGAGTTCCATTTATTTAAGAGTTTTTTGCATATAAATGTCTCTTTGTATTGAAACGCTCCCATATATATCTCTACAAACTAATAAGAGTGAATGAGAGCAAGCCCATTTTAGGTATCAAAAAGTTGTTGGTGGTATAGTTTAGCTTAATTCAGTTGTACTATGTGGTTAATTATTTGTGCCTTATTAAAGTCTGTAAATCTCCACTAGAAACGCCGTTTCTCCTCCGTTTAGTTTTGCCTCACCCGCGCGCAGCCGATTCTACTCGACTAACCTCCCTTCCTTTGCTTTCTTTGCGAGCTTATTAGCAGCTGAGGACCCCAACGCCTAGGTCCTAGCTATTTGGAATTACTGGAATCCAAGCGACAACGAAGACACAAAGAACAAAGGAATCTCGAATTCAAAATCTCGTTGCCTCTGCTCTTCACCTGTTCTCTTCTTTTGGCGTTCTCTCGTAGAAGATCGATTCACTCTTCGCCTGAATCATACAATTGGTCCATCGACTCTTGCTTCAGCGGTTCAGCCGCCTCTGCTTGCTGCTACCCCGAATCCAGAATCCCCCTGGCTCTTCTACGCATCAGGTGTGTCGTTTAACTCTGTGTGAATGTTTGATTAAGATGAATTGAAATATTAAATAGTGATTATTGTTTATTCCTTCATTAGCATTTTGGCGGTTTCAGTTTTCTTTGTTGAGTTAAAAATCTAATTAAATTGATGATAGATGATGATTGAGTAGACCGTTAGTGTTGGCCTATGTGCTAAAGTGATTATATATTTTCAAACTTATCTGATTATTGGTAATTAATTATATCAATGGCAATAGATTATGATTCAGAATTTCAGGCTTTTCAATGTAAATTTCAGTTTTCAAATTATATCTAACTTTCATATTTAAGTGTTTAATTAGTTAGGTTATTGTCATCCTTCCCATTTTATATTAATTCTTGGTAATTATATAGTTCTGGACTTTGTGAGTTTCTTATGATATATGAGTATATGACACTGCTCACCCATGCAACCCAATGTAACCGACTAAACCTCTCTGCCTCTGTCTTTGCTTTCTGCGGACATGTATTAGCTGCTGCGATCTGCGAACCTGATTTGCTTGCACGTATAGGGCCGGCTGTTTTGCATCCCTTAGCCTCATTCGTCTTTTCTCCTATGTTTTCCGACTCTCCCCCTTTGTTTTCGTCATGATTATAGAATTTAGGAAGGTCATTTAAACTTTAACCTAAGAACGATTGAAGTATTAAACATACTAACAAAATTTTTTATTCTTATAAAACATAAAATTAACTAAAGAATATATCTCCATAGTTTCCTCTCTCTCCTCACTCGAAGACACCGCAGAAATTCTGGTATCCAATAAATGTGACAACAACAAAAACCTAAACGCCACCACTAGCACTAGCATCAATAGTCATAAGGAGAAAAAACTCTTACTACCTAAGCAAGGGCATACCTCGGAGCTGGTTTGTGAATCTATAGTTTTCAAAGGCAAAGGATGGGTAGAGGGCATTGTACTTTTATTGATCAAATTTGGTGTTCTTTTTATGTATAAAAAATCTTGTTATATTTTAACATCTCTTTTTCCATTATGTAATTTGTTATATTTCTTTATACTTCCACTTTTTTTTTGTTGCAGAAGAATGTGATTACTTTAAGTTTATTACTGAATGTGGAAATAATGATTAAGTTCAATGAGGCTCTTCATGTTGAACATGCTTAATTCTAAATATTTTAAAGAGATACCTAATGCACACAAGAATCAATACCTAATGCACAATACAAATATACATCCAAGAACTAGTATCTAACACATGAACTTGTATTAACCTCACAACAACCAACAGCTAATGCACACGAATAGGAGTATTTCACAAATAGTTCATATATAAAGCACCAGAGCAAGTATTTCAATCACAAAAAAAAAGCATCTAGCGCACAACAGTTAAGAACTAGTATCGAACACATAAAAATTTCATATAATTTAAACTATTATATAATACACATCAACTGATATATACAACACAATACGTATATACGTTAGAGAACTCATATCGAGCACATAGTATGGATATAGAGTCACAACAAATACATCATGCACAATAATCGTATCTGGCACACAACGCCAAATACTACATTTGAGTGGCACAATAGTGCAGTTGTGAATTGTACGGATGCAAATTAAATGTTAAGACGTAAAGTATGTTGATCCAATATCTAGCACACAACCCGGTCCCCCAATATGTAATGCACATGAACCGGTACCTAACTCATGATTGATATATGACATAAAATGAAAATATGTGCTCATAGACATACAATTATATATGTTGAACAATGAAAATAAACAAGAGCAATTATGCATTGAAATTATAAAATAGTGACAATAGAGATTGTGAATAAGGTGGTTCTTTTAGATGAGTGAGCATTAATATCAAAACTCAAATCACGTGGCAAATCAAATGCAACGGAACTTGAGTTATCAAATAGTGGAACGGATGAAATGCTTTATTTAATAATATGGAATGGAACTTAACTTTTGCAAGTGGAACAGACGAAAATTGCGGCTAACATCATGGGTTACAAAAACGGCCATTAGCAAAATACTTAAATGCCCTTTTGTTAACTTCATTTGATCGCAGATGGAGTATATTAATAGATGGTCATGATTTGTTCTCATTTCTCACATTAAGACTTGTTCTCATTTGAACCAATATATATATATATAGAGAGAGAGAGAGAGAGGAGGGTTCTAGTGAGAACTAACCTTAAAAGGAGAAGTTGTTATAGTGAGAACTTTTAATCACAACCATTTATTGAATCCAATCATTGGTAGGATGCACATGGGGCACTTTGTGTAATTATTGAAAATTCAAATGGGGTAAAAAATGCTTGAATAGTTGAAACCAATTATTCTAATTATTTGAATAAAAATGCTTCGTAAGTGAAAAATAAGAACTCATTTGTGAAAAAATTGATAGACGAGATCAGATTATAAGTTAGATATGCGATAAGCCTGCACAAAAACAGGCTCGAGCCAGGCTTAGTCGGGCTTTTTATGAATTTCCGTCCATTGGTGTGAGTGGGCCTAGCCCAGCACGTAAAAACAAAGCTAACATCATGTCCATACTCACCTGTAAGAGCGGGCCAGGTAGTCCACCGGGCCACCTGGCCCGAGAAATCATTAAATTTTTTAAAATTATATAAACATATTTTAATACTTTTTAAAAAATGTTAATACACTTATAATGTTTATAAGATTCTCATCACATACATAAAAAATACATATAGTGTATGTGAGGGAGGAGGAAGTGCATGTGAGGGAAAAATTTCAACCTATTTACATAATATCACTGATAAAGGAGAGCATGTGAGGGTGGAGGAAGTGCAGATGGATCCAATTCCCAGCAGTCACCCGAAACCTTGCTGGCAACAATCTGGTGGGACATCAATCCATCAACCTCTCCCTTCCCAACCCACCTTATCGCATCAACACCAATCGCTCTCCTCTTGAAAACTGTCCCAAATCCATCATCCCCCACCTTCTCCAGGTACCCCAAACTCAGCCCATATACTTCACTGTAACTGCTCAAACACACGACGATCTCATGCTGCTCCTGATCTTCATCTTTCAGGATAGCCCACACTGTACCCTTTTTAGGATAAACTGTATACAATTGTCTCCCCACTCTATCACAATCCACAGTATGAGAAAACATCTCAGAAGACATCACCAACGCATGCTCAGAAGAAACCCTGTATCTCCCGCAAGCCCCATTTTTTTCGCCACTCTTTGCCAATTCTAACCACCACATTCTTAACTTAAAGGGATTCAATGATAGCACTCCATCAATCAATGCATAACGCCTTGGCATCCCATCACCGTCATCACTATAAACCGCCCAAACTTGCCCTCTCTTGAAGCTCCTCTCCCTCTTCCCTTTCACATGCCTACCCTCCATACCTTCTTCCTCTATTTCACTTTCTTTTCCACCTAAACACAGTTGCATATCCTTCCTCTTTTTGCTTTCCTGCTTCTTTTTCTTTATCACATGCATTTGCATCTCTGCTAATGTCATTTCTTCTTCTTCTTCTTCACTGCCCTTTGATATCTTTGCCCTTGAACTCTTCCCTTCCACAACACCACCATTTGATCCATCCGATCTATTCAATGATTCACACAGATCTCCCGACGATCTCTCCTTTGCCCTCTGTAAGATCTCACCAACACTGGTCATTTTCCTAGCCTTAATCCTACCACTAGTCCTAGTCCCAGAAATTTCATTAATTTTCTCATCCTCGTTATCAATGCTCTTCGAGTCCATGAAATCTTCAGTGCGTCTTGATGCCACAACAGCTTTAAAGCTCTTATTACAGTTGGAGCACATCAAGCTATGTGCCCTATATACTTTTTGTTAAACTTATCCAGCAACCTGCACGCAGAACAAGCCACCCAAAGTCTCTACCTCCGCCGTTACACCCTCCCCTGCCTCAGACTGCATAGCAATTGTCAGATTTAAATCGTATAATATTCGTCTGATTTATCCCTCACACACTAATATAAAATTTATATATATGCATGTATGTATGTAGTATATTACCAAAGCTAATTTTATACGCAACATGAAATACTCCTGGTTATTTTGTCTTGATAAAAATATGTTTATTCCGGTTGAAATTATTTGTTTTATGGCTTTTTGTTTTGCTTATCAATCCAGAAGTTGTTGTAGTGTGCTAAGCATGTAAAAGAGATCTAAAACAGCACCAGCACTTACCATGTTGTGTTTACCAATCATAGTTGTATTTGCACAAGAAACCAAGAGCTAGCTGTATTTTTTCATTATGAACATGTACCGAGGAGTCAGTTGTATCTTTTGCAGTTATCGAAGAGACAGCCTTTTCAACCACATGTATCTAGAAAGGCTGATATTTTTGCTGCACTAGAAGCTTGAAGGAATTTTACCAGCTGACTTTTTTTTCATTTTTATACTTTTTTGACCCTCTCATTGGACAAGGGGCAGTCCGGTGTACATTGGCGTCCCTCAAGGTGAGGGTCCGGGAAGGGTCCCACCACAAGGGTATATAAGGAGTCAGTCTTCCCTTGTCATTTTGATAAGAGGACACTCTCAAGACTTGAACTCGTGACCTCTTAGTCACAGCCCCTTCATTGGATACAACAACAACATTCAAGTCTTAGTCCCAAAAGATTTTGGGGTTGACTAACATGAATAGATGCATGATAACGGAACCAAAATGAAAATAAAAATAAAAAGATAAGGTATGATAAAAAAAGATATAAAAAAAAGAAGAAGATAAAATAGAGATAAAATATACATAAAAATGATCAGATAAAAAGGATAAAAAAGAATATACATATATATAATATAAAAAAAAAGATAACAAAATATAAGAAAGATATTAAAAAAGTGAAAAAAAATGATAAGGGATCAATCCGCCACATGAATATCAGCCCCGCCCTCCACTTTGCTCTCTCCAAAGCCATACTCTCATCTAACACAAGAAGAAGAATATCACTCCTAACTCCAGAAATGTGTAATCCACATCTGTTTGAGTCTTCCTCTCCCTTTCCTCCCAGCCTCTTTATTGGATATTCCAAAATATTTTCAAGCCGATTTTTAACATGTTATTTGATCTAATTGCTTGAAAATTGCATGCATGTTATTTTTCTTTTCAATATTTTATTAAAAAATGCAACTGCACAAGCTGCATAAACATCAGATTAGGCAGCAACAGAACTGCTATGTTCAACCAAAGAAGTTCTAACTAAATTTACTGATCTTGTCAATGCAGAATATCTCACAGAAAAACCCAGATATAAAGACTGGGAGAGTCGGTGTCAGTCAATGAGTCATGGTATACAGAATGAAGCAAAACAGGTCAAGCAGTGCACAAATAAGGGTATTATGCTATTGCATGTCAACACTTTCATTTAAAAAACGCTGTTTTCCTTCACAACCATCGGAATACCCTAAAAATTTCATAGAAATCGTTTACCTGATGAAGCCTCCCAAAGTACTCGTAGAGCAGTCTAATCAGTAACGAACAATAATGTCAACAGCAGCTTGAGGAATAAGAGCATAAGTGCTTAATCTTTTGCCCATAGCTACAAAGTAACAGAAATTACACGCAATAAGAGTCTACAAGCAGAATACACCATAAAAACAATGAACGTTGAAGTGTTAATACACAAAAAAAAGTTTATTTAGGCACATATAACCACCAGGCATAGAGGCATGTAAGTAATTAAATTCATTGTCATCATTAAAGGCTGGTGCAGAAGATGCAAAAGAAGGTACATGGAAAAAATGTAAAAAACAGATTATATGATAAAATATGCATTTCAAATTTCAATAGTAACTTATAGAGAATTACCATGGACACATTAATGATTACCCTGTAACTTAGAATCTTCTACAATCATGGTTGTCACGGCGGTCAGGCCAGGCGCCAGCTGACCTCCTAGGCGACTAGTTATATCATATGTCATATGTATACCCATATATATATAGGGGAGAGTTCAAATAAAAAGTGGTCTTCCCATGCAAAGTGCGAAATTTGCACTTTTTCATGTTTCGCTTTCACTTTTTCGTGTTTCCGTAGCACTTTTTCGCCTTTGCGATTTTGGGCAAATTCGGCCAAAACCACGGTGGTAGTTTTGTAAATAAACCAATTTTTTTCGCTACTGCGAAAATGTGCAATGAAAACAAGCAAAAGCGCAAGCGAAACATGAAAAAGTGCAAATTTCGCACTTTGCACGAGATCGCTTTTTATTTGAACTCTCCCCTATATATATATATATATAGGAAAATATTCATGTAAGGTAGATCTAAAAGTTAAACTTTTAGGCCTAAAAGTTAAACTTTTAGGCCTCTTTCAGTTGAGGGGCTTCTGGGATGAATTTTTTGATGAAATTTTGTGAGAATGTTCTACATGAAATGTATACTATATCTACCAAATTTCAGATTAAAATTTAATCGGGAAGTCACTTAAATAAGTTTTTTCAAATTGGGCAGTTTTTTATACATGAAGCATGCAGTTTTTTTCAATAATTTAGTTAACTAACTTCCCGGTTGAATTTTAAGTTGAAATTTGGTGGACATAACCTACACTTCACAAAGAATATGCTCACAAAATTAAACCCGGAAGCACTTCAAATGAAGGAGGCTTAAAACTTGTAAATTTTAGGCCTACCTTAGGAGAACACTACTTTATATATATATATATATATATATATATACACACACACACACACACACACATATACTTCAAACACTATTGTATACAAAAATTTAGAGTAAAGGGTCATATTGGTCCTCGAAATTGCATAAAATGGTCAAATAAGTCCTTACTGTCCGGCCATCACCATTTGGGGAGGTTCCTGGTGGAATTTTTTGATGAAATTTTTTGAGCGCCTTATTCATTAAGTCTAGTTTACTCATACCAAATTTCAGCTAAAACTTCAATCCGGAAGGCATTCAAATGAATTCTTGAGGATAACTGCACACAGTTATCCTCAAGAATTCATTTGAATGCCTTCCGAATTGAAGTTTTAGCTGAAATTTGGTATGAGTAAACTAGACTTAATGAATAAGGCGCTCAAAAAATTTCATCAAAAAATTCCACCGGAAACCACCCCAAATGGCGATGACCGGGCAAAGCCTCCTACATAAGAACTTATTTGACCCTTTTAATGCAATTTTGAGGACCAATCTGACCCTTTACTCCAAAAATTTATAGTTTAGGAATTAACATAAAAACAGAAAAAGAGAATCATACTATAGCGGCTACACTGAGAAAATGGTTGAGAATGGTCAAGCTTGACGTGTGCATGGGGACTTTATGTGGTCATGGATACCTAGGAGTCTAGTTATTATTATTCTTTGTTTATTTCATTGGTTCAATATTGAATAAGTCAAGGTTGTTAGCTAGTTAATAGGAGTTGTTTGAGTCCAGTAATTAGGTTGTGGTCTTACGTGTAGAATGGCTTTATTTTAGGGGTTTGTTACGTTGAATGTGCATCCCTTTTGATTGTTTCTGTAATGGCTATATATAGCCTAGTTTAACTATAATCAAGTGTGGTGTTTTTAGCCTTTTCCCTCTGCATATAATATATGTTCGGCTGTGTGTATAGAGTGTTGTTATATACTGTGAGAGATAACATTTGGTATCAGAGACAGTGAGAACTTTATCCATCTGTAAGAGTGTCTTACACGAGGGAGAAAACACACCAATATGCAAGGTTCTGGGAATGGCAATTCAGTGAAGCAACTTCCCTTGTTCAAGGGAATCAACTATCATTTCGGGAGCTTGAAAATGAAAACCCTTTTCAAGTCTCAAGAATTGTGGAGCATAGTTGAGGACGGCTTTGTTGATGATCAGCCGGAGAAGCCTGATCAAGCTCTTAGAGAAAAACGGAAGAAAGATGCCAAAACCCTTTTTCTCATTTAACAAACCCCTAAAATAAAGCCATGTTGCACGTAAGACCACAACCTAATTACTGGACTCAAACAATTCCTATTAACTAGCTAACAACCTTGACTTATTCAATATTGAACCAATGAAATAAACAAAGAATAATAATAACTGGACTCCTACGCATGCATGACCACATAAAGCACACATCAAGCTTGATCATTCTCAACACCTCCCCTTGATCCAAGCTTGCACATGTCAATCCTTTCCATGAAGTAATAATGTTTTGCTTGGTTCAAGGCCTTGGTAAATAGATCTGCATTCTGCCAGTTCGTGGCACAAAATTGTAATGTAATCTTCTCCTCTGCTACCAGTTGCCTTATTAAATGGTGTTGAACATCTATATGCTTAGTCCTCGAATGGAAAGCAGGATTCTTTGCCATGGCTATAGCTGATTTCTCCCTTGTGTAAGACACTCAAACAGATGGGATTTGTGCTGCAAGCAAGAAGAAAAGCCTGAGATTTGGTGTGATAACAAATCAGCTATAGCCATGACAAAGAATCCTGCTTTCCGTTCGAGGACTAAGCATATAGATGTTCAACACCATTTTATGAGGCAACTGGTAGCAGAGGAGAAGATTACACTATAATTTTGTGGCACAAACTGGCAGAATGTAGATCTATTTACCAAGGCCTTGAACCAAGCAAAACATTATTACTTCATGGAAAGGATTGACATGTGCAAGCTTGGACCAAGGGGAGGTGTTTGAGAATGATCAAGCTTGACGTGTGATTGGGAACTTTATGTGGTCATGCATACGTAGGAGTCTAGTTATTATTATTCTTTGTTTATTTCATTGGTTCAATATTGAATATGTCAAGGTTGTTAGTTAGTTAATAGGAGTTGTTTGAGTCCAGTAATTAGGTTTTATTCTTACGTGCAGCATGGCTTTATTTTAGGGGTTTGTTACGTTGAACGTGCATTCCTTTTGATTGTTTCTGTAATGCCTATTTATAGCCTAGTTTATCTTATAATCAAGTGGTGTTTTAAGCCTTTTCCCTTTGCATATAAAATATGTTCAGCAGTGTATAAAAAGTGTTGTTATATACTCTGAGAGTTAACAAAAATAACCTGCTATAAACAAAAATAAATTACATTGCAAAAACAGAAGAACACATGATACTAATTAAATACGGACTATAAAGTTCCAAAAAAATAATATTAATCAAATATTTAAATATCAGTAGTTCGGCATTAATTCAGAACGAAGGAGTTGCCTTGAAAAGAATCATCATTTAACTTCCGACTTGCGACAGTCGATGGAAGGAGTTGCCGTGAAAGAGGTTGTCGTCTACCTTAGAAGGATTGTGAAAGATAATAGTGTGTCATCTACGTTCCTTGGTTCCGGTTTCTAATTTTATAATAACCAAATCTGATTTTTGGGGCTGGGTTTCTAAAATTGAATCTTCTTCAGACGAGGCAATGGCCCTTGGCCACCCCTCCCCAGCACCTGGACCCCTAGCCGCCAACTAGGCGATGCCGTAACAACTTTGTCTACAATTAATGTGAAAAAATCGGCTGCATCAGCAATCCCTTCTTGTGGGAGCAAAATCTTAATTGCAATATGTACAATCCAATGGCTGAAAATGTATACAAAAAGGGGGTTTATACTTCATACTTCATAAGGAACAACTTAACAAGATAAGCTGTATGTCAAGGAAACCATACTCAAAGGCATCACAATAAATGAAAAAGTAAAACAGAAACTAAAGCCCTAATATAAACTCTGCCACATTAACTTCATATCAACTATGGTAGATACTGAACTACTAGATTTTATTCCCATTATTCCATTACTTTTTTTTATTCGTGCACGGATTTGTTGTCTATTTTAAAAAGTTATATTGATATTTCAATTCACCGTCCTTGCAATACAAATTGAAAAACAGTGCACTGCTAGGGTATTTGTAAAATCATTTCAGTAAGTATCTTCTCACATCAAAGAGAAGCTTAAGTGTTTGTTCTAAGCTCTGACACAATCTAAGTTGATAACACAATAAACTAAACCAAATGTTATCACTTATGTAAGGAAGTTGGGTTAAAAATAATGAACATCTGAGCAAGTGCTTACTTTTATACAATAAGACAGGATATTAAAAATGAGAGTAACCTAAAGATTAAAAAATGAAGAGATAAGATTAAATTGAAAATAAAAAAAATAAGATAAAGGCCTGACGTCGGAATACTGGAATAAGGAAGGGTGTTGTGAGGAATTGTTTAAATTTCTTATATTCGTAAATTTCACTAATTGAAATTTCAGACAACTACAATCATCTGAAATCTCACTAATTGAACAAAAATGGTCAATAAGCAAATCATACTCACCCCCCCCCCCCCTAAAACACATGCTACGTATCATAAAAATGAGTAATTGAATCTGATTTTTTTTAATTATGTTTCGAACCAAATCTAGAATTTAATTTTTAATTTAGGTTTACCTGGCTGAGTAGTGAGTCGAAAGTAGTCAGCAGGCGCAGCGGACAGACGCTGTCAGCAGTCAGCTAGTCACACTGGGTGGCGGACGACAGGGCAGCGCGTTGCGCGCAGTAGCAACCTAGCAGGTGGTGGGTCGCAAGGGTGCGGCGGACGCTGGTAGCTGGTGCAGACTCACCGTTGAAGAAGACTGGCCGTCGCCTCGTATGTAGTGCTGATGAAGATTAAGCAATTCGGCTGCTGTGGGAAAGGACGATGGACGACGACTTGCCGAGTTGGGCGACTGATTATGCGGGTGATTTTTTCTTCATTTGGGTCGATGGACAGCCCTTAAACCCACTCTGTAGTCCCAAAAACTGAAAAAACGACTCAGTTGTACCATTGCGTCAGCACCTACAATGCACTCATGGTTAGGAGTGGTTGCAAAGCCTAAAAAAAAAAGCTTTTTTCGAATCTCGACTGTAAAAAGATAAAATTAGGCTATGTTTGCCGCACATAAGTCCCTGACTTCTAGCTTTTGTACTGTTCAAAAAGTTTCTAAAAGCTTCTAGTTGTGTGTTTGGCATGACAATATTTAAGAGCTTTTAAAAAATTAAAAGATCTTTTTTGAGATGCTACCGGGAGTAGCATCTAAGAAAAGCTCGTGACTTTTAATATAAATTAATCCTAACAGCTTGTATACCAAACCGAACTAAATCCAACAGTCAGCTTTTTATCAAACAGCTATCACATTTTCTTTTTAAGATCTTTTCAGTCACTAAAAGCTAACAACTATTAAAAAGCTCATAAAAGTATCTTTTCAGCTAGTTGTGCCAAACATGCCCTTAGTATTTCAAACCACAACTTCTACTTAAAAAGGATTTCTCGGCTTTTGTACAAAAAGTGCTTTTTATTTTTTCTATTGCACAAAAACACTTATTTTACCAAACATTACCAACTTTTACTTTTCAAAATCAGTTTTTTCTCAAACACTATCAACTTTTACAACTAATCACTTTTTCCAAAATCACTTCAAAAGTGTGTTTTTAAGCAAAAGCATTTGCAAACACTCTCTTAGGGGGCGTTTGGAACTGATTCTGCTCTTGCTTCCTTTTTAAAGTAGAAGCAGAATCAGAATCAGTTTTCAGAAGATGGTCACCCTCAACTTCTAAAAAAACTGATTTTAGGAGTAAAAAAGAGCACCAGAATCACTTCTGCACTTTCACCCAAACACTTCAGCCTTAAGAATCATATCCAAACACCCCTTTATTAACGTATTCGATCCGTATCTGATATTAATACTCACTGATGCCTCGTCGTGTACGCATTGAGTCTCTATTCGTAATTTAATAAAAGTATTGAACTTATTTTTAAAAATATAAATACTTTTGATACCTGTATTCGTGAACATGTGCGCATATCTAACCATATAACACTGATTTCATACATGACATGATGATAATTTAGTAACTGCCCAAACGATCACAAGATGTGGAACATTGGTAAAGACAATTTGCCAATTTGTCGCAACTTTAATTGAAATCAGTCTTGTTAAAAGACTTAGATGTAAATGCAAATAGAGAACCAAAAAATGATTTGGATTTAAATCGAAATATCAGTGCTTTAGATTCTCTGGTCTAGCCTTTGAAATTTTATTATCATTTTTAATTTTTGGTACTATTATTATTTTATTTATGAACCTCTGTATTGTATATATTTGCAAATTATACCATGCATTATTATTATTTGAAAATGTATCTCGTACCCATATTCTATAATTTTTGAAGTTGTTGTATCTCCGTACCCGTATTCGCATATTGGCGTATTGGCGTATTCGTATCCAAGCAATATAGATTAGCACACCCTTATTATTATATTATGCATGCATAAAATACGTGTGAATAGTAACAACATGCGTGAGCGTAGGCAATGAGTTTTTATTTTAGTAGCAGGGTGGTGTAACTTGCGCTTAAAGAAATGTAATGTACGTTGATGAGAAATGTAATGGGAGACAAGTCAAAGTGTAGGTTGTCAAGTACGAAGTATAATAAATAAAATATTGATTTCAATGTAAACAATGAAAAAATAGAGTCTAATTTTTCAATTACTTTACATAAATGGTGAATATGTTTTTCTTAATATCAGAACTATAACAATGATATATTTTTTAAACACACCCCCGCACCTAAATCGCCCGTGTAAACAGTGACATTTATATTTGAGTAGCATGATTTTATTTTGTGGTGTAACTCGCGTCATGTCAAATGTAAATCACATTCATGCAGTGGAGGAGTTAGGGAGGGGCATGAGGGGGCAAGCGCCCCCGCTACGGTAAAAAAAAAATTACTACTACTTATAATATAATTATTGGCCCCTTCTTTTATTCAAATATAAATACCAATTAAGAATAATTTTAGATTAAGTGTTAAAATAAAAGACAAAGTCTTTCAAGAATAATAATAATGATGTGGAGTTCTCTGGACAAGTGTGGAACTCACTAAAATCTTGTGAAAGTGTGTGGAAGCCTCTAAAACATTTTGAAGAATTGTGGTGTTCTCTAAACCTGATCCTCCAGAAAATTAGAGAAACTTGTGGATACTTTCTGGAAGAATCTAGATGTGTAATGGTGTTGTTGGGTTAACGGCCCAAGCCGAGGTCCGGCCCATTAACCCCTTTTTTACCAGACGCGCGTCCAGTTAGAACACAAGGCTAGCCGCAGGCCCATGCTCCTTGGGAAGGGACGGACATCTTGTGTCGAGGGTTGTTAAGGCTCAACGGTCCATCGCGACGAACGTCTATGCAAGGACCAGGGGCAGGACCACGGGCCATCAGGGATGGCAACGAACGTCTCCTGAGCAAGCCCATAGTCATCGGAGGAAATCCAGTCCACATGGTGAGAATCCATCAAGGCCAGGAGACGAACAGCCGAAACCTCTTGAGGGTCACTTGGAGCAGTCCAGCTCGCCTCCCGAGCGGACGAACGTCCCCACTATTTAGGCGGGAAACCTAGATTCTGGCGGGAAGCGCATTTAATGCTGAAGATTTGGTGGTTGAGACACCAGCGGCCCACAGGCTTCCACGTCAGCATAGCCACCTGCCCATTGGTGGGTATAAATAGAAGCATTTATTTCATTGTAAGGGGTTGGCAACTTTCTATTCTTAGCACTCTAGCTATAGTATTCCTACTCACAGCACTTCCACTGCTTGGTAAGACGAACGGCCGACGGAGCCTTAGCGAAAAGTATTGTATTAGGGAGTTATTGAGAGATAATAATACCTAACCAATTACTTGCTGCTTCTTGTTCTCTTTAATCCATATCATCTGCTTGTTGGGCTAGTTCTCTCACACACACTCCACTCGAAATCCTTGGGCTTACGTGTTGGACCCGGGGGTTGAAGGAATAAACTTCAACACTGGCGCCGTCTGTGGGAAACTGAACAAAAAGTTTCCAGAAACTCTCCCAAACAGCTACTAATTCTACCCACAGCAAGCACGATGACGAGAAACAACCGCCAACGTGACCTCTCCGAGCAGCTGTCCCGCGGGCAAACCACGGAACGTTCCGAGACGTTGGGGACAACTGGGGGAGAGGGTGGCCTCACAAACCTCATCCCCCATGAGGCCAGGCGCGACCCTCGACTCATGAGGGAGCTGGAGGAAACGATGCGCCGAATGGCGGACGAACAGGAGGAGAACGAAGAGGTGTACTCAGCTAACACCATCTGGACGCCCATATCACCCGTCCACCGCATGCAGTCCCTGGACGAGACAGCGGAATCTGCCGGGCGTCGGACGCCCATCCACATGAGGTTGGGTCAAAATCCGTCCTCCCACGGAGCTGGGGGGCACACCGGCGCCAGCACCCCTCGGTATGGTTGGCAGGACGATCATCGGGGGCGTACGCCGGACGTTCCCTCAGAACATCGGGGCACCACCATCACCCCCGCTGCCAGTAATATTGGACGACGTTTCCAAAGGCATGGTGCCCATATCACCCGGAGGCAACCCGATGCGGTTGCCCCTCGAAGGAACGTTGCGCTCGAGGCCGCCCCTCCTGTGTCCCCCGGAAGGGCCGCACAGGAGGCCCGGCTAGAGGCAATGGAGCGGCGAATAGCCGAAATGGACAGACGGGCGGAGGCCGTCCCAGCCACGCCCCGTTTCTCCCTCACCTCGCCTTTCACTCCGAGGGTCATGAATGCAGAGATCCCGCGGGACTGCAGGCCCCCCCAGGGGATAGTGTACAATGGGACCGGGGATCCCAAGGCTCACCTGATCAGCTTCCAGGGGAACCTTTCCATGCTGGGAGCATCCGACGAGGCTATCTGTCGGCTCTTCTTCAGCACCCTTAGGGGACCGGCGCAGGAATGGTTCGGGCAGCTGAAGCCCAGATCTATTGACGACTACGAACAGCTGTCCCAGCAGTTCATGGCCCAATTCGCTGCCAGCACCACCCCCAAGAAGAGCTTCACATCGCTCACCAGTGTGAAGCAGGGGAAGGACGAACCTCTGGCCCAATTCCTGGTCAGGTGGAGAGACGAAGTGCTCCAGGTGGATGACCTGGACGAGCGGCTGGGGGTAAACATGTTCACCAGTGCTCTGGCAACGGGGGACCTATACCGGGACCTTCGGAGGAACCCCAGCACCAGCTACACCGAGGTGCTGGCTCGGGCGCAGAAGTATGCCTCCATTGAGGAGGAGATCAGATTGAGGGACGGCGCGCCGGCAGCCCCTTCCCGAAAATTGGCGGATAGGCTCGGCCCCGGAGGCGGACCATCCCCCCCAAACAAAAAGAAGAAGACGGACGGCGGCATAGTTCCGTGGAAGGCTCATCCGGAGGCCAGCCGCGTACGTCCGGAGGAGTACCACGTTCCTCTGGCTTACCCCGTCAGCCAGATTTTCGACGCCATCAAAGACAAGGGCATCCTAAGGGAGCCCCAAGACAAGAAGGCGCTTATGGGTCTTGATGAAACCGCATATTGCGAATACCACCAGAGGGTCGGCCACCTCACCGACAACTGCAAGCAGCTGAGATTGGCCATCGACGAGCTGATCCGGCAAGGCTACCTGGGCGAGTTCACCCAGCTGCTAAAGAAGAATAGCCCGAGGCAGCCGAATCCGAGATCGCGGTCATGGCGCCACGACGACCGGCGTGAGGCGGAACCGACGGACGTAGACTATCGGAGTGCTGATAAACGTCCGGAGGGGTCCCTCGGCCCGAACGGCGGGAAGAAGAAGTTGGAGATCAAGGTGATCTTTGGGGGCGCTGAGACTGGGGACACGCCTGTGGAGCGGAAGAAGTTTGAAAGGTCCCTCTACGTGGGCTCCATATCGGCTCCCCCCGCCAAAAAGAACAAGGTGGAGGCCATCACCTTCGGACCGGCCGACCTACCAATGTCACCGGCCCCTCACAGGGATGAGTTGGTGATCAGCATGGATGTCAACAATGCGATCGTCCGACGCATCCTTGTTGATACCGGAAGCAGCGTGAATATCCTCTACTGGGAGGCGTTCGAGGGGATGAAGTTAAGGAAAGATCAGCTGGCTCCCCTACGCACCCCTCTCTCTGGCTTCACAGGGGATTGCATCGATGCAGAAGGCACCATCGGCCTCCCCGTAGAGATCGGGGATGGACCCCACACCACCCGCATCCGGATGACGTTCGTCGTGGTCCGCCTGAAGTGTGCTCACAACGCAATTTTGGGCCGGCCCGGCCTGGAGGATCTTGAGGCCATATGCTCTGTGCGGCACTCATGCATCAAATTCCCCACTGAAACTGGGGTGGGGGTGGCCCGCACATGGCCAGGGCCTGCTACACCAAGGCCATGGAGAGGTTCAGAGAGCGAGAAGCCCGGGTCAACAGCATCACTGAGAGGGCCAGACAGGCCGACTTCGATGCTCGTCTGGAGCCGGCTGCCCTGCTCGAAGAGGTGGAATTGGATGACCCTTCGGACAGGAAGGTGTCCATCGGCGCCGACCTTGAACCTGAGATCAAGGAAGGGGTCATAGCTGTCCTCCGGAAATTCAAAATCTTATTTGCCAGAGGACCGGAGGACATGCCCGGAATAGACCCCAACCTCATCTGCCACAGACTCGCCGTACGGCCGGATGCCAAGCCTATACAACAGAAGAAGAGGTACATGGCAGCCGAACGGCGAGATTTCATCAAAAAGGAGGCTGCCACGCTCCTCAGCATCAAGCACATCCGGCCGGTCATCCACGTGGAGTGGTTGGCCAACGTGGTATTAGCCCCAAAAGGCGACACGTGGCGAATGTGCGTCGATTACTCGGACCTCAACAAGGCCTGCCCGATGGATCCGTATCCAGTGCCGAGGATCGACCTGCTAGTGGATGTGACAGCAGGCTGCGAGCTGCTCAGCTTCATGGACGCATTCAGAGGCTACCATCAGGTGTTCATGCACCTGGATGATGCAGAGAAAACGGCGTTCGTCACAGCGGACGGCGTGTACTGTTATGTGGTCATGCCGTTCGGACTGAGGAACGCCATGGCTACTTTCCAGAGGATGATCGGGATGTTGTTCAAAGACGTATTAGGGAAAACCATGGAGGCTTACGTGGACGACATCCTGATCAAGAGCAAGAAGAAGGAAGACCACGTCCGGGATATGGAGAGGATCTTCACCATCATGGAGGGGGCTAGCATGAGGCTCAATCCGAAGAAGTGTGCTTTTGCTGTCAAGGGTGGCAAGTTCCTCGGCTACATGATGAGTGAACGGGGGATCGAGCCTAACCCGGAGAAGGTAAAGGCAATAGTTGACATGGAAGCCCCGAAGAATCTGAAGGACGTACAGCGCCTTACCGGGAGATTGGCGGCCTTGAGCCGATTCATGTCAAAACTAGCGGACAAGGCAATCCCTTTCTTTCAGATCATGAAGAAGGCGAATCCCTTTGAATGGACGCCGGACTGCCAGGCTGCCTTTGAGGATTTCAAAGTGTACATTTCCTCTCCGCTCGTCCTCACCAAAGCGGACCCAGGAGAGCAACTGTACATGTATCTGGCGGTGGCGGACTTGGCTGTGAGTGCCGTCCTACTCAAGGAGGCAGAAGGCGTTCAGCGGCCAATCTATTTTGTGAGCAAGGCACTGAACGGCCCGGAGACCAGATACACGCTGATGGAGAAGACGGTCCTCGCCTTGATAGCATCCATCAAGCGCCTGGCACCGTACTTCCAGGCACACCCAGTGACTGTATACACAACACAACCTCTCGCCACGATCCTCCGGAATCCCATGGCCAGCGGGAGGATAACCAAATGGTCCCTGATGATCAGCCAGTACAACGTAGAATTCAAGCCGAGGCCGACGATCAAGGGACAGGCGCTGGCAGACTTCATTGCCGAGTGCACTGCGCGCACCGAGGACGATCCCCAAGGCGACAATGATTTCAACAACTGGTGGGAGATGTACACCGATGGGGCCTCGAGTGCAAAGGGTTGTGGCGGAGGAGCAGTGATCACTTCACCCGAGGGTTTCAAGGCCTACTACTCCATGAAATTTGAGTTCAAAGTCACCAACAATGAGGCTGAGTACGAGGCGCTGATCGCAGGACTGAAATGTGCGAAGGCACTCGGCGCAGTTCATCTGAAGGTGAGGATGGACAGTCAGCTGGTGGTAACCCAGATGAATGGGACGGCTGAAACCAGGGAGGAGAGGATGAAGGTTTATAAAGAACTCGCGGAGGAGCAAACCGCGCAGTTCGAACAGGTGATAATCGAACAGGTATCGCGGGTGGAGAACGCCGAGGCTGACATACTATCCAAGCTAGGCAATCCCCCGACCGATGACCCCTCGACGAGCATCCCCCGGCACGTTAGGGGCTTCGTTAGACAAGAGACACTCTCGGCTCCGGCGACGGACGTCATCCGGGCAGAGGCCATCTCCATCGCCGAACCTAATTGGTCGAAGGAGATCGCAGACTACCTCAGGGATGGGACGCTCCCCAAGCCTGAGGGTGATGGCAGCTCTGGACGAGCGGCTTGGATAAAGAGGCGTGCCCCCAACTTCGAACTCATTGATGGAGAACTCTACAAGAAGACGTTCGGCGGGCCATACTTGAGATGCCTCCCGTCGAGCTTGGCAGCGGCCGTCATCGAAGAAATACATGAAGGCATCTGTTCCAGCCACCAGGGTCCCCGTACCTTGGCCCGTAAAATCATTTTGCAGGGGTATTACTGGCCGACCATCCAGCAGGATTGCTTCAATCACACTCGGAGATGCGCAGTGTGCCAGCAGTATGCCCCTGTCCCCGGACGACCGGCAAGCTTCTACACGCCGATGACAGTTGCGCTACCTTTCGCTAGATGGGGCATAGATCTGTTGGGCCCTCTTCCGACAACGACCGGCGGAAGAAAGTTTGTCATTGTGGCGATTGACTATTTCACAAAGTGGGTAGAAGCCGAGCCGCTTGCCTCCATCACCGAGTATCAGTGTCAGAGATTCCTCTGGCAGAATGTCATATGCCGCTTCGGGATCCCCGAGCAGGTCATCACCGACAACGGCCGGCAGTTCGTCGGCAGAGGATTCGAGGCATACTTGGCGAAGTGGGGCATCAGGCACTCTAAGGCCTCGGTGGCCTACCCACAAGCCAACGGCCAGGTGGAGAACATGAACCGGACCATCATGGATGGGATCAAAAAGAAATTGGAAGATTACGCGTCCACCTGGCCGGAGCAGCTCAATTACGTACTCTGGACGTACAGGACAACCCCAAGGACGGCAACCGGCGAGACACCTTTTGCCTTGGCATACGGATTCCAGGCCAAGGTGCCAACGGAAGTGCTGGTGCCCACACATCGCACGAAGCACTTCCAGCCGGAGGATAACGAGGCCAACCTACGAGCGGAGCTCCACTTCATCGAAGAGCGAAGGGACCTAGCAGCTCGTCGCATGGAGGAATATCACCGAGCCACCCAAAGATACTTCAACAAGGCGGTGAAGATCCGCGAAATTGAAGCGGGGGACCTCGTGCTCAGAAAGAGAGAAAAGAGTAAGCCGCTCGAGGGAGGCAAGATGGCCAAAAACTGGGAAGGTCCGTACAAGATCATCAGAAGATATAACCAGGGGACGTTCCTCCTCCACACCTTGGAGGGGAACCACGCGGGGATCTGGAACGTCGAACACCTGAAAAAATTCTACCAATAGTTAAAGATAGATCATTTTTGTAATATTTTGGTCGAAAGCACCATGTAACAAATACCGATCGTCCTCTCTATATTAAAGGGATTACTTCCTATCTTTTACTTCCTACAGAGAGATTAAAAGCCGAAGTGCTATTGAAACGATTTCCTCCTCGAAAAAAAAAAAAGAGGAGAAGGGGAGATACGAATCCTATGAGAGAGGGAGTCTTGACGAGGTATGCCTGATCTTCCTTCACCACGTATGACGAACGTCTCCCGACGCGGAGGTTAGTAGAAACGTGGGGGAGGCTAGACATACCAAAGGGAACCTCGGCAAGATAAACCAGTTCCTCCCATGACCCGTGGATCGACGAACATCTTCTGCTAAAGCAGAGGGCTAGTAGGGCCACGAGCGTGGGGCGACGAAGCAGGGAACCCGCGATAGGGTAAACCAGTGACCTCCTTGCGATCGATGATTGACCGAACGCCTTCTTCGAAGTAAGAAGGTTAGTAGGATCACGACAAGGACGAACGAAGCCTAGTTCCTCCCCCTGATGAGCGGATGACGAAAGCCTTCTGCGAAGCCAGAAGACTAGTAATTCGCAGCTGGGGAATGAACGGAGATAGGGAATCCCGACGTGGATAAACCTGTTTTTTCTCAAAGTGGGGATGACGAACATCTCCTGCGGAGTCAGGAGACAAGTAATCACGAAGCTTGGGAAGGACAAAGACTGATAGAAAGACTCCAAGAAAAAAAAAAAACAGAGCAAGGAATGCTAGACGAACATGGAGCAAACAATGATTCTTATTCTTCGGTACTGATGACTGGAAAGTACAATATGTAAGGTACAAAGTACATAATGAAAAAATGGGTACAAGTACAAAACTATGAGCGAAGAATCAATTTTGGTCAACATCCGGAGTGGGGACCTTAAAAGAGACCTGCTTGGCCTTTTCCCGGGCCTCGGCTTCTTCGCGTTCCTTGCGCTCTCTCAGCAGCTCAAGGGCCCCCCTATGGGCGTCTGCCATCAGGGAATCAAATCCAGCTGCCGCAGGGTCAAAGGGGGCTCCAAAATGACGCTCGAAGACCGGGAGATTCTCTGCCACAAGGCCGACCATACCCTTGAGATAAGTATCGTCGGCAAGATCATCGAGGAAGCGTTCCCCAGTGGGAGTGGCCTGGAGCAATTTGACGCCATCTAGATAAGGGTCCGGGCAGGTGGCCAAAAACTCACCGACGAGCCTCGGAAGGAACCTCATGGCCATGGTATGAATAGCACCAGTGTAAGCCTTGGACTTCTGGAACTCAATGGAACCAGATTCCTTGATCTTCGAAACGTCGGCCTCATAGATGGGGACATGATTATCCACACCCGTACGGCGGATTTCCACCTTTGCCTGCTCCACGGCCCACAACCGGCTACGGAGGTCCACGAGCTCGGCCTCCTGCTTCCTAAGGAGCTCCTTTTGAGAGGCGTTCTCCTGGGCCAGCTTATCGTAGGCGTCGGCCTTCTCTTGGAGCGTCCCGGCCCTCCCTTTGGCGTTCCTCAGAAGGGCATCACATTCAGCCCGCACTCGAGCCATCTCCTTGCCCTGATGCTCAAAGGCCATCCGAGCCCTGTGGAAATACAGCCCGGCCTTGTCCAGGGTACTTTGCCCACACTCCAGGAGATCCTCGGGGGCCTCATGAGCAGCGAAATCTTGGGGGACCTTGAGGTTGAGGCCACACCAGATGGAAGATGCGGTTTGGCCGAAGAGCATCATCGACTCCTTGCGAGGGCCAACCCCGGAGAACTCGATAAGGCCAAGAGAGGACCCGTTGGTTTCTGAAGGCGAAGGGGGACGAGCATCGTCAGGGCCCTTGGTAACATGGACATCTTCATCCCGAAGTCGACGAACCTCAGAGTTGGCCGGAGGAGAAACAGGGGGCTTGTTCCGGGAGGAGGGTCTCCGCTTCAAGGGACTCCCGGGCTCACCATCGGAGTCATCAGCCACTATGATGGCTTTGGAGGCGGTACCATCGATGCGCGGCCTCTTTGAAGCCCCGGCCTCCAATGCGTCGTCTGACCGTCTCCTGCTCGCCCGAGACTCAATCTTGGGGACGAGCGGCTTCCGGCCCTTATCCTCATTCTTGTTGTCGCGGCCGTGGGCGTGCGGAGTAATATTGGTGCGCCCCATGGATGATATAGATGGGAGGACTCCTGCAGAAAGATAGTCAAGACGTTCAGAACCATAACAACGAAAGGGTGATAGGACAATGCAAGTACAAATAGACGCACCTAGTCCGGCCCGAGCCTTGAAAGGCTCGGCCACCAGCGACCGGAGGTTCTGGACGCCAAGACCAGCTATGCGCTTGGCATAGCCAAGCTCCTCATCCGTCATAGGCGGCGGAATGGACTTCACGGGATAGGCGTTCCACCTATCGGAGAATGGCATCGGGGAGCCTACTTCGGCGAGAAAGAACCGCTCCTCCCAGCCGTCCGGGTTCCCGGCGTTGTTTGAGAACAGAACCATGGACGAACGCACAATCAGGGTTAAATACCCCGTACGTCCGAAAGGGGATAACCGGAAGAAGTGATGCAATAGGTCTATGGTGGGGGTCACGTCAACACTGTGACATCGAATTATAAAACCCGCGATGATCCTATAAGCAGCGGGGACGAACTGAGCCGGTGTCACTTTAAGGCTCCTAAAAAGCTCTATATGGAAGCTATGGAGGGGGAAAGGGAGGCCAGCTATAACGGAATCTAGATGGACCACCACATAACCGGGCAGATGGCGCATTGGGTTGCGCAGACGACGATCGTCGTAAACCCTTGGAGGGAGGAACCATTGGCTTATCAACCGATGGTCCGCATTCAACAGACGTTGGCGCTGACGACGAACGCCGGAGAAATTCAGATGATGGCGGCGGGGGGGGGGGGGGGGGGGGGGGGCAGGGTGGCATGCCCCGCTCATAGAACTCTAGATCATCACAAGAGGAACACCCATCGTCAAACCTATCCCCGGTGGACGACGAGCCGTTTCGGGCCCTAGAATCAATGTTTTGGGTTTCTAACTTAGACAAAGACATGACGACGTTCGGTACCTACCGGGGCTCGAGCCTGAGGCAGTGCCGAGAAAAGCTAGAGAGAGAAAGTGGTTGCGCAGCACAAGAGCTAGGGATGAGGCAAATGGAGAATTCGCAAGACCTTGGGTACTTATAGACAGCACCGCGGGATCGCGCCAATCACGGTGGAACATGTGGCCCCTGGATACCGGTACCTACCACGGCATTAAAGGCACCTCGATGTTACCACCCCACAATCACCGCGAAGGAAGCCGGTTTAATGCCACGAGCGTCCCCCATAGGGGCACACAGGGACCGCACCCACAGGCTAAACTCACGGGAAGACGTGCGTATTCGCGGGATGCGTTCATATTTCCATGCTTCACAAAACTGCAACGCAGGTCCAACCAGACGAACGTCCGCGAACTATATCTGGTTTAAGCACAAGGCGTAAAAGGTCATGCTATTCCTAACGCGACGGACTTCTCTATCAAGGCATTGTTCCTGGGGAGTGCGTTTGTATCCCCACATCTAGCTACACAGGCGAACGTCACGGATGGTTATGCCTGTAACCACGTGACGGACGTCTCCACCAACTCCAAAGATTGGGATACAGGAATGAATTATGGACATGAACGTCCTCACGAACTTGGGCTATATCCCATGAGAGCAAAACACTACTAACGATAAAAGAAAACGGGAAGAGTTCATGAACGTAGAGACAATGAGGGGGCAAAAAGAGTTGTGTATTCCTCGGCTCTACTGGCCGGATATTACAGAGTCATGACAAAAAGTTACAAGCTACATTAAACAAAATTCGGGGAGACGGGCCGGGACCCCCCGGGAATGAGTTCTTCTTCATCTTTGGGCTCAGGCTCGGGGGTCGGAGGCTCCGGGACCTCACCCCTGGCTTTAGCTTCCTCCCGCCGGGCGTCCCGCTCCAATTTGCCCACCGCCCGGATCAGCTCAGGATCTGTGGTGTGCCGAGCCAGATTGAAATCGGGGCCCTGAAGAGCAGCAAACACGGGCAGCGTGGCCTTCACCCCTTCATTATAGCCGATGACGAAGGAGGAATCTCCAACATCATACAGGAACTTCTCGGCCAGGGGGGCACTCTCCAGGACCTGGACCCCGAACTTAAGCCGGTCCTTCGGCGCACGCTTCTGCAGCTCGGCGGCGAACACATCGCCGAAAGCGCCGCCGAGATACCTCTGGGCGGCGATCATGAAAGCCCCAGAATTATGATACCCGGTATCATCGACGAACCATTCAGGGGCCTCGTCCTTGGGAGCAGGGAGAGCTGGGACGAGCTTGAACCCGGCCTTCTCCAGAACCGCGAGCTTCGCGGAGGACTCGCGGGCTACCTTCAGGGCGGCCTGCAGTTCATTGTCCTTGGCCGCCAGCTCCTTCTCCTGAAGACGAGCGGCCTCTCTCGCCTTCTTCAGGGCCGCATCTGCCTTATTCTTGGCCTGAAGGGCATCGGCATCCCGAGCAGCCTCGGCCTGCAGGGTAGAGAGCCCAACCTACAAAAGAGACACAGAGGATGAGACTTCAAATCAACAGAATACAGAAATCTACCGCCCGGCAAGGGGCGAAATCTCACCTGAAGAGCGGCGGCCAGAACCGCATTGGAGGCCTCCGAAGACGTCCGGGGAGGCACTTCCACGCCGACTAGAGAGGCAATCTCCTGCCAGACGTCATGAGCCGGACGCCCGAGGGAAGGAAGGATCGACTCTTTCTCTTCGGGGGCCGAAGAGGAAGCCCCCCGGGGCCTTTTGGACTTCTTGTCCTTCGCCTTCTCCCCCTCATGGGGATGGACGACCTGCAAGGGCGCCACAACTTCGGGAGCGCCAGGATTAAGGGTTGGGGCCTGGGACCCCTGTGCCATCACCGTGGCAATGAGGTGCTGTTCCGCCTCGACCGTGCGACGGTCGGCTTGGGAGGCGGAGGAATTGGAGTCTGCTGTTTGGACGGCCTTGGCCTTGGCAAGGGCAGCATCGGCAGCAGCGCCATTGCCCTTCCTCGTTTTGAGGAGCTTCTCGTGATTCATCTGTTCTTGGGTTGGGGGAAGACCTGAAAGGAAAATGGAAAATGTGTTAGATGGACGAGCGTCAGGGATAACTCACCTCGGAGGTCAGGACCGCCCAGTACCCCGAGACGAGCGTAGGAGGGGAGGTGCCCGAGAGTATGGGCGGTACCTATTCCTGCCGCGGCGAGTGCCTCGAAAGTTAGGAAGTCATCTAAGGGCCGGATGCCGCCCGTTGAGATCTTTCTGATGTCTTCCTCCAGATCGTCGATCAGCTCCGGGGACCCTATCTTGGGCGGATAGCCATTCCACCGCAATGGCAGACGAGCATCCGCATACCGCACAAAGAAGAACCGATTCTTCCAATCATGGATGGAACTCGGTGCTCCGCTGAACAACCTCCGTTTCGGACGGGCTGCAATGCTCAGGAAACCGTCGGAATTTTGGGGGGTGAGCTGGTAGAAGTAATGGAACAAGTCCAAAGTGGCGGTGACCCCATTGTCCTTGCAACGGACTAGGAAGGCGGAGAGCCACCGGTATGAATTCGGCATGAGTTGTGCGGGGGCTATTTGATAACGGCAGAAGAATTCCACGAAGAACGGATGAAGAGGGAAGCGCAGCCCAGCCTCGATGGAGTCCAGAAGCACCATAATCATCCCTGGGCGTCTCCTCATCACGTGGGTTGCGCCACGGAGGCTGTATACGGACGGAGGGGAGAAGAACACCTTGAGCTTGTTAAGGGCTACCGGCGAGAAGATCTGCTCGTGGCAGAGGACATTCTTGATCGGGCATAGATGCCTCTCCACATCTATCTTTAGCCCCAGATCAAACACTTCGATGTCGGAACCATCCTGGGCCTCGATCCCAGAGTCATATCCGTCCGGACGGCCGTCCTCACTAGCGGGCTCCTGCTCCCCGACGTCAGCCACGAGGTCCACCACATCGAGGGCCATATTGCCTTGCTCCCCCGAATCAGCACCCTCCTCACAGGGGACAGTCTTAACAACACCAATTTGGGCTTCCCCGGCCTGAACAGTTCCCACGGTAGGGGCCGAGCCAGAACTACCGGAAGTGCTAGTTTCGCCCGAAGAGCGTGAACCGGAGTCGGAAGAGGAGCCCGAGGAAGAACCCGATGAACCCGAACCAGAACTTGACGAGATCTCCATCGAAACCATCTCGGCGAGAATTCAAGACAAGGAAAAGAAGCAGAGGATGAAAATTACCTTAGAAAGGGATTAGCCGAGCTTGGAAGCGGGAGAAGACTTGAAGAGCTGCGGAAATTCGGAAGCAAGAGAGCAGAAATTGGGAACCCTAATCCAGAGGGAAAACCCGACATTTATAGGAGAAACACCGATGGGGGAGCCAACAGGGGGCTGACGCGTGGCAGGGGGCGTATTCCGGCTCACGCGCTGTGCGTGGGGCGAAAGCGTAATGATGACATTTCCTCGGAAAATGCACCGCCGCTACAGCAGCCGTCACCTCGTTTCCTGAACCGTCGACAGCTGTTAAGCACCTTGACCATGAGCGTACGCTTCCACCGGATGCAATAAAACACAAGTACCAAGACACGAACGTCTACTTCGAGGGACTTCATACTTCCTTATGTCCTGCGCATGCTCAGAACATCAGAAGTGGGGGACTTGTGTTGGGTTAACGGCCCAAGCCGAGGTCCGGCCCATTAACCCCTTTTTTACCAGACGCGCGTCCAGTTAGAACACAAGGCTAGCCGCATGCCCATGCTCCTTGGGAAGGGACGGACATCTTGTGTCGAGGGTTGTTAAGGCTCAACGGTCCATCGCGACGAACGTCTATGCAAGGACCAGGGGCAGGACCACGGGCCATCAGGGATGGCGACGAACGTCTCCTGAGCAAGCCCATAGTCATCGGAGGAAATCCAGTCCACATGGTGAGAATCCATCAAGGCCAGGAGACGAACAGCCGAAACCTCTTGAGGGTCACTTGGAGCAGTCCAGCTCGCCTCCCGGGCGGACGAACGTCCCCACTATTTAGGCGGGAAACCTAGATTCTGGCGGGAAGCGCATTTAATGCTGAAGATTTGGTGGTTGAGACACCAGCGGCCCACAGGCTTCCACGTCAGCATAGCCACCTGCCCATTGGTGGGTATAAATAGAAGCATTTATTTCATTGTAAGGGGTTGGCAACTTTCTATTCTTAGCACTCTAGCTATAGTATTCCTACTCACAGCACTTCCACTGCTTGGTAAGACGAACGGCCGACGGAGCCTTAGCGAAAAGTATTGTATTAGGGAGTTATTGAGAGATAATAATACCTAACCAATTACTTGCTGCTTCTTGTTCTCTTTAATCCATATCATTTGCTTGTTGGGCTAGTTCTCTCACACACACTCCACTCGAAATCCTTGGGCTTACGTGTTGGACCCGGGGGTTGAAGGAATAAACTTCAATAGGTGTATAAAAAAATTCTAGAGAAGCTTTGATGAGATTAGTACGTAGAAGCTTCCTATTTCTATGAGAATCTTGTGGAGAGCTCTTGAGTGAGTGTAGAAAGCTGAGTGAGAATATCTTGAGAGCAGAGAGTGGGAGCCTTCTTGTGAGAGAATAAGCCTCAAAGATATCATTTGATGAAGTGTATGTGATCGATCGAGTTAGGTAGAGTGGCGTGGTCTCAGATACAAAGTGAGTAAGGGTAATACAAAGTGTTATTGTCATATTGAGTTTTTGTATTATGAGTCAAGCATTATGTAATGAACTAATTTGTGCTAACGTATTACCCATTTATTGTTTGTATTATATTCTGAGAAAATACACAATAATTTTAAGTCTTTCGTACGCCCCTCCTTCGAAAAATCTCTGGCTCCGCCACTGCATTCATGGAAAGGTAACTCACGTGTATGCAAAATGTAACTTATTGAAACAAGTCTTAATGTAACTCTCCCGTATGAAAATGGGCGTGTTTGACATTCAGCGGTTAGAGGTTAGCGGATAGTGGGTAATGTTAACGGGTTGTCAATAGCGGATTCAGTCAGCGGGTTTGACTAACTAAATAAATTGGCGGGTTATTAAAAGATGTTTGGTAACTTATCTGTTTGGCCGTAAAATTAGTAGAAAACGTCATTTTTTGAAACTCCAATCCAAAACTCTCCTATTAGCATCGTTTTCATTTCAGCGTTTTCGTCCGAAAACGCTAGTGCCGAACCACTATTTACCAAACAACGTTTTCACTTATTGAAAACGTTGAAAGTGGTCAAACCGCCATTTTTTGGATGAAATGCCGTTTACCAAACACCCCCAATGTAACTCGCACACATGAAGCTGTAAATTGCGCATAAGAAGAGGTCAGCAATGACTTTTCTACGCCTAGCACCTGCAACTTGACTTTTCTTCCTTTCTTTCTTTCCCTTTCTCTTCTACTTCCTAGTTCTCTGCTCATTTTGCCCGGCATCACTTCACCCTACTCGCTGGTGTTTGCTTCCTGTGCCTATTCCTCTGCATTGCCGCCGACTAGGGTCTACAGCCGGAATGAAACTACGAAGCAATCGGGAGGGAGGAGCCCATGGCTGCTGGTACTGACGGACAAGCCCTTTTCAACCTATAAAGGATAAGGAGCCTTCGGCCAGAGTTGCTGGAGGATAAGGAATGACCTGGCCTGGTCGCTACTTCCCGGCGAGAGCGGTAACGGCGTCGGAGATTCACTAAACAGCTCCCGAAGCTGAAAACCGGTGGATGAGGCGAAGAATAGAAGGCTCTTCTTAAACGGGAAGGGAGATTGAAATTGGTGGTAACATGGGAGAAGAAAGAGTGTGTGGAACAAAGAAGATGGAAGAAGGCCGAAGGGGAAGGTGAAAGAGAAAACAAAAAAGAAAGAAAAAGGAAAAGGAATAAAGAAAGTAAAATGAAAAAATAGAAAAAAGGAAAACTGCCAGTGTGTCCCACGTGTACAAAATATAACCTACAACCTGTTCATTACCGGCCAAAAAGAGGATTTGGCATTTTTTAATGAGTACGAGGGTTTGATTGATCGGATTTTTAGTAGGGGGGCTTAATTGATTTTTTTGAAAAGTTAGGGGGCTCTTTTGATAGTTTTCCCTAAATAAAGTGTATGCATATAAAAAATACAAAAAGTAGTGTATGACAATGAAATGCAATATACTTATTTTATTTAGATTAGAAACTTTTTCATTATGAATGGATAAAGAATTAAAAAAAATAGATTGATGAGTTTTTATGTAAGTCAAAGATAAAGAAAAGTAAAGAAGAAGAAGCTAATGAATAATAAAAAAGATACATTGCAAGGAAGAAAAAGAGAGTGCAAATATGTAGTGGTATCAATAAACTGTGCGCACGGTGTAACGATATCACATTATAATTCACAGAAAAAATACTTCATATTAGAAGTCCAAAATATTAAAAATAGATACTTCATTTGTTCCTTATAAGTTTTTCATTTTTATCCCCAAAAAAATTGATTTTATTTTTAATTAATTAATTTGTTGTTCTTATTATTTCTCTGTTCTCTACACAAATCACAATCACACAACTTTTATTGTATTATTTCTTTGTGCCGAACAAATTTGGCCAAGTTTTGGGGGCAAAACGAGTATCTTAGACTCATAAATTCTTACATTCAGGGGCGGAATCAATATGATTTAGGTTGGAAGGTGTTGTTAAGAAAAAATGGCATGGATATAACTGTTGGGCTTTTCAATGACAAAACTATGACCTTATTTTACTTTTCCAAAAATATGACTTAACTTACATACAAAGCTCACCACGACTCACCCGGTCTCAGTTTTCGTCTCTCCCATCCCAAGACCTTCAAACTTCCATCGATGCTCTTCACTTTGCCCCCTATGAACTGCGCCGCGCTGCCACACGATTCACGTCGGCCTTTCACCTTCCACTATCTCCATAGTCGATCAATCGATCTCTCTCGTTGTCCGCTGCTCGTCATCGTCCGCAATTTCTGCCGTTCTCCTCCCTCTTCTCAATTTTCTAACCGGCGATTGGGATGAAAATAGGAGGCGATTTCTATCTGTGGCGGCGGATGGAGGGGATTGGGGGTTGAAGATGTCATCTGGCTGAGGGCGATGTGACTGGATTTGGCCGGCGTGTGGCGCGCTGGCGGGTGATCCAGATTCAGATCGAACAACTAGGGTGGGGATGCTGGAGCAAAACCGGGTTGCAGAGGAGGGGTTGGGCCGAGGGATTGAGGCACCAGTAAAGGCAGGGGAGGGGCTGGGGCTTGGGAGGGTGCATGCGGTGGGCGGTGGCGCCAGCGGTGGCGCTGAGCATTGGGCTGATGGTCAATGGGTTTGGGGGGCTAGTAGGAACCATCTAGCCAGCTAGGGAGGGGGCTGGTGGGATGTGTAGATGGGTTGGTGGGCTGGGGAGGGGGGCTGGTTGGGTTGAGAAGGGGGGTTGATGTGATCGTCATGTTGCCGGGTGTGGAGAGGGGTCTAGAGAGGAGGAAGGGGCGGCCAGCCAGTGGACAGTGCGATAAAGGTGGGCATGCGAAGGGATAGGGCGGCCGTTAGTGGGCGGAGTTGGGGGTGGTGTGTCACTATGATAGGTATCATTGTAATCCGTGTCATTTTTGGTCATAGTCACTGTGGCGACGGAGTCACTGTGGACGGTGGGGCCGTCACTGTGGCCGGTGGGGCAGTCACTGTGGGCGTTGGGCGGTCACTACGACGGCGGAGTCACTTTGACCGAAGTCACTTTAGCCGGAGTCACTTTATAGTGTAGGATTTAATTGTAATGTTGGTCACATTTTTGTAATTTTTTAAAAAAGATCACTTTTTTGTCTTTTAACCTATTTTTAGTAATATCTGGGCCAAAAGGCCTGTTGTTAATGGCAGTGCTGAAAAATGTATTAGAGGCACAATAAGGAAAAGAGGGAAAGATATAAAAACCTATCACATTTGAGGTGAAGGAGTGAGAGTTAATCTTACTGTATTTGAGGGGTTTTCCCCTTAATAATAATACCTATTTGAAGCCAATTTCCAAAAAAAAATTGACTAGTTTTAAAATTTTACAAAAAAATGATTAAGTCATATATTTGAAAAAACATAATGTCACTGTGTTTTTTCCATGTCACTGAAAGTTGTCATTGTCTCTGTTAAAATATGTCATTGTCAAATTTTCATGTCACTTTTAGATGTCATTGCCGCCATAAAATGTCACTATGCCGCAGTGAAATGTCACTATGACCGTTTCAGCATTTCCACTCGGTGAAACTACCACCGGTTACGTCACTGACACCACCGCCGTCGGCCGCCATGGCGGCGAATGTCACCCAACAGTGACCTTCCCAAGCCCCCATCCTCAACCCCTGCAACAGCTGACTCCCACAACCACAACCCACCTTCAGCCCCTGCAACTGCGACAGCCCTCCACCGCACACCGCACCAAAGCCGCCATACATTGTCGTAACCAGTGACCCCTTCTGCTGCCTCAAGGCTCAAGCCATGTTGTAACCCGTAACCCTCCCTTGCTCCTCACTATAACTGTCGCCCCATAAACCCTAGCCACCATCGCCCACCCACCTAGTCGCCGCCAACCCAGAGTAGCCCACCTTGTAACCCTCGCCGCCACCCCACGCATAACCCTAGCCACCTCTGAGGCGACCTGAAGGCGCGGTGACCGGGAGGCGAAGGCGGTGACCAGGAACCAAAGGGAAGATCTGGACGCAGGTCTATGGAATAGGAGACATGACCTGGAGGCGAAGCTATCTTCTTCATCTTCGTTGCAGCTTTGTCGTTGGAGGCTTGATTGGAGGTGCAGAGAGAGTTGATGTGTTGGGAGAGGAAAAGATTTGGGCGGCTGAACAGTTACCTTTTGTAACTTTTTTGTCATTCCAGAAATTAGTTATACTAGATTTTTCACCCGTGCTTCGCACGGGATGCAGTTAGTAAATACAGAAAAAAATTATTTGCGCATGTAAAAAAAATATTGTGATAAAGATAGAAAAATGCATGTATTGTTTTTAACAAAAGTAAATAAAGATAAAAATTACAAATTATTATATATTTCTTTGTAAACAACATTTAAAGTCTTCTTTACCGGTTTTTCGTCATTATCACATATAATAAACTTCAATCCAGATAGAGACATTACTCTTGAGACGCGATGTATAATTATATTCCTTACTTTTTTTTGGAACCCAGTTTTATGCCACTTGAAAGTGGGGTAAGGGCCGAGGAACACCTTACCATTTTATATATTCCATACTATTGTTGATGGTCATCGCGTAACTAAACATCAAAATGAATTGTCTATGCTGAAATGTGAATGACTGTACGTCAAATGGAGTCAAGCTAAGTTTCGGAATAAGTAACCGTTGTCTTGCATTTGTTCTTGACACCATCTGAGCATCGAGAATATGTGTTCTGAATTTAGTGATAATAAGGTGAGTGCCATTACACAATTCGAAAGAATGATCGATATCTCTCATTAGCATCATAGGTGCGCCCAATTTCAACTTCATCTCATGGCTTGGTACACCAGAGCATTTAATGGTATTGAGAAATTCTGAAAAAAAAAAAATGAGTCTCTTGATGGAGTACACTATCTTAACGAGAAGAATATACTAAATCTGAGTTTAAGAATGTGTTTACCACACCTGGAGTCAGCCCAACATGTAATCATTGATCTTGTCACGTTCATCAATAGCCTAATATTAGGTTAATATTAATCAAATGGATCATAATGCTTTAAAATCACCAAATAATTAATCAATTCTCATGTGTTCTCTGATGAGGAAGATTTGTTTTGGGGGTCCAAGTGAGCAAGATTTGTTTTATGTAGTTCTATGAGGATTGAACATCGTTATTTTAAATATTTTACTCAAAATAGTTCTGCCCACAACTCTTACTTTTGTTAAAGACATGATAATATATTCGCCAAATATTTTTTTAGTATTTTAATGACAATTGAATCTATTCAATTCATCTAAAAAGTAAAAACTTATAAAATTCCAAGCTATAAGAAAACTTTGAATTGCATAGTAGAACTTTGATTTTGTTACTTGATTTTGTTACTTGATTTGATTGGAATTTTTATAATTTTATAAAAAAGTAATAATAAATATTACGACAAACTTTGAATTGTTTTTATGAAAGCTATAAGAATTGCATGGTGCTGAATAGTTTCTAATGTTTGGGAAGGTAGAAGTGAGAATAGTATTGCGAACAACAGGTTGGTTTATAAATCATGTATAGGCTCTACTCACATGAATTAGGCCAAACCTTCAAAATTGCATACTAAACCTTCTTATGACGTGCTCTGTACACACATAAAGGGTACAAATTAATTATTTAGGTTAATTTTCCAAATGATTTAGTTATTTCATACAAAACAATTGCAAAAGTTTCACCAATTCAACCACCTTATGAAAATCCTCTTATGAAATTCCATGAGTTAACCAAGCATTACAGCCCAACTGGTTGTGATGTTCCTGATATGCACTAATTAGTAGTGCATAAGTGTATGTTTTTATGTTTGATTTGTGTGGATTGTTTACCGTTTTATTTAGTTTGTAAACATTTGTGTGATTTTAGTTGTAATTGTATTTTAATCTTCATTTATAAGTTGTAAAGTAGAATTAGGAATTATGGTGTTGAAAAGGAGGACTTTGAAGTGAAGAAAAAGGAGATTGGACTGTCCAGGAGCTGAAACCCGACCGGGTATAACACACTACCCGGTCGGGTAAGATTTAACAAACGAAGGTGGCTGGAAATTACACAGACCCGGTCGGGTCCCCTATGCCACCCGGTCGGGTCAGACTTGACCCGGAACATCAGAACGTGCCGAAAATCACCAGAACGTGGAGGATATCTAATTTTGACCGGACCCGGTCAGGTAGGCACTTGACCCGGTCGAGTAACCGGCCCAAGGTGTTGAAAAACACCTATAAATAGCACACTTTTCCTTCACAAATAATCATTCCTTCTTCCATACTCTTAAGCTCAGTTGAGAATAGTATTTCTTTTATATTTTTATAGCATGTTTAGTCTCCAAATGAGTAGCTAAACTTCCATTTCTTGGTGTTGCTCTTGAAGCTTGTTAATTATTAAAGTTGTGAGTTATTTTCTTAACTTCTTCCCTTGAATATTAATTCTTCCCTTAATCTATCTATATATTAATGTTGGGGAGTGTTGCTAAGATTAGTTAACATCTCGACATTAGTTATAGTAGTATTTATTTTCTTCCTATATATTAATGTTGGGGAGTGTTGCTAAGATGACAATTAGTTAACATCTCGACATTAGTTATAGTGGAATTTATTTTCTTCCTCTATATATTAATGTTGGGAGTGTTGCTAAGATGACAATTAGTTAACATCTTGACATTAGTTATAGTAGGATTTATCATCTTTAATATTCTTCCTTGAATATTAATTAATTCCTATTCATATTTCATATTAATATTTTGAACATTACTTAAAGGATCAATTAGTTTTGTTTCATATATTAATTATTAGTAGAATCGATCGACGAATACGCTTGTTAATCGTTGATGGTTTCACAAGTAAGTAACTTCGGTTTATTAATGCACGGTCGTGGTTAATAAACTTAAGAGGGATTAATTTTGTTGGTTAAACCGAAACCGTTGTGTTGAGGTTATCAATCTCAATTGATTTCATCAAGAAGTTGAGAGATTAAATGCTACTATCAAGTCAGTATATGGCGGTGTTCTATACTTGACTAATAGTAAGAGTTATTAATGAACGGTCGTTGTTAATAACTACTCTCGATGAATTGGATATACTCCTCGATTGAATATTCGAGAGGGGATAAGTTATAGATATAACAATGATCGACTAAAATATATCAACAAGTGGAAAGTAGCAATGCCAAGTTCTTTTTATCTTTAAATTAAATCTCATATAAGTCGTTCATCTTCGTATTTAATTAAATTAAATCACTCAATCCCAAAACCCCCCTTATTTACTAGTTTTAGTAAAAAGAGAATTATTCATTTCCCTGTGGATACGAACTCTACTTCACATATACTACGTATAAGTGTTAGTATCGAATATTATTTTGACGCACCGTGACAAAGTGCCCGTCAGTTACTGTGCCTAGTGGGAGATCTCGAGTTCGAAACCCATTAGGCACATAAGGGTTTGGAACTCAATGGAGTGAGTTTCAGCCATGATTACTCCAGCCTCCCCATGCCCCCCTCCCCCAGACCTCTCTAGAGTAAAAAAAAAAGAAATTCCAAGAGTCAGCTTTCTTATACCTGTAATATACTTGCTAATTAGTTTGAATTAGGTAACACATTAACAATTTCATATCAAACTTTTTTCTGACGTGCCTTGTACACGTATAAGGATATAAACTAATTATTTATGTTATTTTTCAAATAATTCAGTTATTTCCTACAAAATATCTTGAAACATATATTCCATCTGTCCCACTGGTCTATGTCAACTTTCATTTTTTGTTTGTCCCCAAATACTTTGCAACTTTCCTTTTACAGCAATGAATTTATGGTTTTATTAATGGTGACAACTCCGGTACCTATTTAAAAAATGGGGTACCGTACCTACCATCCATTTGATTGGTCCAAATCATTATATCATTTTTAATTTAGATTTAAATAATTCAACTGCAACATTTTGATTGGTCCATGCATGTTGACAAAGGTATGATACCTTAAGGGTACCATAGAATCTACCTTTATTTAATTATCTTTCCTCTACACAAATCTCAACCACACAATTTTTACTATTCTAATTTTCCACCTAGCATCAACTTGGCAAAGTTAAGAGGGTGGGAGGTAAATATTAATTATCGTTCTAAGTCTGATTCAGTATATAATCTAGGAGCTATACATCTTGTTGAATATATAAATTATACATTCATAATTAACTTTCCCTAATTTGTTTATTCATAATAATTGTTCTGTCTGATTCTTTCACTATTTATTTAAAAAAATGAAAAGTGAGTCTGATTCATATTCAGTAAGCTCAAGTATTAAATATATCTCATTGCTAAACCTAGATATTTGTTCATCACGATAAGAAAATACTCCGTACATAAATCAACATGAGATTCAGATCTGACATCCAGATTTGAAGACGGTTTAATGCTTATTAATAAAAGCAAGGGAAAGAGCATGATTATGAATACTTTTAAAAGTATTTACAAAATAATATTGAATCAGTTAACCTTGATCAAACCGATCATGGGAAATAGCTACACACTCACTATCTTAAACTGAATGAAATGATACCTGAAAAAAAAAAGAACACAGTTAGTAATAAAAACAGAATCCTTTAACTTTGTTTCATCTAATAATGATTAAATTATAGAGAGACATTACAATTTCAATTTAAAGATAAGTTTTAATTGAAGAAGTAGTGAGAGCAATACGAACGACGAGAATTCAGATGGAGACTGGAGTGAGGCCCGCCTTCATAGCGAGAGATGAGTATGGAGACCTGCAGCGATAAAAGGAGAAACGTAACAATAGTAATTTTGAGTCGTAGATCCGCTAATGTGAATGGTGCGGCTCAAATGCGTAGAATGATTTTTGTCCAAAGTAGTGCAATCATGTAGAATGATTTTTGTCTAATAAAACCCTACAGGTAATATTAAGCTCATTCTTTCTTTATCTTATACGGAGTATACATAAACGAAGAATCTTCTTTAACACAACTTTCCCTCCATGTTTGCATTAAATTCATCGTTACAATATTAATATTTATCCTATTAATACATAATCTTGTAGGTAATTTTTTCTTTCATTATTCTTCATTCTATAATTTTTTGATATCTTTTTTTTTTTGAAAAGTAACTTTATTAAAAATGAAACAAACAAAAGTTCAAGGAAATACAGAAAGAATAAAAAACAAGAATAACCCAACCCAAATTTAAAACGAGAGACCCTAAATAATCGAGCCCTCTAGCAAGACTTTAAAGCTATATCTGAGTTTGTGATCTTGTTTTCATGAGATGCACCTGTTGATTCTTCTTTTCGTACATTCTTTTCTGAGTGTCCAAATTCTCAATGGATAAGTAGTTGTCTTGTGTGACTAATAGCTAGAACTTTTTGGCAAATACTCTCATTTGCCTCGGTATCCCAAAGGTATTCCATTATCAAGAATCCTTTTTTCAGATGTGACCAATAAATTCATCCATCAAATAAGTGGAGTGAGAATCCTCATAAATTCTCTCACAATCAAAAGCTTCAGAATGAGACGTTGTAGGAAACAAGTCATATGGATCTAGAACTCCGAACTTTTCGAGGTCAGCTTGCCTCAAGGAATTCTCTGTTCTAAAATTATCGATGAGTCTCTAAATACTCAAAGTAGAGACAAAGAGTCTCCCAAATCCGTAAAGTAGATAGTGAGAAAGTGAGTTTACCCAATTTGTCAATGTAGCTTGAAAAAATTCTTTAAGGTTGGATTCATGAGTCTTCAATATCTTCTATCATACAAATGAAGTACTGTTCAAGTTATAAAATTAACAGTCAAAATAAGAAATGTTTGAAAGTGCAATCTGCAAGTAGGGGTGGGAATTTTTCCCCGAATCTCGAATCCCGATTCCGATCCCGATATTCCCGATCCCGACTAAGTCGGGACGGGATCAGGATTTTTTAAAAAGAAAAGTCTGGATCAGGAAAATCCCGACACCCCGACACTATATACATATACATATAGCAATATATATATATATATATATATATATATATATATATATATATATATATACACACACACACACATAAACGTAGAATATAATTGTATATGAATATATATAAAAAAAGAATATACATTTAAAAAAAATAATATGTATCTAAGTATTTGAATATCTTTTTTACTTACTTATTCCTGATCTTTTATTACAATATCAAACTTCTAAAACAATTCGACATTTGTCCCAAACTGAATATTTTGGATGCTAACTAAATAGAGATCATTCTTGATCCCGACAATCTAAATCACAACAATATTACAACTATAATTGTATAGCAATAAAAATATATATACATAAACATAGTATATAATTGTATATGAATATATAAAAGGAAAAATTGAAAATAATAATCTCAACTATTGCCGATCCACTGAAAATAATCCCAACTATTGATTATTTTTGTATAATCCCAACTATATAGACTATCCGCCAATAATGGTCCATGACCAGATATTACTTCTATAAAAAGTGAATTTTACATAGAAATTAAGCATAAAAATTAAAAGTTGAGATTATTTATAGAGATTACTTGTTATATCTCATCTCATCCACTTTAGAAACTACAAGAATTTATTCATAGGGACCATTATTGGCGGAAGGTCCCTAAAGTTGGGATTATTCTGGAATAATCAATAGTTGGGATTATTATGAGCGGACCGCCAATAGTTGGGATTATTACTATCAATTTTTTCTATATAAAAAAAGAATATACATTTATAAAAAATGGATATGTATCTAAGTATTTGAATATCTTTTTTACTTACTTATTCCTGATCTTTTATGTTACAATATCAAACTTCTAAAACTATTCGACATCTGTCCCAAACTGAATATTCTGGATGCTAACTAAATAGAGATTATTCTTGATCCCGACAATCTAAATCACAACAATATTACAATTTTTGCAGGTTTGATGAACTCTTTAAAAAATCAGGATCGAGACTAAGATTTCTTTCTTTAGTAAATAATCATAGTATGTATTTAGGCTAAAGGGTCAAATAGGTACATGAACTAACTTAATGTGTTCAATTAGCCCCTTATATAGGAGGTTCTGCCCGGCCGTCGCCAATTGGGGCGGTTCCTGATGGAATTTTTTGATGAAATTTTGTGAGCATCTTCTTCATTAAGTCTAGTAGTTTACCCATACCAAATTTCAGCTAAAAATTCAACCGAGAAGGCAGTCAAATGATTTTTTGAAAATAACTGCGCAGTTAAACATGCAGCGCAATACATTTCGGAAAATCATTTGACTGCTTTCCCAACTTTATTTTTAGCTGAAATTTGGTATGGGTAAACTAGACTTAATGAAGAAGATGCTCAAAAAATTTCATCAAATTTTTTTACCGGGAACCGCCCCAATTGGCAATGGCCGGGCAGAACCTCCTATATAACAGGCTAATTGAACCTCCTATGTATTTATACATTATATTCATTGGTCACAGAGTTTCTCAATGAGTCTACTTAGTTTTAAATTTTAAATAATATACGTTACTCATCCTTCTTTTAGTGACTTTTTATATAATTTTTGAAGTATGTTTCACAAAGTCTTGATAGTGTATTCAAAAATTATATTATTAATTAATTGAAGTTATAAATAAAAATTATTCTAAAAGTACGTACTAGTGTGAATTTGAGATGATAATTATTACAATAAACTTTATAAGTAGATGGTGATAAATATGGTATAATAATGACCAAAGAATAATGTTGAAACCACTAAATATCAAAGTTACTGTTTAACTAAAGAAATTACATAATTTTATGTTTGATACTTCATTGTCGGGATTAAGCGGGATTCCCGATCGGGAACCTGACTTGATCGGGATTTTAATATCAGGATCCCGACTTAATCGGGACGGGATACGTGATTCTCTTTTATTTTGAATCGGGATCAGGACGGGATCGGGATTTTGACAATCTACTTTGATTTTAAAACATCATTCTTTGAAAATTTAAAGCCCAACACACTAGAAACTATTTCTCATTTACTTCGTATGATGTATCTAAATAACCATTTATCTTCATGTTACATTTTTATTCTTAAATACTTTTATTGAAGATGTTATAATGTATAATAATTATTATCATACTTCTAAAGTTATTTAATGGAGTGTTTACTTTTTTTTTCTATTAAAACCTATGTCTGATTTAAGTAGTATTTGTATATAAAATTGTTTACTTTCTACGCAAAATACACGATGCGAATTGAGTAAAATAATCAATTTAGTATTATTCTTGACTCGTAAAGCCATTAAGGAATTTCATTTATTAACAGAAAAAACGTCTTAATAGACATTTTAATGAAAAGGAGTACTAAATTCCAATTCAATGATTAAGCCAGTTTTTTACTTAATTACTGAACAGTTAAGTTACTATTCTCATTAAGTCCATTAAGTAAAAAATAAACAGCCCCTAGTATGATAACTCAAATTAAGTACCATGTAACTCACTGGTGAAATAATGGTATTTTTAAAATAAGAGAAGGGCAAAGGTTGTCAACACCTCATCAAGAACACCTCAATTTGGGTGTTAAAAATGATAGATTTCGGCCTTTTGAAATGTGAATGTTATGGTTAACACTCTTAAACACTTATTAACTCTTCTGGTTTTTCTAATTTCTCTCCCAAAAAAATGTTGGATCCAACACTCCTTAGTATTTTCATTACTAATACCTTCAATATCAAGCCCAATCATAAATACTGTATGTTTTCCCCAAGCTAGTGTCCCCTCAACACATACCATGTCCAATCATAAATATTTTTCCCCAAGTGTGCACCTTTTATTGCTATATGCCTACATATATTGCCTATAACATTGATTTTTTCAGTGCTACCCCACTTGCTTATATCTACATCGAAGTTAACTTTCTGCCCGGTGTTGTGGAGCCTTCAAAGATGAGGTGTCATTCTTTTTTTTACATTGAAGTTACCGCATTAAATATCCAAACATATTACCACAAATTGCTGCAATTAAGGTCGAACAAAAGCAAATAAGTGAGTAGTTTCAACGCAATTGTTGTGGGTTTGGGTAAACTAAATTGAAACTAAAGACAGAAAGCACATGAAAGAAATAAAACAGAAATGGGAGATTGAACATATGAAAATTACAATATATGTGCATAGATGTGAATGAAAACATATACGTAATGATAAACACATAAATAAATTCCTCTAAAAATATATACATAATGTTACCACATTTAGTTGAAGTTCTTATTTTCTATGTCACATTAAGTTTAATACTACGATTTTGTAAGCAGATGGAAATACATTGTAATGGTCATGATGCATAATTGAGCACTCAATACTTCAGTACTGTCATGGTAAAACCTCCATGCATGAATTTGAAGACTACAAAAACAAAACATTTAGTTTCTAGTTTTTTACAAGCTAAACATGAAATAAGTTACAAATAAGAGTGTCTAAAGCAGTTGAAGCCTCACAAGTCACAAGTTGTTGGTATGTTCCTTGTATGGTTTCTCTTGTGAGTGTTGTTGATTATTCACAAAATCTAAAATCACGGAGGAAGAAGTCGGCAGTCCCATGAAATTGCTAGTAGTGTTGATCAACTCATTACCAAATTGTGAAATAGTATTGTCCATCAACCCTTGTGGCATGCATGCATAATCATCAGTACTATTGCATATAACAGCTTGATTATGATCCATTACTGTTGGTTGGCATACATTATTACCTCTAAATTGTAATGCTCTAAGGAGCAATGAATTGACGGATGAAAGATTTGAGCTAAGCAACGGTGGTGACCAGGGGAGTAGGGGGAGAGTAGCATTCATGTTGATGTTGCTGTTCATGATGCCCATATACACACCCTCATTGCTGTCGTAATTTGGCAAATAAATGTTGCTGTTGATCCCGGCATGAGAAGAATATGATACTATCGTGTCAAATTTCGGTTGATCGTTATCTCCCGATTCATTGGCTATGGTGGTGCTGGTATCACAAGGAGACTCTAGAGATTGTGGTGAAGATGTTGTTTGTTGAGATTTTCTCAATGTTGTATTAGATTTTTGGAATACCCTACACACCACCCATTCCTCCTGAATATATATGGAAAGATTGATTAATTATCCATGCTTTAACAACTCAAATAATAATACATAATTGATTTTTTCATCACATGTTAACATCAAAATTGGATTTGCATTTCATGTTTTAAAATTTAGAGTTTCATTGTACAATAGTTTTTCCCCTAGCAGCTATTAAATATTATTTTAACTAGACGGAAACTATTTTTCCTGTCCAATAAACACATAATTTGGTTCGATATGCAAACATATATCAATATCTAATCGAATTGTATACCCTAGATTGCTTAAAAATCTAATATAGAAAACAGATGTGAATGTGATGTGCGAACTCAATCAAAGGGTTTAAATGTTTGATATAAAATCCAATTTTGATATAATCATAGGATAAAAAAGATAATTTTCCGTAACCGTATTATATTCCACAAATGCTATTTAACCAACATTTATGTAGTCTATTAAAATCCATGATAGAGTAAAATACTGCAACCATTTGTAATTTCTTATCATTCATGTATGCACACATACACCCCCTCATACATAATCCCTGACAAACTTGAGAGAGAAATGAAAATGGTCAAAGAGACCATTTTACTATTTGAGATGATTGTTCTAAAAATCAACCTAATCAGTCCGATTAATTGGTGCCTAGGCGCTAGAAACCCTAAATGTGTAGGACTAATCGGCCTAGTCGGCGCCTAATCGGTGCCTAGGCGTTAGTCGCCCCGCCCCTCAAACAAAGTTTGAGATGCTCTGATCTCCAATTATTTCGTTAAAAAAAACAAAGTTTGAGATGCATCACATAAACCTGTATGCTAATTAAGAAAGTACCATACACACATGCTGACTTAAAATGTTAATCTAGTCACTTTATTATAATTCGACCTCTAATGGGCTACATGTGCTAACTTAAAAATTAAGAAATTTCATACGCTATAAATAAATCCTAAATTAAAAAAAGATCCAAAATATACAAATAACATGAAAAACTTAAAAAAAATCGGATCTTATATACGGAGTACATCTCATCTCATACACATAAAGGGAGAATCCTCCCCGGCACCATTTTCCAGCTTTACCAGTTATCCCCTTATGTATATAAGATTTGTTTACAATTTATCTACGTAGTATTTATGGATATACACTTACAACACCTAAACATGTAAGCTCCGCACGATATTCCAAAATGTTGTGAAAAAATGGAACAACCCTGCCTTGCGCCATACCACCCATATATATTGCGGCCTCCGTAAAATACTACTTCCATAATTCCATATAGAAGAAATTCCACTTTTGGTACTCCGAGTTTTGCACCAATTCCACATTTAGTCCTCATCTTTCACTTTATCCATTTTTGGTACCTGACTATTGTTTTTCTGACCATTTTCGGTCCATCTCTGGACATTTTTACTACTGAAAAAGGACTATATATGGTCAAGAAAACAATAGTCAGGTACAAAAAATGGATAAAGTAAAAGATGAGGACTAAATGTGGAATTGGTGCATAATTCGGAGGACCAAAAGTGGAATTTTTTCTTGCATATATCATTAAAACAAGTTACATTCCATATTTGGTTTTCTGTTCAAAATATTGGGGTTCAACTGATGTTTTAATTATTAATAAGACTTCTCATCATCATTACCCCAGTGCCGCAAAGGCTCCCATAATTCCATAATTCCAGATATCACCAAAACAAGTTACATTCCATATTTGGTTTTCTGCATAATGTTTTTTAACCTTGTAATTCATTTTTTCTTTTCAGTTTTTAAAAGTATTAAGCAACCTTCGTTTCATAACGAAATATATATGGCTAATAGGTTTTCTAATTTACTTTGTCCATTCGTTCCAAAAATAGTTAAACCTTTTTCATACTTTAATTGACATTAGTTAGTCTTGCATAGTTTAGGGTAGAGTTGTGTAGTAAACTCTACTAATAGTCTCCAAAAGGTTATGAAAAAAGTTTATAGTAGATTGGGTTATGTCATTGACATCAGTTCTTTTGAAGATGGCCCCACCATTATATAGGGATTATAATTAAAATAATATACTCCTTCCATATTTTTCGATTTGGGGTTTTAAGTTTTTCAAAGAGACTAAAAAGTGGTAGAGGTAATGAATAATGTAAAAAAATGTAAAACTTAGGAAAAAGTACATGGAAAAAGTAAGAAAGAGAACATAAGTTAGAAAAAATATACTACGTAAAAGAGGAGATGAAAATAAAAGTAAGACATGATAAATAAAAATGTTGCAAATATTAAAAATATTCCTAAAAGAAATACTTCGTATGTAGTATATGCAAATAATAAATAAGGAGGTAGTCTATTGCAAGGGGGGAAGATTTTTTGTACAGAGATCTAAAATGAAAATATTGTAGGGACTAAAAGACATTTAAGCCTATTAATAACGTTTTTTTTACAAAAGTATTTATATAATGAACACTTCCTATATTTTTCTTTCATATCAGAAATATCTAAAAGCAATGGTTAGAGTTTAATGTCAATATGCTATGTGTATGTAATCGATATCATGTGTCTAGTAACAATTTTCAAAGAGTCGCCGGTTTTTATGACATGGAACTAATACTCCATCTATTTACTTTTACCAATTCTACTAATATGTCTGTTTTTCGAAGTGACTAAGAATGTTGATGATAGGAAAAAAAAAAAAAAGGAAAAGTATCTTTAGTCATTTCTCATCAATTTACTTATAAACTTACTGAACATCAGAGAAAAGGAAGATAAAACAATGGTGGTCATTTCTCTTGATGCATTACATATTTACATGTGGTAAAGTTGAACGAGCAAATAAGGAATCACGAAATAATGCAGTGCAAGTAATTATTTAAAACATTGACATCAACATCATCATTACCCTAGTGCCGCAAAGGCTCCCACACCTTCGGTGGGGTGGGGGGTCGAGTGTACGCAGTCTTACCGTTGTACTAAACCATAGAGACTGTTTCCGGATAACCCATACATTTAAAACATTGACATATGTGATATAATTTTTTTTATATCTAAAGTAAAACTATAGAGAGTAATGGTGATATACCTTGGTAGGTTTGAAGGCATGTTTAGGTTCGCGCCTATATTCATGCATAACCCAGTTGGTTTTCTCACCCTTTGGGGCTCTTCCTCTGTAAAACACCAGTGTTTTCTTCATCCCCACCAACACACTGCCACCTCGAAAGATCTCTTTGTCTTTGCCGGTCGTCTTCCAATACCCCGCTTCAGTTGCCCGATTGGTCCTAAGGCCAGTCGGGTATTTGCGGTCCCTGAGGTTGAAGAAGTACCATTCCTTCTCTCCCATTGATGCTTTTCCTGTTTTTTAATGTTTTTAAAATTTAAACCACAATTGACAACTGGAACTATATATAATGCAAATACTTTCTACCAAACCACATTCAGAAAGCTTCATTATATTGTATAACGCGATGGAGGTGCTAATCCTTAGTCTTTTGGGAAAAAATCATCATCCAAGCGATGGCTGGACGTCAGATTCATCAATGAGGGAGACTGAGATTCTTGGGCGGAATTGAAGGGGCGTACCAGTCTCATTTGGTAAAAATAAAAGTTCACCCAGACTTGTGAGGACCACGTACGGCCCGGCTCACTATTTGAGAGGAGTATTTGAAACTCGGCCCAACCAATTGATTCAGCCCATCAAATCTCATCCCTGCTCAATCTATCAAGATCAATCTAATAACCCGCATACTCATAAGTCATAACCAGAAGTTCTTTTTGTACATTATTAATTTAATAACTAAATTCATAATTAGTAAAATATGTCTTGAACTGCATGAGTATGCGTGAGAGTAAACACATTTTTTGTGATTATCCTGAAAAAAGTTCGCGAATATATATGTTCTATGAGGTATAGTTAGAGATGAATATTTTTTTTTATCAATGTAAAAGACTTTACACTACATAAAAATAAAAGTCCTAGTAATAACCAGCATAAACATATCATCATCATACAATAAATTGCAAAATACATATATAAAAAATATAAGAAATCAATATAGCTACTTTATTGTATAGATTGTTTTCATTTTTAATCATGTAACTTTAGTCACTTGCAGGTTTGGTCCTGTAACTAATAAATCTTTGCTATTTAAAGATATTTTCGTGGAAAAGTACACTTCCGGGCAAAAATATACCGGAAAAGATGCCGCCAACATTCGATTTTCTATCGGAAAGTGTACTTTTTCGGGAGAAAGTCCTTGAATCGCAAAAACTTACTTCGTACTTCGTATTAGTTATATATAAGACCAAATTTGCAAGTGATTAAAACTACGGAACTAATAATGGAAACAATCAAAAGTTACGGGACTAAAATTACAAATCTTTCTTATAATTTAATATAAAAATAAGAGAATTTACCCAAAATAAGACTAAAAAGGTTTAGAAATTTCAAAATAGGACTGACATGTTTTTATTTCCAAAATAGGACTATTTACTGCCATGTTTTAGCAGTACCAGACTTCAAACATGACAGTATTTCTCAAACTTGGCAGTAATTACTCCTATTTTGGGAATAAAAAACATGACAGTCCTATTTTGCAATTTTCAAACTGTTTTAGTCCTATTTCGGGAACTTTCCCTAAAAATAACTAGTTTGTCATTGATTTATCGTGTATCTTTGTGAGGTTTCATGTTATTTTTTGTCACAAAACAATTTTGGTAAGAATTTGGACATGGATCCAACAACGATCGGTAAATCTATGTCAAAATTATATGCGCAAAAGTCCTTTTAATTTGTCACGATACAGAATCACTACAAATTCATGCATGCGGTGTTTGTATTTGTTTTTGCGATCTGTGTGCGTAATTTCTAAACATTACAAATTCATTTTGTAACAACAAGCTGTAAAAAACAAAACCTCTTCCAAAAAAAAGCTGTTAAAAAACAAAACCTCTTCAAAAAAACAGCTGTAAAAAACAAAACCTCTTCAAAACAAAGCTGTAAAAAACAAAACACGTGAGAGGCTAGGAGACTAATTATAAATTAGACTTAAGCAAGAGTAAAATACAATAAACGAGGACCCCGGTCCACTGTATAGTACGTAGCTTAGGCATGTCCATCCAATGAACTAAGAATGAAAAAGGAAGCCGCAAAAAATACAATCAATATAAGTGAATGCTAAATTTTGCCAAAAAATGTCAAGGCTAAATGGTTATCATCACATAAAATATAATACCTCCGTCCCTTAAAACTTTGTCAAAGTTGACCGGCACAGAGAATAATAAAGTAAAAACGTTGTGGTTGAGGTTTGTGCAGAGAAGAGAGAAATAAAAGAAAGCACAAAATAATTGACTAAAAGGGAAAGTGACAAAGTTTTTTGGGACATCCCAAAGAGGAAAGATGACAAAGTTTTAAGGGACGGAGGGAGTATGATTTATATCTTGAAAGAGAAGTTTCATTAATGGCCAATTGTACATTGCAATAATAGCGTATTATAATTATTATTAGTATTGAGGACTCTTGTGTAATTACTTATCTCTTGTTTAATATAAATACACCACTAGGGCTACCACAATGGTAGGCTATTATTCCCTAATCATATCTTTTCACATGGTATCAGACGCACGGGTTCCCTAACCCTAGTTTACTATGTCAAATCCTCCAGTCTCAGCGCCCGCCTCCATCCCTGCGGTGCAGCTTTCTCGGCCGGAAACAACCATGCCGGCAGCGACCTCTATTTCGGCGCCCTCAGTCCAGGAGCTGCCTTCTTCAGGCGTGATCATGTCGCCCAATATTTCTTCTTCGAGACTCCATCCAAATTCTTACAACTTGTTTCCCATGCCGGAGCCTTTCACGTGGACTCCAACCCTCACCACGGCGCCTCCTCCCTCGGTGCAGACACCTTCTGTGTCGCCAGCTCGAGCTTCATCACCCAGCCTGCCTGCCTTCTCTGGCCCGACATGGTCTGGCCATCTGCCGCACTCCATGCTCGATCCACCTCCTGTGTTCCGGACAGCCACCGCCCCGGTCGTTCCCAGCTCTCTCGCCCAATTGTTCTCTCAACTATCGTTCTCAACACCCAACGTTACAAACATCGTTACTACAAAGCTCGCCACAGTTGAGGATTACCTTTCATGGCGTACACAATTTGAATCATTCTTGGTTTCCCATGGCTTACTAGGAATTTTGGATGGTTCTCTTGCGGCTCCGCCTACGATCATTCGGGATCAGCCCAATCCCGACTACTCCTATTGGTTACGCATCGATCAAACTGTTCGCTCATGGCTCTTTGCTACTCTCTCTCGGGACCTTTTGGTTGAGGTTCGTGATTTACGTTTTTCAGCACCTATTTGGGAACGCTTGGAGACTCGGTTTATGGCCGAAAGCATTGCTCGTGCCATGGAGCTTAAACGGGAATTGACTAATCTTAAAAAGAAGGAATCACAAAGTATGGATGAATACTTACGCGACATCAAAAATTTGGTCGATGCCCTCAATTCCATCAATTCGCCGGTAACCAATCGTGAACTCCTCCTTGCCACGGTTAATGGTCTCGGTAGGGAATATGAATCCCTTATTACTTCAATTACTTTATTCCCGGATAGCTTTACTGTGGACAGTTTGCGTCCCCAATTAATGGCTCTTGAACAGCGGGCTCTTTTTCTTCGCACACAAAACTCTCATCCAGGCCATCAAGCTTTCGGAGTAGCAGAACAGGCAGCTGCTGCCATTCAGCGACCTGCAGGTCGAGGGGGTGATCAGGCCGGTCGTGGCAACGCTGGCCGCGGCTATCGAGGTGGACGTCAACGGGGGCACCGCGGCAGGGGACGTGGTTACGGCGGACAGAATTATGGTGGACAACATTATGGGGGTCAACAATATGCCGGTCAGAATGTTCGAGCTCCTCCTGGACCAGGTTATGCTGCGGCTCCTCCAGCTCCTGGTTGGCAGATGCATCCTCCAGCCTATGCTTCACGTGGACAGTCAACTCCGGGATTCCAAGGTACGGTTTTAAGTAATACTTGTCGTGTCATGGCAAATAAAAATGCTTTATCTGCTTGTGGTACTCATCCTAACTTTGTAGGTTTTCCATCAGTTGAAAATTCCTTTCAGTCCCCTCCACCACCCATAGTGTGTCAGATTTGCTTTTCTCCTGGTCATTCTGCTTTGGCATGTTCTCGTTTTGTCAATTCATCTGCTCCAGCTTTGGCGGCTCTTCCCACGGGTGAATCAAATGAATCTGTATGGTACCCCGACTCTGGGGCTTCGGCTCATATGACTCCATCAGAAGGTATTTTATTAAATAAAACCATTTATCGTGGATCACATTCTGTTCAGGTTGCTAATGGTACTAATCTCCAAGTTTCTAATATTGGCCAAATTAATTTAGCCACTTCTGGCCGCCCACTTATGTTAAACAGAGTTTATCATGTACCGCAACTTAAATACAATTTACTATCTATTCAACGTTTGTGTGCGGATAATGATTGCTCTGTCATTTTTAATAAAAATTCTTTTTTTGTTAAGGACAACCACACGGGGGCCATCCTTCTTCAAGCCACCAATAAAGACTGTGTGTATCCCTTTACTGCTGCCCATCAACCTGCCCCGTCCCTAGTCTTCAAGACATTGCTTGTCCCAGGCCCGGTTTGGCATAAAAGACTTGGTCATTGTGGGGATCGCATTTTATCTATTCTTAGGAAAAACAATTTCATTACGAGTTCTAGTTTGTTTTCTCATGATTGTGTTTCATGTAAACTGGGCAAGTCCCATCGTCTACCTTTTACTGATGTTTTTCATGATTCTACTGCTCCTCTACACTTAATACATTCTGATGTTTGGCAATCCCCTGTGTTATCTAATTTAGGTTTTAAATATTACGTTTCTTTCATTGATGATTTTTCTAGATTTACATGGGTTTATCCTATGCATAGGAAGTCCGAGGTTTTTACTCATTTTTGCAATTTTCAAAAATTAGTTGAAAATTTGTTTAATTGTAAAATTAAATATTTTCAGAGTGACGGAGGGGGTGAGTTTGTAAATAATAATTTTCAGCAACATTTTCTTAACTGTGGAATTCTTTTTAGAAAATCTTGCCCAGATACGCCGGCCCAGAATGGAGTGGCCGAACGAAAACATCGTCATTTACTTGAGTTAGCCCGAACTATGATTATTGACGCCAGTCTACCCAATTCATTTTGGGTTGATGTGTTGTATACTGCTACTTTTGTTATTAATAGGCTACCCACTCCCATTCTGGGTAATCGGTCTCCGTTTGAGATGTTGTTCCATAAACCTCCTGATTATAGTTTTTTACGTGTTTTTGGTTGTGCTTGTTTTCCCAATATAATAGCTTCCTCCTCTAATAAACTTTCCCCACGTTCCATCCTTTGTGTTTTTCTGGGTTATGCTCCGGGGTACAAGGGTTATCGTTGTCTTGACCCCCGAACCGGGCGTGTTTACATTAGCCGAGATGTTATTTTTAATGAATCAAGTTTTCCCTACCCCACCTTGACATCTTCCCTCACCACCTCAAACTCACTTCTCCAGCCCTGGCCCTTCACCCGCACTAGTACTGCTCACTTACCTCCATTGCCTTCACCCGAACATTCCCCGGCCTCCACCCCTAATCCCAGTCATGTCCCACCTACATCTATCCCCAGTCCCTATGACCAGTCCATTCCCAGTCCGACTGCATCAGAACTTTCTTCCCATAGATTGCCCACTTCTAGTTCCACCCAACATCTGCCCGACCATCATCTCCCCAGTCCTACCTCTTCCACTTCCACGGCAAGCTCTGCACCCTCCAGCCCTTCGGACACCCCACCCACCTCCCCACCACGGATGGCTCAAAATATTCATCCTATGCGTACGAGAGCTAAAGATGGAATTTTTAAACCCAAAATTATTTTTAATTTAAATGCTTTAGCTCTCCCGCATGATCCTACTTGTTTTTCTCAAGCAAATAAATCTTTAGTATGGCGGGCAGCAATGGCTGAAGAATTTAATGCGTTAATTGCTAATAAAACTTGGGATTTAGTTCCTAGCAACAAGACAAAAAATGTGGTTGGCTGTAAATGGGTTTATAAAACAAAATATAAATCTGATGGATCTATTGAGCGCCATAAGGCGCGTTTGGTTGCTCAAGGTTTTAATCAACAAGCTGGAGTTGACTTCTCTGAAACCTTCAGTCCCGTAGTCAAACCTACTACTGTTCGTCTTGTCCTTTCAGTTGCTATTTCCTTGGGATGGCCTATTCGTCAGTTAGATGTCAAAAATGCCTTTCTTCATGGTCATCTCACTGAAGAAGTCTATATGCGTCAGCCTCCTGGTTTCGTTCATCCTCAATTTCCTACGCATATATGCCGTCTTCGTAAGGCTCTTTATGGGCTGAAACAAGCGCCCCGAGCTTGGTTCCATCGTTTTAGTGGGTTTCTTTTGTCCCTAGGATTTACTCAAAGTCGGTCCGACTCCTCCATGTTCATCTTACGTTCTTCTTCTCACACCTTATACATTCTCCTATATGTTGATGATATTCTTATCACTGGTAGCTCCTCCTCTCTAGTCAGTCAATTCATACAAGTTCTATCTCATCAGTTTGCCATGAAAGACCTCGGTGACATACATTTTTTTCCTTGGCATTCAAGCACGCCGAACTCCTCATGGTCTTTTTCTTTCCCAACAAAAATACACTACTGATCTTCTTCGCCGGTTTCATCTTCACACTATCAAACCGGTACGTACTCCTCTCCCTTCTCGCACCACATTATCTCTTACTGATGGGGATTTACTTAGTGATGGTACTGAGTATCGTAGCATGGTAGGTGCATTGCAGTATTTGACTATTACCCGACCAGATATTACTTATGCCGTTCACCTGGTTTTTCAGTTTATGCATGCTCCACGTACCACTCATCTAGCTGCTGTTAAAAGAATTTACAGGTACTTACAGGGCACTTCTTCTCACGGCTTGTGGCTCCGTTCCAGGCAGAGTATTTCTGTTGTTGTTGCATATTCAGATGCTGATTGGGCCGGGTGTCCAGATACCTGTCGTTCCACTACAGGTTACGCTATTTTTCTTGGTGGAAACCTTGTGTCTTGGCGTTCTAAGAAACAGCCTACTGTTTCTAAATCCTCCACAGAAGCTGAATATCGCGCTGTTGCATACACGGTTCAGGATACCTTATTCATTCGTTCTCTTTTATATGACATGGGTATTCCGCTTCCTACTCCAGTGCAATTATTTTGTGACAATGTTTCAGCATCATATCTTGCGGTGAATCCAATCCAGCACGACCGAAGTAAACACATCAAGATTGACTATCATTTTGTTCGTGAAAGAGTGGCTCATGGTGATCTTTCGGTCAAATACATCCCTACTCAGTACCAGCTTGCTGATATTTTTACCAAGAACTTGTCTAGTCAGCGTTTCGAATTTTTGCGTTCCAATCTGCACGTAGTTTCCCCCGCACAGATTGAGGGGGTGTAATAGCGTATTATAATTATTATTAGTATTGAGGACTCTTGTGTAATTACTTATCTCTTGTTTAATATAAATACACCACTAGGGCTACCACAATGGTAGGCTATTATTCCCTAATCATATCTTTTCACATGCAATACTAAGAGTAATGCGTAAAAATATCTTAAGATATTCATATGTTCAAAAGAAACAAATTTCTTCACCAAGATGAGGAATGTTGTTTATAAAGAGATTTCTCAATTTAAACCTAACAATGCGATGTTTGATATGTGCGGTGTTATATTACAATGACACTTTGATACATTCCGTTTAGTTAAATTACTATTCACAATCAACAAAATTTTATTTCAAGTAAAAAATGATTAATTATTTATATATTCTATAAAATATATATTTTACAAAGAATTCAAATATTCATAACCTCCATCCGGGGCAACGCCCGATTAAAACACTAGTTACTATGTAGTACTACGTATAATTTATACCTGGGAGGTCCCAAGGCTCGCACTTGTTGAGATCTACGTCAGCAATGGCAATGGGGGAGAACCCAAAGTCGGAAACCTTTTTACTCAGGTAATACGTGATCAGCTCCTCGTCCGTCGGATGGAACCTAAATCCCGGCGGAAGATTTTTACTATTCTCCTCCATCTTTATATACCATAAACACAACCTAAGCTAATTAAATGATCGATCGATCAGTATTAATTATTTATTCCGATAGATCTATCTCTGCAACGATCCAATTAATTACTGTACGTAGTATATATTTGAGGATATATTAATGGTTGATGGAGTGCAGCTGACGGAGGCTAGCTAGCTTAGGTGCCAATTTAATGATTATCTTATACTCCGTATAAATATATATACACACTAATAAAAAAAAATGCATGTACATATACAGTACCATTGGTTAGTACTAACTCCGTCTCGCTAATATTATTAAAACAAGAGCAGTTGACACAATTATTAAGAAAAATGAATTTATGTGATTTCTATTTAATTCATAAAAGAAGAATAAAGTAAGAATGATTCAAAATTACACAAACTTTATCAAATTTGATATGTGATTGATTTGGTAAAATGAGATTATCTTAATCGGATATAAAGAGTGTATGTTACGGTATATTAATTAATTAATCACGTACGTACGTTGTTTCCTATGCCGGCCGGTCATCCATCCTTGAACAAGAAGCGGCCAATGTATCCGACCCATCTATAGCAATTAACTAGTCACTCTTTTTGTACTGTTTTTTTCTTTTTGATAATTACACCTACCATATTGACAAAGATAGTTACATATATAGTACGTTGTATTGTATATATATAATCTCTCTTTATTTACCCCCTTAATTAGTTTATTATTACTATTGCTCTGTATTACTTTTTCCATCATTTGCAATGAAGCCAAAGATTCATTATTTTTTGACTTGAGAATATGATGGAATAAAGCAAAATGACTCGCTAAACTGTATGCGCTTCTTTGTTATGAAGCAGCAGTCAGTGCATGCAATTTTAGACGCGATTTTCACTATGGGTCATCCAAAAAGAATCTCTCTGTGTTTTAGTACAGAGGTAAGACCGCGTACATCCAACCCCCCTACTCCACCGTAGGTGGGAACCTTTGCGACACTGGGGTAAATGAAAATGAAATGAAAATGATGATTGCTCCGTATTACTACGTATCATAAATATTGATCGATGTTACATAGTTACATCAATGGCAGGGTAAAAAATGTAATGTTAGGGAGTGGGCTTGGAAATATTATATTGTCGGGGCCAAAGATAAAACATCAACATATTTTCATAAATTATATAGAGTAAATATTTATATATAAATTACTATTGGGGGGTGTGAGAATAATTACCAGACTTAACCATATACTGACAAAATATACTAAAACAACTCACTTTTAGACACAGGAGCATTTATTGCAGCAAGCCGATCAGCAATATCTTTAATATCACGAAGATAGTGTTCCATGGACTGATTTGAGCGCTTTTTAGAATGAGTAAGTTGGCGTTTCAGCTCCGTGGAACGAGAAAGACTAGCAGACATAAAGTGTGATTCCAATCGGTTCCAAATAGCAAACGCATTCTTTAATTCACGCACCTCAATTAACACATCTCGAGACAATGTAGCAAACAACCAAGAACGTACAGTTTGATCCAGTTTTAACCAATTATAATAATCAGGATTTATAGTCCCAAGATGATATGCATCATAGATATATGGAGGGGGGGCAAGAATGGAACCATCTAAAATACCCAAAAAACCATTCGACACCATAAACGATTCAAATTGGGTACGCCATGTCAAATAATCCTCAACAACAGCCACTTTTGTGGTAACAATGTTGGTAATATTTAGTGCCGAAAAACCAATGTTTTTAACTAATTCAGACAGAGATAAACCTGGAGAATTGATGGCAGCAAGTTTGGACCCAATCGGACCAAGAGGAGCACTAGACGGCAGAATGCCAATACCCGGAGCACCAGCAAAAGTTGGACATGAAAAGCTGGAGCCGAAGTTGTCAACATACGGAGCCGAAGGGCCCCCACCGTTGGAGAAGAAGGGGGAGGGCTGCGGGCGAATTGGCGGAGAATATTGATGTTGTGCGTGTTCGAACTGCTTGTCGGGTAGGAGACCAGTGGAACACCGGTGGTACCCAGACGCCATCGGAGGAAGACAGGGCATTGGTTAGCGGCTGAAAATTTGGGATTTCCGAAATCACTGCCGGGGTGAGGATGGAGGCCGAGAGAGAAGAGGGGCATGCGGAAACATCATGTGTGGCGTCGACGGAGCCTGGAACAGTTGTCGCAGCAGCGGATGTGGACACCGGCGCCGACATGGATCCCGTACCTGCGGCAGAGAAGGCCTCTGCGGTGGAAGAAATCGTAGAAGCAGAGGACGTCATATGGACGAAAAAATTAGGGTAAGGAAAGAATGGCTCTTAATACCATGTGAGAATAATTACCAGGCTTAACCATAATGGTAGCCCTGACAGATATATTTATAGAGAATAAATATCATAATTAGACTTAATCACAATAAAATTCTCTTAACAATTTTAATGATGCATTTGTATTAGACTATAACCCTTGGATTGAAATACTCTGCATTATTTGGTGCTTTCAATTGAAAAAGAGAAATACTCATAAAAATGAAAAGTGAAAAGAAGAGTACTACGAAGAGAAAAGAATGTACCAAAAAAAAAGGAAAAATTGATAGTAATAATCCCAACTATTGGCGGTCCGCTCATAATAATTCCAACTATTGATTATTACAGAATAATCCCAACTTTAGGGACCTTCCGCCAATAATGGTCCCTATGAATAAATTCTTGTAGTTTCTAAAGTGGATGAGATGAGATATAACAAGTAATCCCTATAAATAATCTCAACTTTTAATTTTTACGCTTAATTTCTATTTAAAATTCACTTTTTATAAAGGTAATATATGGTCATGGACCATTATTGGCGGATAGTCTATATAGTTGGGACTATACAAAAATAATCAATAGTTGGAATTATTTTCAGCGGACCAGCAATAGTTGAGATTATTGTTTTCAATTTTTCCAAAAAAAAAAAGAAAAAGAAAAAAGACGAAGGTACGCTAAAAAAAAGAGCCTACTGAAACCCTCCACTGACAACTTAAAAGCAGGCTGTTATTGAGTATCAAATTAGCAGGCTGTTAATTACAACACGGAATTTGAGTCGGCTGTTAACACTAAATTGATACTTAGAGCCCGTTTGGAGACCTCTTTTTTCGGCTTATCAGGCTTATCAATCAGCTTTTTCACCAAATACGTAATTTTTACTTTTGTGTGCTGAATTGTGTAATAAGCAGAAAAAGTAAGGTTGGAGTTACTTTTCTGGCTGTATTGGCTGAAGTTACTGTAGAGGACTATTTTAGCTATTTTTACATGTAATTTTTTCTATAATTTATTAATAAAATATATTTTTAAAATATTTTTTTCTTGAATCAGCAGAATCAGCCAAAACAGTCACTTCAGCCAGAATTTCATAAATTTCAGCAGAATCAGCCAAAACAGCCGATTTTCGTGCTACCAAACGGGCTCTTAGACTTTTATCTACAAATTCTATTCTAGTAGCAGAGTCGAACTCACAAGAACATAACCTATGGGACCCACAGTGAACTGAAGACATTAAAAATTAAATAAAGGAATGGTAAACAACTTTTATTGCTTCAGACCTTGGATCTGCCTTTACATATTATTTTGAAAGACTAGAGTAATATTGACAGAAACAAAGTCACATTATTCTCAATGGGACTCATGTACAACAAAAGCAATAAATGACGGCTGATGAACTTGTCTCTAAATCAATGTGAAAATACGGTGTAAATTATTAAGAGTAAAACCATATCCATTAAATCAAGCAAAGCCTGAATGGGCACACGTATGAACAAAAAGGACAAAGGACACGCCTATTGAAGACATAAAGAGAACATGCTTATGCTCTAACAATCAAATAGATCAATCAACGGTCAAGATTGAATCTTCTCAACCAACGGGAGATATTCAACACCATTTGTCTATAAATACAAAGGAAGTGTGAAGTAGAAAAAGTAGAGAGCTAGAGCATACTACATAAGCTTATACAAAGATCAAGCAAAGAGAAAGTAATAATATATAACTTGGATCTAAGCTCAATCACATTTCTCTAAGCTCTTAGTTAGAATACTCAATGAAATATCTTTAGAGCTTAGCATAGTTGAAGGTTTGGATTTCTTTCAAAATCAAACTGAGTAACACCTTTACAAGGCTTTGCGAACAAATCTAAATTGTGTGTAGAATAGGAATGAGTAACTCTTGAATCGCCCTGGTTCATTAGTTAAACACCTATACAATGGAGTAACTTGGAGTGATGTTGTACACTTGTGCTCCTTGTGAAAACCTGACAATCTAGGCATGTGATCAAGGCTAGATTGAACACTAAGTGTATTGGGTAGAATTGCTTAGTGGAAATCCATCTATAGGGTGGGACTGGATGTAGGAGGATTACACCACCTTTGGACCAAGATAAATCTTTGTGTCATTTGCTTTTAAGTACTCCTAAACACACACCAACTAATCCTAAAGTCATACGAACTTACATGCTTGAGCTTGATAAAGCTAAGTGACTAAATTAATACAAAAAAAATGAGTTTGTATATCGAGTTAAGTTGAACATTTTACTGCCACATCTCACATCCAAACGAGTTCATACCCATACCTTTCATATCTAAAGAAATGCACATTAACCCTTCTGTTGGAGGTATTGGTCCTACCAAGGCCTCCACTCCACTTTATTATTGACTTATACCCTATTTTTACTCCCACTAAGCTATACCTTATTTTACCTCTCTTATTGGCTGTTTGACTTATCTAATGGGTGGCCCCTTTTGCTGTTGTCCGTTGCACCCTTTGTTTGAGTAGCCCGTGAGTGTCCTTTGTTTGCCTCACCCGTGACTTCCGGCTTGCTTGGCAGCCTATTAGTAGTCCTCTTGCTTCTCCATTTTGAGAGCAGCCTGCGTGAGTATTCCCGAGAGAGCAGTGCTCTACTTCTTCTTCTTTTCCTTTGTGTGAGAGTGTAAGAGAGGTTACTTAGTGGTAAAGAAGAAGCTTGGTGGTGAAGTGGTCATCCCCAATGTGGTGTATGTGAGTCTAGTGTAAAAGACCTGAGCCGGAGACGGAATACGATCCCAACACCTTCTATGAAGTCAGTATCAAAATCCAAAGAGTTCGAACCATAAACAAAATAGAAGCCTCGGCAGCAGTCTACAAACAACATGTTGGTGACCCTGCAATCAAGCCCGATGTTAACCCAACTTCTTAATCTTTAGTGGTTTGTTGTTCATTCTAGCTTTCCACAAAGATTATACCAACTCTAACCACATCCTACTTCATAGAAAGGCCCTTGAGAAACTCTCCGATCAGCTTACTATAAATAAAAATTCATTCTTTCTATAAAAATGTGTAAATCCACTGTTAAAGAGGTCAAGGCTTCTGTTGTGCATTCTATTAACCTTCGAAAAGGTTTAGAATCAACTCTAAAGAAGGGGAAAACTTTGAAAAGCGAAAGTCTATTCACCCCTTTCTAGACTTTTACCTCTATCAGGGACCATCAAGGTTTGTTCATCTATTAGCTAGTTTTGGTAGGAGTTTTTTGAATTGAATGATGAGTATGAGTTTCTCCATGGCCACTATTTTCATTGTTATTGATTCTGTTGCTCTTCTAAAACTATCATACATGACACCAGTATGCTTTGAGTTTGTCATAAGACATCTCATTTATCTTGGATTGGCATTGATGACTCGTCCTCCACTCTTTGATGTGTAAATTATCTGATGTGTAAATTATCTGGTTTTCAGACAAAGTAATTTGGTAAAGTGAAAGGGACTTAATTCGATTTGGATCGTTGACGAGTTGTGTAATATGGCTTGGTTTGGTAAAAATCTGGTCTCTGAGTATTTTATAACTACAAAAGTCAAGTCTGGTCTGGTTAAGGCTGATCTAGTCTGGTCTGATACTGAAAACAGTCCAAGTAAAAACATTCTTAGTTGAGAGTATTGGATTTTGTGTTTGTTTACTAGTATGATGACATATTTTTTATGAGAGTTTCAATTCTAAGTGTTGGTTAGTGATTCGAATAGCTTTTGTTAGGATGATTGTCTGATTTGTCTCCATTTCATGGAGGATGTGTAGCGGTTGCTTCTACTCCTTAGATATGTGAATTATATTTTAAATTAATATAAGTTTGACATTTACCATAAAAAAGTACTTTGTATATGTTTATTGATTAACATAGCTTGACTTTATTTACTTATTTAGGATATTGATTTTACATTCTTATTTGGATTTTATTATTTCACAAAATTTTCAATATATTGGAGGATTTACCTTTATGGTTTTTTTAAAAAACAAATAACTTAATTATTATTGATAAGGGTATCGAGAAACATAACAATCAAAAGTCGAAGCATTACAATCATAGCATTCAAAACTAAGAATAGAAAAAGACCAATAAAGACGCTCCTTTTCGCTAACCCTGCAACGATGTAGACTAGTACCGCAGTGTGACTGCTCATGCCACTCAAAATGGATCCGGTTTGACCAGCCACCGTAAAGGAACTATTGAATTTTTTGGTTTCGCCAACCAACGGAAATAAAGCAATCCATGCCGTCCCATCTTTCTGGATCGGCGGTGGTTCAGGAGAGGGGCGATCAGCGTCAATATTGATGCAGCAGAAATTCAAATTCATGATTGATGAAGAAGCCGCTAGAAATCTATTACTATAACACACAAGGACACCAGACCGATGATGGTGGGGAGCACACATCTCGCAGACGATAATTCGCCACCGAAAATAAGAACTCTAGACAATGCTAGGAAAGATATGTATAGAGAGAACTGAAAATAGTGATAGGAATCCTTTTTCATAATTGAAGTCAAAAGAATTGAAGGAAGAGAAGAAAAGAAGAGGATGAGGCGGCTAGGGTTTCCCCCTGTGCTCCTCTCTCTAGACCGCACTCGTGGGTATCCAATTAATTAAATTACATAAAATGATTTAACTTTATGGTTCAATCTTTTTTTTGAAAGAATGGTTATTGAAAGAATGGTTAAACAAACTTTAAAATCTCAAATTGAGGAAACACGTAGTAAATGAAAACTCAGAGCCCGTTTAGTAATAGTCAAATCGGCTGTATTGGCTGATTCTGCTAAAATTTATAAAGTTCTGGCTAATGTGGTTGTATTGGCTGATTCTGCTGATTTGTGAAAAATAATAATTTAAAATACATTTTATTAATAAAACAAAGAAAAAAATATATGAAAAAATAGTTAAAATGGCCTTCAACGGTAATTTCAGCCAATACAGCCAGAAAAGTAACTTTAACCTTACTTTTTCTTATTACTAGTATTACACAATTCAGCCCGTAAAACTAAAAATTACATGTTTGATGAAGAAGTTGGCTATAAACCTGAAAAACCTAAAATCATGGCTACTAAACGGGCACCCACATTCTAATTTGTTTAATGACTGCATTTTGGGCCTTCCCCAGCCGGCGTCCTATACTCCTACGCATACGAAGTACTATGGATCTCTGATATACGTCTAAGCGTACGACATACGATAGTATAATATTTTGGATAATGGGAGTAGTTAAAAATCTTACCAACCCACAAGACTCATTTGTGATATGAACTGATCTTGTTGGTTCATCTGATCCACCTATATAATTTCCCATCAAATGAACATTTGATTCATCTAGGGGTGAGTTCGGTTCTTTCGGTTCGGTTTTGACCTAAAACTAAATATGGAACCAAAGTAAAAGTTCGGTTCGGTTCGGTTTCGGTTAGGTTTTACAACACTCCAAAACTTGGAACCACGGTTTGTTTCGGTTCGGTTTCGGTTTTTTCGGTTTTTTTACTAAAAAATGTCATTTGAATGTTTGATTTAAAATTGATATAAAAGTTGGAGGGATCAAACATATTACATAAAAATGCAAGCATACTTGAATAAATAAAGAAAATAATACTACGTAATAAACAAATATGTCTTGAATTATATGAGTATGCAGGAGACATATCTTAATTTACATTATTTGTGCCTAGTTTAAAAAAAGTTTATGAATACATACGTCCTGTGTGATATAGCTGAGTGAATATTTATTTGTTCTATCAATATAAAAAATTTAAGTTACAAAAAAATTAGGTTACATAAAAATAAAAGTTAATTACTACTAATAGCCAGTAAAATCATATAATCATGCAATAAATTGCAACATACATACATAGAAGACATAATAGATCAATATAGCTACATTATTATGGGCAACGAATGTGTAAATGCATTTATAAACAAAACTAAACTAAACATAGCACAAACATTATTTCTCTAACACAAGAAATTCAAAGATTATTGATGATATCAAGATTAATGCTTACATTTAACAAATAAAATTCCATATTTTATTTTAGTTCGGTTTGTTCGGTTCGGTTCGGTTCGGTTTTGAAGGGTAAAAACCAAAACCGAACCAAACTACTACGGTTCGGTTCGGTTTTTTACATTCGGTTTCGGTTTTTTAGCGGTTCGGTTTTATTTGGTCGCGGTTCGGTTTAATTTGATTCGGTTTTCGGTTTTCGGTTTTCGGTTTTCGATTTTTCGGACCCAGCCCTAGATTCATCTCAATCCCCCGTTATGCCGATCCTATTTTCCAACCGACCAATTGAAGAACGTTTCTGTACTTCATACCATATTGGTGCATGCCCGAGGGTGGCAGGGGAGGTTGGCAGGGGCCTCGCCCCTCCAAGAAAAAACTTCTGATGCATATATGTATGTATAAATATTTATTAGCAGTAAAAAAATTAGAATTTGAATCTTCAGTCTCCCCAATATGAATTCCTTAAACTCCGACTGGTCATTCCTGACTCCGCCACTGTGCAGCATGCCCAAATTTGTAGAAACATATAATGTAGGATAGCTAGATAGGTTGCATGAATACGTCCACTACGTATGTAGGGGTCGGACTACCCCTGTTAGAGCAGATTTAGGATGTTTTTACTTTTTAGTGTGACAGATTTCAGTCTCAAATCAATTAAATTAGCTCAGACTTAGACAGACCAAATCTGATCAGACCTGATTTGATTTTGAAAGTTGTAAAATACAATTTCATGTTGTATAAGTAATGTTCACACTTTCCTTTTTTGAGTAAATCAAAATAAAATTATCACTTCGTTAGGCAATTTCGAGGGCAATTTCTACGGAATTTTGAGCCGTTCATAGTTTCATACAGTAGTATGACCTTAGTGAAGGCATAACAGCCTTCGTAAAAAAAGGATGACACCCCATCCCTGAGGGCCCCCCAACACCGACCGGACGACACGATGGGAGGATGTAAATTGGACTATAATCACAATCTGACAGATAGAGAGTGAGACTCCGTCCCCGGTACTTGCAGAGGCCCTATGCATTTTTAGCATAATAATATCTCATCGCAGTTGCCGGGATTCGAACCCAGGACCTAACCCTTGTGGCACTCCCTCGCTACCAATTGAGCTACGCCCACCGGTGCATAACAGCCTTCGTGATTCGTCTTGTGGGAGTTGTGGCCCTGGGTGATTGAAGGCCTAGGGTGTAATTTACATTTGGTCTAATCTTTAAGAAATACGGAGTAGTAATATTTTTTCCAAGCTAAAGTGTATAAGAATAATATCTCAATAGTTATAATAACAAAGAAAAGACTTTTATAATTAGTAAACTTAACAAAGTAGAATCAGGTTACAAAATAAAAATTAAAGAAAAAATAACAATTACTTAAATACATTTCTTACTAAGCATTGTGGAAAAAATCAAGATTTTATTTTGTTCAATAGTATTATTAAGTCATGGTTCAATAGACATTGTTGACCGCGGATGATTATTTTATTTTGGGGAAAAAGGTCAGATAGGGCCTCGAATTGAACTTACATAAAAAGGTCAAATAAGGCCTTATATAGGAGGCTCTGTCTGGTCGTCGCCATTTAGGGCAGTTCCCGGTGGAATTTTTTGATGAATTTTTTTTGAAAATCTTATTCATTAAGTCTAGTTACTCATACCAAATTTCAGCTAAAACTTCATTCGGGAAGGCATTCAAATGAATTCTTGAAGATAACTGCACAGTTATTTTCAAGAATTCATTTGAATGCCTTCTCGAATGAAGTTTTACCCGAAATTTGGTATGAGTAAACTAGACTTAATAAATAAGATGCTCAAAAACTTTCATCAAACAATTCCACCGGGAACTGTCCCAAATGACCTTATATAAGGTCTTATTTGACCTTTTTATGTAAGTTGGAGGCTCTATCTTACTCTTTTCCCTTTATTTTGGTATATAGATTAGTTGAACTTGGTATTTTTGATCTATTCAAATTAGTTATGGTTGCTCACTTGTAATATTACGATCGTCTAAAACATCCCGCCTACTATTACATACGGAATTTATGATATTAAAGTCATTTTTCTAATCTTCTCTTTCTTCCATTCAGATTAAATCATTTTTATTACACCTTATAAAATTCAAAAACTTTACAAAAGAAATTTTAACAGTATCACGAAATTGCAATTCAATAATTATATAACAACTTTTATACAAAAAATCTAAAACACATTCACCATTCCAAGATCACAAAATAAAGTTTAAAAACAAATTTAATAACATAAAATAATACGATGTACATAACATCATGAATCATGACCAAACAGCCAAACATTCATACACTAGTCAAGTAGTCAATAACTAAATAAATCTATAACACCCAATAGCTATTAACTTAGCCACTTAGGCTATGTTTGGTATGATGTAATCACTCTTGCAATGTAATGAGTATCGGCTGTATCGTATTACGTATTGATTCGAATAAAATGTTTGATATGTCGTCATATTATTTTAAGCCGTAATGTAATGAGTAATGCATTATGCATATGTAGAATCCATTGCTTTCATTGGTGTAACAAGCTTTACGTTGAAAAGGTTGTGTATTTGGGATTACTGAACGTCACATATTTCCGCCCCCATCCAGAAGAAAATGTCCCAAAGCTTTCCATCTGTTTGGTAAGGGCTTCGTTGTAGGGTTTGACAATTTTAAACGGAAGATATATGTGCATGGCGTTTTTCACGATAATTTTAAATTTTGAGCAATTAATTAGAGCTATCGTCTGAAAGTTAAATCTGAAATGTAATATGAAGTTTAATTATTTAGACTCTGACAAAAAAGATAATACCATGGTTCAAAGAAACTATAAAATTCATTGAAGGGAATGCACAATAGACTTTTTTGAAAAAATAATACGTAGTAAAAGTTTTTATAACTTTTTTATGATGAATGATATGACTAGTGCTAAAAATATTTGGCCTTGCATGTCACTAAATTAAATTCAACTTCAACCCACTTCAACATAATTAGATGTTCAATTACAACGTTTAAATTTATAATTTATAATTACACTTTCAATTACAAAGTTTTTTTATGAAGGAATACACTCATTTGTTCATAATATTTAAAGTAACAGTAGACAAAGCAGAGCAACAGCTCAAAGCAAACCTAAAGCGAGACATAGAACTAGCTAGCCCCGGGAGGCCGTGCCAGATCACTAACTCCACAATATGGTAGGCTAAACTATCAGCATTGCTGGACTTGCTACTATGACATAAAGATAAAAAACAAGCATTTGAAATTTGAAAAGGAATAATAGCAATAGACTCTCTGGTTTGACCAGCCACCAGCAAGGGAGAAGAGGTTTGATCCACCACCTCCAAAGACAGCATTCCGACTTGACCATCCATCGGGAAGGGAGAAGAGGTTTGTCCAGCCACCTCCAAAGGAAGACTCCTGTTTGCATCGTCTGATGATATTCCAGGCGGTGCTGATTCTGTAGCACCGCCACAGCCTCGTTTTTTGACCCATGTCCATCGACCTCCATATTTACTTGTACCTCCACCAAATTCTCCAAGTCCATTGCTCTTCTCTTTCGGGATTCGCCCTCCTCTAAACTCCTGTCCTGTTGTGGTTCATCCGCCCCCCCCTCTTTCTCTTTCCCTCGCGAGATCAAGCCCTGTACCAAATAACATCCCACATCGGTGCCTTTCTCCTGACATCCCACCAGCTGACCCTGTCTTACCTCTGCCTCCATGGCACTCTTCTCCTCGCGCCCCGAATTCGGTACAAGCCATTTATTTCCTGGATGGGTTCCCCCTCGACGCATATCTGCCCTCATCTAGGGACCATACGGTTTATCTCCCACCCAAAGTCCTGCATTGCTGTTCGAGGGACAATATCTATCGGTGTGTCCTAAAAACCCACATATGAAGCATAAATTTGGAAGCCTCTTGTATCTGAAGTACGCCCAGAACCAACCATCGCCTTCCTCCCTCGACTGAGTTCTTCTTTTCAGGGCATACCTAATATCAATTGACACACGGATTCGAACAAACTCCTTACTTTTCCCTTTCAGAGTTCTTTCATCAATATTTACCAGTCTCCCCAAGTATCGGCCAACTCCAATCGCCACTGTCTCGGTCATAAAATTGAGAGGTAAATTGTGAATCTGAACCCAAAATTTCTGAATGGTTTAGTTCCACCTCTAGTGGCATGTCCCCCGCTCCCACCCTACTAATAACAACTAGATTCTGATCAAAAGACCAGGGCCCATCCTCCAGAACTCGTGAGATATCACTCTCATGAAAAAATTGAAGCATAAAACGCATATCTCCTATCTGCTCAATACTCACCCCTCTGCTCGGACGCCAAATCATGGCCATTGTTTCTCTGAAAGAGATAGAACAGACAACTTTATCCATGATGACTCTAGCAACAGCCGCGAAACGCGAGTTCTCTTCCTCCCCATTATGGACATACACCAAGCCAATATTTTCTTCTTCCGCAATTGATATCCTACCGTATTCTTCCGTTATCTTTTCCATGATTAAAGTGAAAAATCAAACAATGACAAAAGCTTCCTTACAGCAGAAAACAGAAACATCACGGACTGTGCTAATACAAACTTGAAACAAAACTGAATCAGAGAACAGAACTACCGCTCCCAAGAACCCCTTTCACAGCAACAACGTTTACAAAGAAACGCAGGACAACACTCGGCCATAGACTGAAGCTCAGCCGGAAGTAAAACAGATCGAGAATACCTCAAAAACTAAGCCAGATTGCCGAATCGGACCTCTGCTCCCTGCCTCGTTACGGTCAAACTCTTGCACCAAAAACGAAATCCCCCTTGTTGTACGCCCTTCTTCCAGCCACGCCAAGCCAATTGGTATCCACCTGCGTGAGAGTTTGGAGGCGGCGGCCAAGAGTGTTGGGATTGGCTTTTGATGTTTTTCCTAGCTTTTAGGTGTCATAAGTCTCAATTTTAGCTCAAATCATGTTTACCGGGCGTTGGTTCGAGTTTGGTGTTGTTTGGAGTCAAAATCAGGAAATTGGAGTCCGACATCGGCGCTTGAGAAGCAATCGGGATGAGCTGATGAGCATTCGAGAGAAATTTGAGAGTTTTGAAGGCCACCAGGAGGTTCACGGCGATGATTTGATGAAGAAAGGCCTTTGGATCGATCATGGATGCATCAAGGAACATTCAGAGAAAGAAACGAGCTGAGAAGAAAAGATGAAGAAAAGGCCACAGCCAGGCACGCCGTCCGTGCCTAGAAGAAGACCCGGCGACGAAACAAGCCAGACACAGTTGTGCCCAGCAGACATGCACGCGAAACGCGCGAAGTGCTCCGGAGGCACGGTCATCAGGCACACTGTGCTTGGTGTTGTGCTTGCCTCTGGAAATCCCAGTTTGATCCAAATTCACTTGTTTTCTATAAATAAGGCATCCATAACCCTATTTTGAGTAGGAGTGGGCACGGTCCGGGACAGTCCGGGATTTGGCTTATCCCGATCCCGTCCCGGTTTTATAATAACGGTCCGGTACGGAACGGGATAAGTCTTTATCCCAATGTTGTCCCATTTAAAACGGGACCGGGACAACCCGAGAAAAACCAGGACGGTTCAGGATGTCCCATAAAATATGCATTTGTGAAATGTGATATAAAAATAAGCATAACATCAAAATAAAGACGTAACTATTTTTACAAATTTAGCTTCCCTATAAAGTTAAGTAAAACCTTCAATTAACTATTTTTAATTTTTGTCTTGTAAAATTTTTTGGTCCTCCTAATCTTGTGTTTCCTCTAGTAGAATAGTAGCGCAAAATATTTTTATACTTTGTACTACGTAGTACACTTGTAATTTTTCAATACCACATTAAATTAAATATCATATCTATACAGACACTATACATACATACATATATATATATATATATATATATATATATAGAGAGAGAGAGAGAGAGAGAGAGAGGACTGCTCAGGTCCAGCCGGAGGGACGGAAGTCCCCGTCCGAACTCCGCCGTTTAGGGCGGCTCCCAGAGGAATTTTTTTGATGAATTTTTTTTAGCATGTTCCCCATCAAGTCTAGTTTGTTCATACCAAATTTCAGCTCAAAATTCGATCGGGAAAGCATTCAAATCATTTTTTGAAGTTGACTGCGCCAAAATATACATATAAAAACGCAGTCAACTTCAAAAAATGATTTGAATGTCTTCCCGATCGGATTTTGAGCTGAAATTTGGTATGGACAAACTAGACTTGATGAAGAACATGCTCAAAAACTCTCATCAAAAAATTCCACCGGGAACCGCCCCAAATGGAGGAGTTCGGACGGCGGCTGGACAGAAGAGGGAGGGACCTGAGCATTTCTGTGTGTGTGTATGTATATATATAGACACACACACACACACACACACACACACACACACACACACACACACACACACACACACACACACATATTCTAGTAGTTATTTTGAAAATATTAAATCTATAACAATACTATAATTTGGACGGAGTAGTGGTGCTTCCATCATAAATAATATTCCGCACGTAATAATATATTATGGATTAGTATTGGAATGAGAACTAAATAAATTTTAATCAAAAGAAACAAAAGAAACGAGACTAAGGGAGACATGAAATAAGATAAAATTACACTAGGGAGACTAAGGATTAGAATATTTTAATTGGGTTTGGCTATTACATAGCATTAGAAATTTAAAATAACATATTAATTTCAAACGGGACACCGGGACAGGACATGATATTTTATAGCCATCCATGTCCCGTCCCGGTTAATATCGGTGCGGGACCGGTTCGGGATGAAATAATTGTGTCCTAAATGGATCGGGATAGTTACGGAATGGTATCGGGATTTTTCGGTTTGGGACACCGGGACCGGGATTTTTTCCCACCCCTAATTTTGAGGTTACGGAATTTAGAGAGAGGCCCAGGGATGAATTTTACGTTGTTTTTCTGCTTTTTTGTTCAAGACCCTGGGATTATTTGTAAGTTTCTACGTTTTAATTAATGACAATTATTTCTATTCATCCCAATTCTGTTGATTCTTCAATTATGAGTTGTGAGTAGATTTAATTAGGGATTTGAGATTGATGATCGAAGGGGTTAATCATGATGTATGGCTAATTTTTTGATGGATTAATTGCATGAATGTCGTTTAATCTGTGTTTGAATAATTTAATTGATATCTCTTGTAGCCTAGAACTGCGGCTAGAATTACAATTGCTTAAATTAAGAGAGATCTAGTTTATTCTAAGACACTACCTTCACACACACTTATCATTCGCTGAGAGATAAGTAGCGATTAAGGAGTCGTACGCTCACTCGTCTTGACAATAATTTAGGATCATGTCACATGAGAGATCAACCTAGTCCCCTAAATTATTGTACTCTACGCCGCGAGAGCGGTAAGAACTTATTAGTAATGATTTGTGTTGCTCAAGTAAATTAAGTTCATGTAATTAATCCTGATCTGCCAGAAATCTGGTTACCCTGGAATCGATCATTGTTCCCTTCGTTGTTAATTAAGAAGAAACCAAGCTATTTTATTCGTTTGCCTGCAATTTAATTTTCCAATCAGTCAAATCTCGCACAATTGCGTTTATTTTATTTCTTTTCTATCGCTGAATTTAGTTAATTCTTATTTCTCTTTTGGCCGTCCCTGTGGAGACGATACTCGTACTTCACCACTTTACTACTACATTTTTAAGTGCGAGAAAACTCACATCAGTTTTTGGTGCCATTGCTGAGGACGGTGTCTGATTTAAAGGTTAATTAGAATCGGCGACTTGTTTTAAGTCTTTCGTAGGATTTTTGTTAGCTAACCTTGCTGGTGAGATCTGTTTATGAAAACACGTTCTAAGATGGGATAACATTTTGTCCCTCTTAATCTTGAGATTGAGAAGCTCGCTAGACAGAACCGCAAGGCTCAATGAGAAAAGAACGTAACTATAGACCATCCATCATCATCTGGAACTGCAGGGACGTCTGAGGTCCAAACCACTTCTGGTAATCTTGATTTCTATATCAATACCCAGGGACGGAGCCAGAACTCAGTCATAGGGGGGCAAAGAAGCAACAAAAAGAACCAACCAGATTTTTTTGAAGAATTTTTTTGAGAATGATATCCATGATGTGTAGATTATTTACATCAAATTTCAGTTTAAAATTCAATCAGGAAGTCAATTAAACAAATTATTAAAAAGTATTGAGTCAAAATATATATAAAACAACACAATGTTTTTCTATAATTTTTTAATTGACTTCCCGGTTCAATTTTAAGCTAAAATTTGATTGAAATAATCTACTCTTCATGACAAATATGCTCACAAAATTTCATAAAAAAGTTCTACACAAAAACATCTCAAATAGTGGCTTCTATCAGGTAATTTTGGTCCCAACTTTTCTGATTATTTCATATTGAATACTAATACTATTAAAAAGTATAAAAACTGGGAGGGGCAATGGCCCCCTACCCCTCAATGTAGATCCGTCCCTGTCAATACCTCACCCCAATCTTCATCGCCTATTTCACCTAGACACCCTCCTGGCTTTCAGAATTTCCGCACTCCACCACTTTTCTCCCAAAATCAGTCCACTCCACAAATCAATCTTCCCGCATTATTCCAGCTCTTTCAAAATGCCTCTACTGCTCATGAAACTACTTTTCAGAACCAAACTTATGGGATGCAAGGCATAGGGCAAAACATTCCGATATTTCAACCGAGACATAATCCAACCCGTCACTCAAAATCCATTCCAAAATCAGCCCTTTCAAAACCCGTTTCAGAACCAGTTCGCTAGCCACCCGAAGTGCAGCCCCAACCACGACCTGTTCAACCAAGACCAGCTTTCCAGCCTAGACAGCAGGCCCCTCACTTCGAAGATTATGTCCCACATGACAACCCGCTCTACCAGGGACAAACCATTGCAGATTTCCTTACTCCCGAGATTTCAGAGTACGATAGCATTCAAGTGTCAGGAATTACGGAAAACCGCTATGAGATCAAGCAAGCGGTGATTAGCATGGTGTTCAACAATCTGTTTGGAGGAGGCCCGACTGAAGATCCAGTGGCGCACTGCGCACATACCCGATTCTTGAGTATGTGCCAAACTTTCAAGATACCTGGAGTAGCTGATGATCAGGTGCGGATGTTACTATTCCCTTTCTCACTAAGGGACGATGCGCAGAGGTGGCCTAAATTATTGTACTCTCGTCGCGAGAGCGGTAAGAACTTAGTAATGATTTGCGTTGCTCAATTAAATTAAGTTCATGTAATTAACTTGGTTACCCCGGAATCAATCTTTGTTCCCTTCGTCGTTAATTAAGAAGAAACCAAGCTATTTTATTCGTTTGCCTACAATTTAATTTTCCAATCAGTCAAATCTCGCACAATTGTTTTTATTTTATTTCTTTTTAATCGTTGAATTTAGTTAATTCTTATTTCCCTTTTGTCCGTCCATGTGGAGACGATGCTCGTACTTTCACCACTTTACTATTACATTTTTAAGTGCGAGAAAACTCACATCAGTACTCCATTCCATTCAATTCCATTGCATTGTGTCATACCAAACATAGTTTTATTGTAAAACATGAAAACAAAACAAAAACAAGTAAAAGTCATAAAGGATTAAAGGCAGTGTGCCAGTCCCGTATCTAGGAGTGGATTGGGACAGGCTAGGTCAAGCCTCGGCCCCGAGTTTGGCGGGCTTCGGGACTAAGGAAATCAGGCCCGATTTGTACCGGTATCGGTTTCGGTCCGGGCCCGGGTCGGGTCAGGCCTTTATTATTATTTTGTTAATTTTGTTTTTTTTTTTTGTTTTTTTTTAATTAATTTCAACCCCTAAACCTCCCCCAAACTGCCCAGTCCCACCTACCTGGCATGCAGCCCATGGAAACAATAATTAATTTGTGACCGTTAGGCTCGGACCCGGTCGGTCCACCAAAATAGGAGCCCGAGCTCGCTTCCCTTTTCCACTGGACCTGGTACCGGTCCCAGAAAGCAGGGCCGAGTCGGGTGCCGGATCAGGCAGCCCGGGCGCGATCCATCCCTAAGCGTATCTGAAGGATTGAATGAAGAATGAAAAACTGGTGTATTGGCGAATTGGTAGAAATGCGGAAGGTTCCCAAGTCCCAACACTCCCTACTCCCTAGGCCCTACCAGGCAACTCCCAATTCTCAAGCTTAAAGATCTACAATGGCTAGCCATATCATTGTGGCTTTGATTATCGCATCCGCTATTTCTGGCTAATCTACCTCTATATAAAAAGAGGTGGAAAGTTTGGCAAATTTGCCGCTCAAAAGTGTCATGGTCAAGTGGGTCCAAATGGTCTATGCCTAGGAAGTAGGAAGTTGACGAAGGATCAGTCCATTGAAAATTGTGCCAGAGTTGTCTATTCCCACAGAGTCACTTGTATGGACTCTTGGTTGCTTGGTATCCCGTCGAAAAAATAAAAACTATACTCCTCACATCGAGTGTATTTATGTCTTGGAAAGCTTAAGCGGGGGAGACTGTTCATACTACGACGACGGTTGGGAAGCTAATGGGCCATGTCTCACCGCACTGGAAAAGGACCAGATCCGTGGGTAGTCGAGCACGCCAATTACGGCAAACTTTTAATCGACTGAGAGAGCGCCAAAGCATATCCGGCGGACCGGCGCACGAGGTGGCCAGATTTGGAGAAGCTATCTACGAGTTCAATGAGTGGAAAATGACGGGGATGTTCCATATCCACCCATATTTCGAGATAAAAGGCGAGGACAGATTATACAGGTTCCTCTACCCCCAGAAGCGTGTAGTGGACGACGATCCGCAGAGGAATCTAGCTTTGGATCCGAGGCTGTAGCAGATAGCATGCAAGAGGGAGGTGTTTCACATGGGGGTTGACAATCTGCTGGTTCTGCTGGTCGGGGCCAAAGCATGCTATGAAGCCTTGAAGAACTAACGGGGTGTGGAGATTCTGGAGAGTGAACGGACAGGACATGGACTTACATGTGTAATGCTAGAACTTTTTTCTCCCGGTGCATAGAGGCAAATATATACTCAGCCGATTCTTCGTAATGTGATGTTTTCCCGTTCAAGTAGCTCTCCTTATGAATTATGTATTTTTCCTAACACTTGACACTTCTATTTTCGCAGTTTAATTTTTGTGTAGTTTGTTTTTTGTTGTTTATGTGTTCAATCCTTTTTTATAAAAAGGGGCCTTTAATTTTTTTCAATTGTTGGAATTGAGACATGTCTTCTCTTTCAATTGTAGATGGATGCTAAAGCTTTAATTACACTTCCAGATTTAGTTGAATGTAATCAGACCCTTGATGCAATGGTGCCCAAGGTATTTCAGGAGTAAGTTATAGTATTACATAATTCATATGACATGGGTGAGGCTATTGTTAGATGGTGTCATTAGCCAGTTCCCTAAGGCAGTTATTTTTTTTATAAAAATGCAATTCCATGCTACAAATGAATTCATTTCATTAGCTTCATAACTAAATATTTTTTAGCCCACAAACAGTTCAAACAGAATGTTAGATTAATGTCCCTTAATGCAATGTATCAATCAATTTGTGTTGTTTTAGAATATAATATGTTCAGATCCAGGAATACACTTTCTTAAAAATAAAATCATATTAATATGTTCAAAAGAGTTCAAATCAAATTTATATATTAGCTTATATATCCTAATTTCATTATCTTTTTGATAAGTGTTTGTATTAATTCAAGTGATGTGATGTTCACCTTTAATCTAGAGTCATAGTATGTATGCTTTGCTGTAAAATTTAACTTATACATCACTTTCTTTTACTATGATGGGTTGCCGTGATTTACACATTTGAACATTTTATCATTTTTAAATTAGAAACATAACATTTGTTCAAATTTGGTCTTAAATGAACAACGCTATTTTGGTGTAATAGCACAGGTGAGGTATTATATCAAACCCGACTTAAATTGACCAAACCAAACCAGATTGGAAATTTTCAGTCCAATTAAAAAGTATTATACTTGATTTGAAAAATAAAGAAAAGAGAAAATATTTCGTGCATGGGGTATGATTTGCCATTAGAGCAAGTTCTTATATTGGAGCCAGTTTGAATGAATAAGCTTACTACTTGCTTGACACTTTTGGAACAAGGTAAGTTACTGATCTATATTTTTTTTGTTTTTAGGTTTAAGACATATCAAACTGTAGAACAAAATATTGTTTCTTCTGTTCAGACTTCAGAATCTCCTTTCCTCTCTTCAGGTTTTATACAAATTATAGTAATTATTACTTAATAAAGAAGTAAAGTGTCACATCGCTCTTTAGACTCCCAACAATTTTGACTTTATGTTGTTTTTTATTTTCAAAAAACAAATATACTATAGAGCACATTTCAAGTACTATTTCAGAAACATATACTAGGGGAGGTGGAATACTGTAGAATGCATTACGAAACCCATCTCTAAATTTAACCAACCCAAGTAGAGTGGTCCAGATTAGAGGCTTTTGTTTTTTAGAGTCTGAGTGTTGTCTCTTAAAGTTTAGAGCTAAGCCTGACCTTTATGGATCTAAATGACAAACTCTTTTACTACTATAGGTATGATAATATGACTTAAAGGGATATTATCATGGGTGTCATGGGTTATATGGGAAGTGGATTGTTACAATTGAAGTGGATAAATTCCATGGGAAGGGATAGATGACAAACTCTTTTGCTACTATAGCCATATTGTGTATCTATGGGTGTCATTCAAAAATTATTTGAAGTGGATTATTTTGAAATGCTTATATGGCTGAATGGTTGAGTATGCTATTTTTTAAGGAAAGGAAAAAAAGCATAAAATTATGTCAACGTCTACTTATTTGTATTGAGCAGGTTAATGCTACAAGACAGACCCATAATAATTATTGGTATACCTACACTCATTTGTTTGAACAACATTGTATGGGTGTCTCATGTGCAAATTGGTAATGTGATTAGTCAGCTCAAACAATAAGGGTTGCAAGGCTCCCATACAACATACGCAGCATTTGGTTCTGTTAAAGGAAATGTGAAGCATCTTGGTGACACACTGACATGTCTGCTCAAAATTTTGGACTAATAGGTATCTTTTGTAATTTTTTTTAGGATAAAAGGGTTTTGTTTAGTCACTATAATAGTCTGAGTTAAAGTAAGCCTGAAAACAGCCTTCATAAGACAAGTAACATCTAAGAATATCACATATTCACATGACAGTTCATATATGTTATAAGTATCCTTTTCATCTTAGTATGAGGTAAAAGAAATGTAACAGGTTTACTAGATATTGATTCCGTTAGTTTTCTACTTTCCTTTTTGTTGTGGCAGAAGAATGGGTTTAGTACATTTTTTTTTGGGTGATCATTTGGCATCTAGAGTTGAATGCAGATCTTTTAAGGATTATTACGACAAAGTTTAGTTTATATATTCGATTAGTTGTTATAAATATGGCTTTCACTATTTCCCATCTATTCTATTCATTTGACTTCGTATTTCTTCTGAAAGCGTGCCTCTGAACTAGGATATGTATTATAAGTGTCCATAAAATCTTTAGTTTGCTTGAAACAATTCGGGTTAAGTATGTGATTTACCTATAGAGAATAAATTTATGATGCATAAGTAAGCTTGGAAAATACAAAATAATGCATTTCGTTGAAATAATTCTTTGAGGTCTTTCTTTTTATCTTAAAGTTTGTGATATGTGATAGATATGAAAATTAAAAGAAAAATCCAAAACCATCATATGCAAGGACGTCTACGAGTATTTATGATAATAACCATTCGCATAATTATATTAATTCTATATAGGTGCAAATTATAATTCGTTTATACGTAGTATCTAATTATTTTTAAAGGATCTACGTATTACATCCCGTGCAACGCACGGGTGAAATACTAGTTTACTTTTGAGTAATGTGATACTCCAATTATTTATCTATAATGTTTGTTTCTTGAATAAGCCCTCAAATCAACCAATTTTAGAAATACACATTTTTAATGAATGAGTGTTATTTTGAAATACTTTTAAATTGGGTAAATGTCAATGATACTTTAAACCTATAAATAACCAATGTTATTATTATTATTTCGGAATAATATGTGTTCTATTAAGTTGAAAAAAAAAATGTGAAATATTAACAACACATGGATGCTCAAAAATATCAACTTTAAACATTTTTAGTTAGTCTAATATATCAATTATCTAATAAATTAAATATATTTGATAATTACCATTTTTGTTCAAACTTCTCTCCCTTCTAGCAAGTAGCTTTTTTTTAACCCGGAAGGCAAACCACCAAAATCAGTGTGGTAAATGTCGGGGAACATTTAACAGATTTTATTAAATAAGAAAGAAACAATACAAAAGAGAGGGGGACGAGACCAATACCTCTCTAGAGAAGACATACCTTCCCGAGAAAAACAAGAAATATAAGTAAATGTTCCTATAAAAGAAAGATGAAGAAAATTGGGGGGCCAAACAAGGGCGGAGCCAGAAAAATGTGTGAGGGGGTCGGAATTTAATATTATACAGTATCAAAATGATGGATAGTTATTATACAATATTTGAGTTAAATGTTTGATACGTAGCTGAGATAAATGATAGTTTAATGAACATTTTTCAGTTAATGTATCGATATATGTGTGATCTATCATAATCTTCACACAACTAATGACTGAATAAGGTGTTTTATTTTTAAATTTAAGAATATAGTCAATGTCACACATCAAATTTTGTTTGTTTCAAGTTAAGATGGTGCTGATTTTTCCGGAAGTCATAACTGTTTACTCGTATTGAGTTATGAGACCCATAATATATCAAATCGAAGAAATTTCATAGCTCTACATTCTTGAACTTTCAGCGGGGTCGACTGACCACCCTGACCCCCCCCCCCCCCCCGGCTCCGCCCTGGGGCCAAATCTTATCCAATTAGACATATCTGAAGAAAGGAAGATCTAATGAATCAGCAATAATGTATTTTTTAATAAAAGGAGGTATGGAAAAATAGAGTAAAAAATATTCTCCTGCCCATATTCTCTAGCAAGTAGCTTGTGTTGGCTAATTTTCTTTCCCAAGTTAGGAGGATGATTGCACTCAAATGGTAAGCTAGTATCTTCAATATTTTAAAATTACAAGCAAGTTCTTGTTTGTAACAATTGGAGATGCTTTTATTACTCTATAGAATTGTTTAGTTGTTTACTATTCTTTTTCTTGGGCGGTTGGGCCTTCTTCGCCGGATGAGTTTACCGGGAATACTACTCCGGGCTGAAAAAAACCAACAATGCTTGATGTACCCACTCTTATACCCACCTTATACCCACCATGTTTGTGAAGGTTTTTATTTGTCTGTGAACCCCGTTCACAGACAATATTTTGTCTGTGCAAAGTATTGTCTATGAACCGGGGTTCACAGACAAAAAAAAACTCCACAAACATAGGTGGGTACAAAACCTCCATAAACATACCAGGGAATCGTTTCCTATTAGTAACAGTAACTCTACACATATTTTTGAGCTTATACATTGTGACTTGTGGGGTCCGTACAATACTCCATCATCTTGTGGTGCCAGACATTTTTTAACAATTGTTGACGATTTTTCCCGTGCTGTTTGGGTTTACTTGCTAGTCGATAAAACTGAGGTGTTTACTATGTTTATGTCTTTTTGTACCATGGTGGATCGTCAGTTCTCTCAAAAAATTAAAGTGTTGTGTAGTGACAATGGCACAGAATTCAATTGTCTTAAAAAAAATTAGTGCCTCGGGAATTATCTTTCATACTTCTTGCGTTGCCACTCGTCAGCAAAATGGATGAGTGGAATGCAAGCATCGGCACATACTCAATGTTGCTCGAGCGTTGCGGTTTCAGGCGCACCTTCTGATCGAATTTTGGGGGGAATGTGTACTTACTGCGGCTCACCTTATTAATCGTACTCCTTCTGCTACTCTTGAACATAGAAGCCCTTATGAAATTTTATTTAGAAAATTGCCCGATTATGATGCATTGCGGGTATTCAGGTGTGTATGTTTTGCGCACAATATTCGCTCAGCTCGGGACAAATTTGTTTGTCGTAGCCGGAAATGTCTTTCTATTGGATATCCCAATGGCAAGAAAGGGTGGCGGGTCTATGACCTTGAAACTCGGGAATTTTTTGTCTCCCGCGATGTCAAATTTTGAGGACCAGTTTCCTTTTGTCACCAAGTCACCGGATACCTCTCCAGATGATTCATTCGATAATCTATCACCTCCGCCAGTCCGGGATACCTGGGAATACCCGACTGCTATTCGCGCGCCTCCTACGGTGTCTAATTCTTCTACAGAGGAACAATCTTCGTCAGACGAGTTGGTTCATGGTAAACGCATCCGGATTCCCTCAGTCAAATTGAAAGATTATGCTACTCACATGGTGGTTCACAACAGTCCATTCCCCGCCCATCCTGCTCCTCTCTCCTCCTCAGGTACTCTGTTTCCTATAGCTCACTATATTAATTGTGATAAATTTTCTTCCTGCCATCGTCATTTTTTGGCAGCTATCTCCGTTCATAAGGAACAAACTTCCTTTCCTGAAGCGGTCAAAGATGTTGGTTGGCGGGCTACCATGCGTGCTGAAATAAGTGCACTTGAACAAAATCATTCTTGGACTCTTCAAAGTCTTCCTCCCGAAAAACGGGCATTGGGGTGCCAGTGGGTTTACAAGATTAAGTACTGACGATTCAGTTGAACGTCTCAAAGATCGGTTGGTAATTTTTGGCAACTGCCAAGTTGCCGGATTTGATTACACAGACACGTTTGCCCTAGTCGCCAAAATGGTCACTGTTCGGGCCTTCCTGGCTATTGGTGCTTCTAAAAATTGGGAGTTTCACCATATGGATGTTCATAATGCTTTCTTGCATGGGGATTTAGATGAGGAAGTCTATATGCAGATTCCTCCCGCATATACTACGTCTGATCCTTCACTTGTGTGTCATCTACATAAATCTCTCTATGGCTTAAAACAAGCCCCCCGTTATTGGTTTGCAAAATTAGTTGGGGCTCTTCGAGGCTATGGTTTTATTTAATCATATGCCGATTATTCTTTGTTCAATCGGACCCAGGGATCTGTTCAGCTGAATGTTCTGGTGTATGTTGATGATTTGATTATTTCTGGTAATGACCATGATGCCATTCTCCATTTTAAAACGTATCTCAATACGTGTTTCCATATGAAAGATTTGGGAACACTTCACTACTTTCTTGGTATTCAAGTAGCGCGAAGTCCCTCAGGCCTATTTCTTACCCAGAGAAAGTACACTATGGATATTCTCACTGAAACTGGTCTTTTAGGGGCTAAACTGGCGGCTTTTCCTATTGATCAGAATCACTCTCTTGGCAAAATTGAGGGACCTCTACTGTCTGATCTCGAGCCTTACTGTCGATTACTTGGACGACTCATTTATCTGGCTGTTACCCGCCCTGATCTGGCGTACTATGTGCACATTCTATCTCAGTTTATGCAGTCTCCATGCCAGGCTCACTGGGATGCTGCTCTTCGTGTGGTCCGCTATCTTAAGGGTTCCCCTGGACAGGGGATCCTACTTCGGGCTGACAGTGATTTATCTTTAACTGGATGGTGTGATTCTAATTGGGCTGCTTGTCCTATCACACGACATTCTCGATCAGGCTGGTTGGTTTTTTTAGGTCATTCCCCCGTCTCCTGGAAGACTAAAAAGCAAACTACTGTGTCGCGGTCATCAGCTGAAGCTGAGTATCGTGTCATGACAGCAGCCACATGTGAACTCAAATGGTTAAAGGCCTTACTTTTGAGCCTTGGTATTTAGCACCCCAAGTCCATTCCTCTCTTTTGTGACAGTCAGTCTGCCTTACACATTGCTTGTAATCCCGTCTTTCACGAGCGCACAAAGCATATTGAAGTGGATTGTCAATTTGTCTGAGATGTTATCAAAGATGGACTTATCGCTCCTAGATATGTCCCTACTACGGTTCAGCTTGCGGACATTTTCACCAAAGCTCTTGGCAAGACTCAATTCCATTACCTACTTCGCAAGTTGGGCATTCTTGATCATCATGCTCCAACTTGGGGGGGTATTATGCGGACTAACCATTTGGGAAAATTGTTATTTTTGGCCATATCTTTTATTTGCAATTATGTGTAATATTGTCTTTCCTTTTATTGATAGACAGAATGAGTATATTAGCAGCCTAGACATCTCGGTTGTACACATGAAAAATACAGATGCAATAATAGAGAATATTTTCACTCCATATTTCACTTTATAGCAACAGACATTCTAAAGTGCCAGACTTTTAGGGGGTGTTTGGTAAACTGCATTGCAACTGTAAAATGGAGGGTTGGTCACTTTCATCCATTTCAATAAGTGAAAAAGTTGTTTGGTAAATAGCGGTTCCGCACTAACGTTTTTGGATGAAAACGCTGAAATTAAAACGCTACTAATAGGAGAGTTTTGGGTTGGTGTTTTGAAAAATGACGTTTTGTATTAATTTTATGGCCAAACAACTAAATTATCAAACATATTCTAACAACCCGCCAATTTATTCCGCTAGTCAAACCCTCTGACTGGATCTGTTATTGACAACCCATTAACATTACCCGCTATCCGCTGAATGTCGAACACGCCCTTAGTCATATTTCCTCGCAAGGAAAGAATTATGTGATTCATGTTGTTTCAATTGTTTATTCATAAACCTCACCCAGGCACTTATATTAAACGGATAAGCATGCCAAATCCAGAATTGGTTTTGAAAATTTTGCAATATGTTATAGTATAACAAATTAACAACTAAAACAACTCCTTAAAAACAATCCATCCAAACCACCTTCTGTTGGTTGTGCCATTTTGCTTTCCTTTAAAGTACTTCAAGCATTTCCATCAAAACATTCATTCCGTCCAAAACCACCTTTAATTAGTCATTCCATTTTCTTAAAAATCTGAAATATTATATAATCAAGTCATCCCGTGAAACGCAGTGAAAATACTAGTCATTTCTTAATTGAACTACACTACATTTTCACTTTCACACCATATCTCATTATTATATATCATTTCATCTTTTACTTTTGTGAATTTATTTTATTTTCTTAAGTTTTAAAGTTTTTGCATGTTTAAACAATCATTTTATCCATAACACATAAGGAGTAAAATACACAAACATAAATTGCAAGACTAAATATACCATTTCAGTCCATTAAATAATACACCACATCCTAAGTCTCATATAGGTTATCCCATTTTTAACTAGCGCGAAAAATAATAAAGAAAATTTTTATGATTTATAGTAAGTTGTGTTGACAAGAGAGAATATGAATCAAAATTTTATTACTCTTTCTCTCCCATAAAACTTTAATTGATTTACTTTACACAATAAAATATTTCAAAAAGGTATGTAAAACTTTTCAAAACGGCTGAATAAGAAAAGTTGACAATCCTTGTTTGGACAAAGAGAGTTTGAGAGTATGGCTTAACTATCATACTCTGGTGATAATTTATTTAAATAAATTGCTCAAAATAAAAGCAAAAAAGTTCGTACATTTCAAAATATGACAGTCATTTTTATTCCCTAAATAAGAATAATTCCTATCATGTTTCAACATAGCCGAACTTTAGATACAAAGAAAAATTCATACAAAAACATTCAATCCTTAATCCCAAAAGAATTAAAACAAAAAAAATCTATGTTTGGCAAAAATTATTCATATTTAAGTAATAAAATTTAACAAACAATTTTGGAATTCTAAAACTTTTTACTTATATTCAAGAATTTTACCATTATTCTAGTACTAGTGTATAAAAGGGCTTTTTCCTTTAATATTACCAAACTTAAACTGATTTCCAAAAATGTGACCGATTTTAAAAAAGTGAAAATTGCATATATGGTTCCTCAGTTATCCACGAAATTAAAATCTCAGACCTGTATTTCTGAGCTTATAAATGTCATCCATCTCCAAATTGTTGTAAATGTGGTTTTTTAAATAGTGAAATGTAATCTCACTCACATTGTATATTTCACCCCTTAAAAGGTCCACATTTACATCATTTTGGACAATTGAGGGGTGACATTTATAATATCAGAATACAAGTCTGAGATTTTAATTTCGTCAATAACTGAGGGACCATATATGTGATTTTCCCTTTAAAAATGACAAAAATGTGACTAAGATCACATATTCACATATTTGAAAATATGATGTCACTATCATTTTTGTCACTGTTGGATTCTTATGTCATTATTTTATGTCACTGTCTGATTTTTCATGTCACTGACAACACCGCTACCGTCGGTCACCATTAAGGATGACAATGGGGGCGGGGACCCGTGGGGAACCGCCCCGCGGGGGAAGGATGGGGCGGGGTTTGGGGTGGGGCGGGGATGGGTGAGATATTTCTACCCCGCTAAAATATGGGGCGGGGATGGGGATTACTACACCCGTCCCCGCTCCGTACCCGTTATAAATATATACACAAACATACATATATATACATACATATATTAATAATGGGTATAAACATATTTAATTAAATTATATTGTACTATTTAACAAACAAATACACATACTTATAGACATGCATACATGTATGTGTATTAGTCATGATTAGTGAAATAATACTACGTAAGTATTATATTAGAATAATGAGTAATGACTAAAAATATTTATCATAAATGATATATGAGTTTTAAAAGTGAGAAACTAAGTAAATAAAACACACACACGTGTGTATAATATATATAATTAATTGTAGTATAATTGATGAGAAATTTGGAATGGCATACATGATGGTAATATGTTTATTTATATTTTTAGTTTTATTATTTTCATAAAACTTATTCAAATTGAAGAATTATTAAAAATTCGCGGTACCATCTTTTATCGAACACAATATTATCTAGTTTAACTCTTTCAGTGCTATATATATATTTATTTATCTAAAAAATAGATTTAAAAAAATACACAAATAAGATAATTAAAATATATATATATATGGGGGCACCCGTGGGGACAGCGGGGTGGGGCGGGTCTGGGAGTGACGGGGGATGGGGGAACTTTTTAGACATGGGGAGGGGGATGGGGGAGTGAATCCCTGCCCCAAACCCGACCTGTTGCCATCGTTAGACTCACCATCGTCGTCGGTCACCGCTGTTGGCCACAGTAACACCGCAGCCGGCCACAGTGACATTGCTATAGTGACACCAGAAAAAGTTACATCTCGTCCACCGGCCAAATTGACACAATTGCTGCCAGTGTTCCATCCATCCCTCCCCTACTGCCCACAGACCTCTAAGCCCCATCCCAAGCAAGCACCATCCACAACCAACCCCGCCCTAACACTGCCCCTACCACCACCGTTGGCCGCCAATCCCAACCCTTTTCCTTTCCTACACCAACCCCAACGGCCCAACCCCCTTTCCAGCATCCTCCAGCACCCATCCTTACACAATCGATGTCCCACCCCATCACCCCGCCCCCAACAATCCCTGCATCACACCACCATCCCACCCACCAAACCCCAATCTGAAGGCCGTCTCCGAACCCTAGCCATCGTGGCGAGGAAGAATATCGGGAGAGTATGGGTGGACCGGTTCCGGTTCGGGCCCGGTTCGGGCCTGGGCCCAGCCGGGCCTCGGTTCAGAAATGGGAGGCCCTGAACCGGCCCGGGTAATCCTGGGCCCGGGCCGGGCCTCGGTTCTATTTTTTTTTTTTTTTGGCTTTTCCTAATTAACCGCCAACCCTCCCCCCTCACCCCCAAACCACCCCAAACCACCTCAAATGGCCCAAATTACCAAGCCAACCCAAAAACTTAAAAAAATTCAAAAACAAAAATTAATTTGGCCCGAACCGGGCCCGAACCGGCTGGGCCAGTTCGCCAATCAAAGGGCCCGGGCCCGGGCCCGAACCCCACAGTAACCGGGCCGGGCCGACCCGAACCGCCCCCCGGACCGGTTCCCGGGCCGGGCCGGTTCAAGCAGTAACCGGGCCGGGCCGGTTCCAGGCCGGGCCGCCCGGCCCGAGTCCATCCCTACGGGGGAGGATGACACATATCAGGGGAGACGACGAAGAGCAGGCGGAGGGCAATGGCAACAACCAAGGCAGCTAAGGCAGTCCGGCTGCTCTGTCCACAGCTGTGCGACAGAGATGGAAGCTGAGCACCAATCTATTTCTACGTCAGATATGAAGCTGTGCGACATCGATCTATTTCTCAAGCTTTGTGCCGCAGAAAAAAGAAAACGTACGGATGGGATGATTTTCAAATCTGGTCACTTTTTGTCAAATATGAATTTAGTCATATTTTTGTCCAATAAGAGTTGGGGAGTAATATTTCTGTCATTCTTTCAAGTTTAAAATGTAAATGAAATTTGCCTCACTGTAAATGCAATGTCTCACATATTTCGTATGTTATACGGAGTATAGAAAAAGATCAATAAAAAAGGTGTAATAAAAGTATAAAGTATAGTTAATTAAATAAATAAGATCAGAAGAAAGTGAAAACAGCGGGAATTAATTGGGCAAGCTAAAAACATTATGACAATCAAAAATTCTCTCAAAAATGACTCAATAAAAAAGGAAGTTAATATTAAACCAAAATCATGCTTCATAAAGAGGATACAGTGATATGTAATCCTAATGGCTAGCACACATACATTAAAGAAGTTTTTGAATTGCCAGCTCCTCAGTCAAACAATCCACTAAGGCCACCTTCCTCATCTGATTCTTCAGGTTCTTCTTTGGTCTCCTCTTTGGTAGCAGGAGCCGATGACTCTTCACCAGCTATAGCGGCAGTAACTGGTGCAGCAGCAGCAGCAAATTTGCTCGGATCCTGCAAGTTTTTCATGAGTGCTACGTATGTATCATGGTATGAACGTGTATTGTGTAGGCTTTGGAGATGAACACTTCTGAAGTGCCACTTCTCGTTTTTCATTTTCATGTTGTCCCAGAACAGGTTTAGGAATTTAACTGATAAGCATGCCAAATCCCGAACAAATAGAGATTTGGCCCAATATGTGATGGTATAGCAACCACACAATCACTTTAAAAACAATCAATCCAAACCACCTTCTATTGGTTGTGCCATTTTCCTATCCTTTAAAGTACTTGAAGCATTTCCTTCAAACATGTAATCCGTCCAAAACCACCTTCAATTAGTTATTTTATTTTCCTTCCCTTCAAAATTTATAACATTTACAATAGCTTTTCCACTAACTTTTTATAATAAAAAAATAAGATAACGAAACATCATGAATACCACTGTATTTTCATGTTATCTAATACTATTGACTTACCCAACTCATTTACTATAATAAAATTGTAAATGGCTATATAATGGAAACACCAACAAAAATTGAGGAAGGTTCAGCTAACCTTCAGGTATTCCTTGATCTTGTCAGCTTGTGGGAAAGAGTAATCTGTTGCTAATGCAAAGGAGAGGATGTTCTTGTAGGCATTGATGAGAATATGAGGGACAGCAGCAAGAGTTGGATAAGAAAGAGCCAAAGACAGGGAGATCACAGTGGTTAAACCGGCACCAAATTTCTCAATGAGATCATCTTCAGTAAGCTCAAGAACCTCAGGGCTGAACACAGATCCATTATCATAGACATGATTAACTACCAGCCCGTAAGAGAAAGGTTTGATTCCGAGCTTTGCAAGTAAAGCTGACTCAGATGACCCCACCTTGTCCCCCTTCTTGATCAGATCCACTGCAGTTATAATTTCCACAGTACCTTTGTTGATCTTTGTGGCTATGTTCAAAACCTGAACATCGTTACAAGTACATATATGTCAGGTGGATAAAGTTAAAAGTGAAAACTGAAAATAAAAATTACACTTGCTGAGTGCTGACTATGCCTTAAACTAAAAAAGTTTTACAAATTTGCTATAACATCAAAAAAGCTTTATCAAGTGCTAATAGTGTTCACACACATTAAAGTACTGTTGCAATACATATGTATAAGAACCCCATAACCATATCACACCACACTGTCAAACCATATAAGCATGAACCTGTGATGCATTGAGAATCTCACATCATAAGAGTGAAAAAATAGGGGTCTAACTGAGAATAAAAGACTAATGGGGCTCTTACTTTAAGTGCCCATTTTATCATGATAATCTGGAATAAATAGTTTTCTAGAAAATATGATGAAGAATTAAACACTAGTGTAATTATATAACATGAGTTATAGTATAGTTATTGAATATAAAGGTAAATTAAATTTAAAAAGTATAAACAGTCTTGAAATAGAGTAAAAAGTGATAACTGGATTAGAAAGAGTGAAAACCCATCATGATTTAGTAACTTCTATTCTCCACGAAACTAGTTATACAAATGATGCTTCAACAAACGCTGTTAGTCCCATTATGTACTCAAATTGCTATTATTAGACATCACACCATATAATAGCAATTCCACAAAATCGCAAAAAATCTCAACTGTTTGTTTACATTAAGTACTACCATACAATATACTTTTATCATTATATAATTATATCTTACTATACACCATCACCTAATATAAATGAGAAGCAAGCAGAAAAAGCAAAGTGAAAGTGCAATACCATGTATATTCCAATTTACCAATTACAAAATAGGCAATTTACCATTTACCTGACTGTATATTTAATGTTACTCAATTTCAGTATTCAACATTTATTTAATAGATCTGTATATGAAAACATTCTACAAATAAAACATTATTGACCTGAAAGAAACTGGTCTGGGAAGGATCAAGTCCAGTGCTTCCTGGGGGAACAACCACATCAACTGGAGCAACAAGACCAACTCTAGCCGGTGCTCCAACCTGCAGTACATATTGGACTAAAACATCATCATATATTCATCCAGGATTTGAGAAATATCGTATTTATTTGAAACGGAAGTTTTAGAGTCAACCTGTAAACCATAACCACATTATGACACAAGATCGAATAAGGAGTTTATATATACCTTGTATTTGGATACTTCATCACTCACTTCTTTCAGATCTCCTTTAGTGAAAATCAAACCAACATTGCCCTTAATGGAAATTTGCTTATCAGTATCAGTTTTATCATCATATCCAAATAAAAGTTCAGAAAAAAGAAAAAGTGAGAGAAAGATTAGGAGTTTAGAGTTAAGAGTAGGTGAGAAAAAGGAGAGGGAGCACTGACGACGAGATAAGGGACGAGTGCAAGAATAGCGGTGTTGCCGGTCTTCTCTGCATGAACACGAATGGAGCGCTTTATCATGGTGTTCTTACCCATAAGGATAATCGAATCGCCACGGAGGCCAGCGCGGATGTCCTGGAGCTGCTTGGAGCCGACATTGTCAGCGGTCACGATGAGGATCTGGGAGTACATATCCAGAAGCTTACAGATCTTAGCGTCATACACGATCTTCTTCTGAGCCATACTCACCTTCACCGCCATAGCTTCCGATCGAGTTACAGAGAGACAGGGGCGGCTGATTCGTTCGTTGTAGGTCTAAGTGTCAAAGAACAGAAGAATTATATTCTCAAAAACCCTAATAATATTACACCATTCGGGTGGTTTTGTCGGAATAAGGCCGTGACCATGTGCCACCGGCCCAATCTTACTGAACTCAACTTTTAGACCTTACACACCACGACCTAAAATGTTTAGACAGCCCATTAATAATCACATTGAAACACTTCCACCCTTCTTGGGGTCTGTTTGCAAAACATAGCTGACAGATAACGAGTGAGACTTTAATCTAACTGCATACAGAGGTCCTATGCATTTTTACATAGCAACATATATCCTAGTTGCCAAAATTAGAACTCGAGATTGGCATCGAGTGAATAGTTAACTGTGAGAATCTAAATTGGAATTTAATCACAAGCTCGCATATAGCGAGTGTGGCTCTGGTTCAAGTATTTGCAGAGATTGTATGCATTTTAAATAATAATGCTCTCATCGCAATTGTCAGAATTCGAACCCGAAACTTACCCCCTGTGGTACACCCTATCTACCCGTTGAGCTACGCCCACCGGCAAGGACTTAAAAAGGGAAATAATGACACAAATAGTAGTTCAGGCATTCTTATAGACATAAATAGGAGTGGGTCTTCAAATGGACAAAAAACTACTACCATGCAAGTGAAGTGTCTCTATTACCCTCGGTCCTTCATGTTCTCCCTTCCCCGTAACCGCATGTCTCATCTCCTCGTCAATTTCATTTGTAGATCTCCTCCCCGTCAATTTTGTTTGCGGATCTCCTCCCCACCGCCCAACATGCCTTAGCGGCCAACATGAGCTATCACATATTCACAGCCGCATCACCCTGCCGGCATCGTCGACCTCGCCGTTCACCTCACTATTCACCTCATCGGTCACTTCTTTTCTTCTTTTTCCTGTCTGATTTTAGAATGTGAACGACCATGCCCATCGTCGTCCTCGAAGGAGTGGTGATGCGGTTGGTATGGCAAGGTTGAACAGGCCCATTGTCATCGTTGGGTTATGGTTTCATGGAGATGCGATGTTGGAGGGCTTGGGGATTTAAAGCTAAGACGACACAGTGGCAGAGTCCGGCGTTCCGCAATTAAGTTTATGTGCTTAGCGGCAACCTCGGTAGGGATGTGGGATCAGTGATAACTGCGGATTAGGGTTGTGGTCGGTGGGGCAAGGTTGGGAAGGGACATTGGCGGTGGTCGGAAGGTTGTTGGGGCAAGCTCAGAACAAATGCTGCGGCAGGAGCAAGAGACTAGGATAGGCCCAAGGGTTTTTGATGATGATGTTTGTCAGTGAGGGTGTTAGTATTATGGATTCATGGGTGTCACTAGCATGACATTATTTAAGTTTAGTGCACGTGTGCAGTCATTCATATTTCAATTTTGTGCCAATATCAGTATCATGATATGGGTGTACTATCATAAAGTTGAACGTTGATCCGGAATGGTAAAAATGACGATATACTCAGGAGTGATCATACAAAAATATATACCTCAAATTTTTAGTTCTGTGCAATATGATTAAACATAAGTAATGAGGAAATAATTTTATCTATAAAAATATCCAAGCACGACTATCAACACCAATGTGTGCATCCTTAAATGTATCCATTAGATTAAAATACTTGCACACAAATAATGGTTAAGAAGCTAAATAATTGGATTAAGAAGCTAGATTTATTAGTAATTGATTATACATATTAAAAGGGAGAAAATAAAATAAAGACTTTGGATGAGGGTTTTAGGAGCATTAAAAGTTCCCATTTGTAAACAGAATTGATTATATACTTTCAAAGACTTTGGAAAGCATTTGCAAAAAGCTTAAGAGTGAAGTTAACACATTTTGGATCATTCAACAAAATAGTTGTGTGCTTCGTTGAAGAGAACAATAAAATATATTCACCAACATTAGCACCATAATCCCAAGTTCCCAACTATGTAACAAATAGAGTAAACTATGCATATGGAAAGCATTGAACACATTTTAAGAAAATTTATGGTTTATATAACTATTATCTCACCCGTGTGTTGCACGGGTAAAAAATTACATTCAGATAATTTAAGAAACACTCTCAAAAAGCAAATTGTTGCATCAATTAAAGAACTAAAGTTGAATAACAAATATTAGTTCTACAAATTTTGAAAATCTGTACAGTCTGTGTTGTGCTTTGTTCACCACCATCTACTAAAAAAATCCAGCACTTCTCTATTGGTTACTCTGGAAACCGCAACATAAAGTTGATCATGATAGAAAAATGGCTTGTTCAACAACAACAACAACAACACATAAGAGAGACACAGACCTTGACTTTTATTAATAGTCATTGCATAAGCAACCATTATTGTAAATTGTCTCTTCTGGAATTTGAATGAAAGTTTTTTGAAATGGATGATCATACAACAAGGATCACATGAACCTTTTTAATACGGAGTATGTATTCAAGAGTGTTGTTCTCGACCACATATATATAAAGCTTTGTTTTTAAATTAAATTTGACATCACAACACACTGACTTATCTTGCACTCTTTACTAAATTATATCATTATAAAATCATTTTTAAAATTGCACTCATCTTAATTTTGTATTGCCCATGATGATACATACTATGTATAAATTAACTTGTCCTGTGTTTTTACTAAAAAAACTAAACATTTTTAAAAACATGTGAAAATTTATAGAAATCATTGGGATTTACAATATTCACCTTAAGTATATGAATATCAATATAAATGGGCATAAGTCAACGGGCAAACAAAATCCGATAAATAATAGCAGGCGCTCAACTAAATAAAACCATCCCAATAAAAATGATGTGTCTTGGGTGTTATGGAGTGGAGACGATTCAATTCGCACACCCATTTCTTGTTAGTTTGTGAAATAGAAATACTACATCTTTATAATAGTTGCAGTAGTTAAAATGAAAAAATTGCCACGCCTAAAAATTCTGTAGTAATTTAATAGGATTAATATGTTGCATATTAATCTCATATCGGAGTTATTAATTGTAGCAGTTTGTTCAATATTAATATTTAAAACATTTTCTTTATTTTAGATTACACATAGATTGTTTTTTGGTAATTAAAAAATAATAATAATTTTGGAAAAATACTTAACACCCATCAACGATATTTTCCACACAATTAAAGTACTCTATATTATGTAAATGTAATTTACAAATATATATTCCAGAACTACGACTTAAATGAGTCAAATCATTCAAAAAACCGTACAACTAATATTTAGGAAAAGATATGTATACATACACAAAACTTGTGACATTAGGTAAATTGAATAATACACATTTATTGAACATTTGAACGTTGAAAATGGAATTTTTAATATAAAGTGAACTCAATTCAAAAGGACCACCTTGATCTTAAAAAGATGCAATAAGAAATTCATTCTGGCCAGCTTCACAAAAAAATAAATTCCCAAGGTCATCTTAAACAATACTCCATACTTGGTATGCATGTATCACATTAGGTGAAGACACAATTCAATTGAAAAAAATGTCCAGATTCCAAATCCTATGCATTTCTCCATATGACATAGCTGGATGGTCTTGCAATGCATTTGGGCGAGAATACTATTAACAACCAATTTACTATTATATTATAATAATAGATAGTAGATGATTGACACCTATAATATGAATTAGAAAGAAGAGTACAAAAAATTAATAATAATAATAATAACTACGGGGTACTACATATCAATAAAAAACGGCTATGTATTTTTTAAAACTCGTGTTATTTTTGTTCAATTAAAACTACTACTCCCTTTGTCCCTAAAAAATTTTCAACTTTCCCTTTTCCTTCGTCTCAATTAAACTTTCACTTTTTTAATAAAGAATTTGTGGTTCACATCATTTCTCCCTCATATGCAAAATTTCCACCACACAATATCCACTATCTTAATTCATGTGTCATTTGTACTATGAAAGTTTTATTATGGATGGAGGGAATATGTATTATCTTATTTTAAAAACTCATGCGATTTTTAAGCATTTTATTTCATCCCAATACACAGCTCTTCAGTCCATTTTACATTGATAAGAAAACTCACCAAACCCATTTTTTCGTCAATCAGAAAACCCAGCCCAATCCCTAAATCATATAAACACTCATGTCACTTACGGCATGTTTGGATGAGGTGTTTGGGGGTGTTAATAATGAAAGTGTTAAGAAGGGTTGGTCTTAACACTTGTTTGGGAGAGAAATCTAAAAAAAGTTAAAGTGTTAGTAAGTGTTTCAAAGTGTTAAGAAAAATCTCCACAACACTTCAATATGTAGCTTTTTTAACAATCCAAATTGGGGTGTACAAAAGTGTTTGAAAAATCTTGCACTTGAATATTTCAATTAGTTCACCGTTAAATTTTTCAGGTTCATCTGCGGTCTTCTTCGTAGTTATTCATCTCTTCTTTCTTGGGTTCCCATCTCATCTTCAGATCTTCTTCAACGATATTGTAAATATATTTGATACTATCCTCCGTTCTTTAATCCTTGCAACAGTTTGACTTTCACGCTTGCCGATGCATAACTTTGACAGTAATTATATTTAATTATGTATTAGTAAACATTATAAAAAGTTGATATTTTGGAAATTCACATTGATAGGAATTCAATAACATTTTATACGTAATAATTTGATTATGTATATTAGTAGAAAATCGTAGTCCAAGTAAGGTCTGTGAATAGTGCAAAAATGACAATGTTGCAAGAATTAAAGAATGGAGGAAGTATTTGATATACAAATATTCTTTATTGGGGTTTTTTACACAAGTAGATATATTATAAGCAAATATATTCTCGTAAGTCGTAACCTAGTGATGTGTAGCATATAATGGGCACACAACTATTTTTTTTTTACCTAAGGAAGTAGGATGTCGAACCACAGAGAAGCGGGAAATAAAATAATTAAGCACAAACTAAGGATTAAAGTTGAGAATGCGTTTCTTTTGATTTTTGATTGTTTGCAAAAGTAATAAAATAAAAGTGATTGTATGAGAGATTTTTATCAACACCAAATTCAACAAATAGCAAGTAGGGGTAGAAATTGGTAACTAATTGTTCAATGTTTAATTGAGAGACATAATTGCTAATTTTATTCTTAGATAGATTGTGAGAAGTTGTAGATAAATATTTTAGGACCCAACACAAGTCATCTAAAATAAGTAACTAGTCAACATTTCCCAGTGATGGCCAAAACGAGACTAGTTGTTTAAGTGCAACGACAACCTTAATTATTAACTATATTATTTACCCAACCCCGTGGTATAAATAATATAATTAAATAATTAAATTCTCCCGTAAAACTTCAATCCGGGACAAGGTAAAAGAAGTTTAACGGTGTGTTCAGAAAGTGTTCATTTGTGTATTTAACAAATAATATGTTTGTGATTGAGTACTCATAATATAAATCACAAACACAACTTAATTAATTTTCTGGACACAACAATCTAAATAAAACAATCTTAACAATTAAAATCAATACAAATTAAAACATGATAAGAACAATTAATTAACCAATTTCTAGCCCCAAATTTATTTAGCTATACATGTTTGGAAGCTTAGAAATAGATGAATTCATGATTAAAGTACAAGATTTAAAGAGATAAGGAAGATCAAACTTGTGATAGATGATAATCCTTGGAGCTTGGTGCTAATCTTGACTTAATCTTGGATGAGAAAGTGATTAGTTGTGGTTGAAGATGGGTTGATGATTTGGAAGTGAAGAATGAAGAGAGAAGGAGGATGAAATGATTCTGGGAGGTGTAAAGAGAAGTTGGCTCGAGATTATGTGTGGAAGGAGATGGATTAAGGCAATATAATGATAAGGTGATTAATCATTAATTGCTGGAATTTACGGAACTATTAGATATATATACAATCAAGCGTCTCCAAGTTTCAACAACCTGTAGCAGCGCAGTGGAAGAGGAATATTACGGAAACACTAGGGTCCCGTGTTCGAACCCTTCTAGTGATTTCTTTTTCCGTCTTTTCTTGCTGCAGTTGAAAGGAATTAAAACAAGCTCCAGTTAAACCTTCACAACTTGGACATTCAGCTCACCGGTTGAGCTTGCCTTCCTTCTCCCAAGCGATCAGGGATCGATCGAATCCTTGCTCCATGTTTTTTTCACCTTTTGCCTCTTTTCTTCAATTTACTCATTTGCTTGAAATTCCACTTTTAACTGGAACTTTCATTTTCTTCTTTTCTTCACACACAAATATATCAAATTGTATCAAAAGTACTTGAAAATACAAAGTACCCGTGTAGAACTGCACAAGTACAAACTAACGACAAATAATAAAAATATGTACAAATGTAGAACTTTAATAACTAAAATTAACAACAAACTAAACTTAAAAAGTGTGTAAAATATGAGCACATCACCTAGCCGGGTTCTTTTCTTTTATTTCATAATATGGAAACACGAGTTCTCTATATGTATTTGTTTGTATGCAGGGGTGGATGTACTAAGGTGTTAGGGGGGGCAGCTGGCCCCAATAACCATCCACTAAACCCATATTATATACTAGAAATGTCTTAATAAAAATTAAAAGTCTAAGAACTTGCCCCCAACCAAAAAAATTGATTGCCCCCTATAAATTAAATAGGGATCCTGCCCATTCAAATGAAGAAGGTGAATATTTTGAAATATTACATCAAGTTTATTTTGAATGTTGGTCTAAACTCTAAAGGCTTATGTAAAATTCAAAGCAATATGTTGTAATAGGTAACCCATATGTCTGATTGTGTTGTTTATTTGTTTAAGGCTATACACTAGCTTTTATTTTTTTATAAATATAAATATTAAATTGTAATGTTTTTAAACGTATTACGTAGTATAATGTTATTAATTTTTAGAAGGCAGGTGTGCATCATATGGGTGAACCACTAAACTTTATGAGCAATTACAAGTTACAACACGTACCTTAAGTGTCCACATAGACTTGCTTTGATCTATTTCCTTGATCACACTCCACTAACAAATCATTTGAATATATGTTGAATATATGTATATGTTGTTTTGAAGGTATGTTGGTGACAAAGAACTTTGCTCAAGGCTTCTCGAATCTGCGTACATGTTGCTAATTTAAAAAAAACTTTGTTCAGATAATTTTACTGCTGCACGGCGTGAATCTGAGACAACGGAACATTCAAATCTTAATATCTCCATAATACATGGCATCGTGCTGCTTAAATTATTACTATGTATTTTTTTTAAATACTGAGGCTATTGACCGTTCAGCCCTACTCCAGATTAACGGTTCTTACGAACTACGAAGTGACTGTCTGAATACTTTTGTCAAGGTATTAAATATGAATCGTCATACACAACACCTTTGTTGGATTATTATTCCTCTGAATTGCGGATTATTATATTATATTACAATAATAATAGATGTGGTCAGGAGATGCAATCATCACATTATTTAGTCATGGTGGGAATTACATTGTTCATTAAATGACAGAATATATCAGTCCATCACGCTATAGGATATAGTAGGATGGACTTGCAATGCATTTGGGCGGGAATGGTGTTCAAAATAAATTTGATATTGTATTATAATAATAGAATTATAAATAGATTGAACTCGTTTAAAATTTGATATAGGATATGTATCACATTTAACCAACTCTTCCTTCTCTTAATGTAAAATACGGCATCTAACGTCACCCATTGGTTTTCTTCCCCTTAATACAACGTCTAAAGATATGGAAAAAGTAAACATAATGTGAAATCATTTTCAGAAGACAATAATGGTATACCTTTCTCATTCCCGGAACACACCTCGGTTCGCTAAGGCATCCATTTCATTAAAACCCTCAAGCGTTTCTACGTGTTGCCGAAAATACCCTGACACATTATCTTCTTCCCATCGAATCATTAAGTGATGCATTTGAACTTCTTTCTACTCGTGTATGACAAAGTTTTTTTTATGTTCTCCTTTTCACACATTGGATAGATCTATATCGTGGCCTAACTGTTTTGTTTAAGCATTTGCAAGTGTAAAGGGAAACCCTTTCAACATTCAAATAACAAATCAATGTCATTTTTCACACTAACACATTTTATATGTTTTGAAGCATATTTTTTTTATTAATTATATAAAAGTTTATAGGATACATGTTCCTTTTATTAGTTTTATAGTATGAGGTACCAATGTCTTGGTGGTGTCAATTCTTGCAACTAATTTGCTTGCTTATTATGATTTTACTTATCTACATTATGACCTTATTAAGTAATTTCATGAGTTTTACCATTTTGTAACCAGCTTGCGATAAACGGGATCTATTCTTTATAAGAAAGTTGCATTTTTTGTTTTATAAATTACATTCTCTTTACTCTACAACTCGGAATACTAAGTCTCTTCATTTGAAGCATGAGAAAGAAAGAAGCATGCATTGTGATAGTTTTGTCCACATGTAAAACTTTACTCCCAAATGTTTAACAATCTCAACTTGAACTTAGTGACAATGCAATGGAAAAAACTCATGTTATCGAAGTACAAACAAAAAACATTTTGAATAAAGCAATATACTATCTATTTGGACTTTAAACTTGTTATTAGATACTCCCTCCGTCCCATTAGAAGGTTCCCACTTTCCTTTTTTGGACGTCCCATATAAAAGTTCTCATTTCCATTTTAGGAAACAATTAACAATCTTAAGTGACAAATTAATCATTAAATATTAAAAATAATACATTTATAATTTCATAGTTATCAATTCTAACTACATTATAATGTATAGCTATTAAAATTATTTATCAAAATATACTCGAAGTACTTTATTTAATTATTTTCTAAATAACCGTGTCGTTTTGCTATGGGAACCTTTCAACGTGACGGAGGTGGTAACAACTAAAAAGCTTGAGGCGAACGAAATAGCTTAGAAACGTATCAAGAATCTTGTGAAAAAAATTCTGCATGCTGAAAATTTTGTATTTGTATATGATGAAACAAAAAATACTCATTGAAAAATAAAACACAAACTAACAAAATACAGTATTTAAAGCAGATAGAACCAATTACGTGAATATTTGTTTCGGGTAATTGCTTTACCATAAAACAGTATTCTTCATCTTAGGACCACTCTCATTGGGGGAGGGATAATGTGACACCGCACCCGAACGTCCTTGAAATTTAACTTAAAATTCAAAGTTCATGTATTGAATTTCCTTTTGTCAAACGATTGTAAAACGATTAATGTTTTACGTAATGCATGATTGATCATTTTACTGTTTGAGCTCGTATATTAGCGATGGTCTTTCGGATACTTAATTGGGCCATCTTATTAGATATAAGAGCCCAACATTATGTAAATAATAATACATAACCGTTCGATACAAATTAAGCAAGGTCGGGCCGCTCAAGTATTATTTTGGGCCCAACCTGCTAAAAATAGTAAGTATTCAAGAATGGCGTCCTAGGCCCACTCGAGGGTGACCCACACGGCTTGTAGCCCAAGAATAAAAATACAAATGTCACAAATAAGTGATATGATGATTAAAGAAGAATACAAACTCCTATGGTCCCATCTTTGACTTTATTGAGCTAAATAATGGTAGTAGAGTTATCTTTTATAATTATGCACCATGTAAATTATTGGGACTATCCTACACATATTAGAGACCAAAAATATGATATATAGTGTTGACTTGGTCTATATAAATTATAATGAGTACAAAAAGACATTTCATGACAAAGATAAAACAATAGGACACATCTTTCCATTTTTGGAAGTATTGGTAGATATTTTGGACCCCAAATTGATTGGGATCAATTGGGAAGCATTCCACATGACAAAGACAAATAAGTGAGGAGACTTACCTTGGCCGGACAAGATGGAGGGGAGCTGCACAAGACATAATTGGCATCAAATTTGGGGCCACCTAGTCTATTTCCACACAAAATGAGTGTGTTGGTTGTCTCCCTCCATAATTGGAGTTATACTCAACCAAATGAGGTGTTTAATGTGTCCCTGGATAGCCATTGAAGTCTATTTTTATTATTGAGTGGTTGCTGTGCGAGAAGAGAGATTTTTACAGACAATAATCGAAGTTGAGTGAACTGTTGCGTATAAACTTGAGCAGTGGGAATGTTGGTGTTGTTTGGTTCGTATCTCAAGCTATTCTCATCCAAATAAGGCGTGTGAGGTGCCTAAAGAAAGATCTAAAAACAAGGAATCCTTCAAGGTCTATTTTGCATCAAATGAAGTAGTGGAATGCTTCCAAATCATCCAAACAAAACACAAACGTGCAGGAACAGATTTACTTCTCTAAAAGTGAGTTTTAATCCCAAAACCTTTCTTTTCATTTTTCATATGATATGAACGATTGGTGGAACTATTATACACTATCACAAGTGTATAATATGCTCTTATAAGGTTATTTTATTGATGAAAAGGTTAGATACCAACCTAGAACAAACCTTGGAAAAACTAGGAAACGAGTTCGGCGGAAAACACCCATTCTAGGGGCTGTTTTCATACATGCGGTTAGGAGTTGAGCTAGCACCTTGAGGAGGCTGCCTAGCACTCATTTTAAGAAAGGAATCAGTTCTTAATCCACCTTGGCCAAAGCTTTGATCATTGGATCAAGAAGGAAAAGTTTAAAGCTCAATTAAGGTGAGGATCGACACCTAATTGCTTACAATTTGTAGGTTAAGCATGAGATTACATAAATGTCTAAATCATGTTTTTCGTGGATTATGGTGATTAAATATTGATATATTTGATAAGGAATGAATTTGATAATGACTTGAGGCCATATTGATAATATGGAGTTAAATGAGCTATTAATAAACTATTATGTGAAATAGACATTTTTACTCATGTATGAATCGTGTGGATACATAAATGAGTATTTATGTATTGAAGTTGAAAATTTAAGTTGCTGCTACATACCTCTAAATATGTAGAGAATTACAAAATAAGGATAATTGTATGACAACAATAATCTTAATAGTGTTGAAATACTAGTTAGTGATTATTGGAAATTGTTGATAGAATTGATCCTAAGGATTAGATTGTATGTAATGCACTTGAATATACTTCAAGTGTATAAAATGACTTAGTATGGAACTAAGATTAAGTTATGGGCAGTCCTTAAGGATGACCCAAGGTAGTTTATTTATATGTCAATTCTATGCATAGGTTTGCTTAGGAATTGAACTTTGGTACATGGGGATGTAATAGAGACGAGCTCTAGGATGCATGGCGAGGTGGTAGACTAGTAGTCTATGATTTGTATAGCTAGAGCCGAGCTCTAGGGCTTGCACGGTGATGTAATAGAGTCGAGCTCTAGAATGCAAGGTGAAGTATTTGACCCGAATGACATGAGTTGTATGATGATGTAATAGAGTCGAGCTCTAGGATGCAATGTGATGTATTAGGGTTGGACTCTATGAGTTGTCGTGACTTAGAGTCACGGGGAACGGGAATGATGGTTTCTAAATGAACATGGGCCCACGGGCTGACTACTTGGCTTTTATATGAAGTACTAGTTTTTAATACGCGTGTTGCGCGATTTGATAAGTGCCCAATAATATACTACGTATATAGGGAACACATCGATTTTTATAGGATCATATAAAAGTCAAACTGCACACACAAAGAACAAAGTTTGAAATGGTGCAAACATTTCCCAAAACTCAAACCTCATATTTTTAGCGGTTTACCAAACCATCCCTAAAACTCATGGCCGTCTACCGAATGATAAAAAACAGGGGCTTGCCCAAATATAACGATCAAAATTCAAGAGTTATACACTTACTATTCAAAAGTAAAGTATTGTGACAAAATTACCCTATTAATACTTAGAAAATGGCTTTAAAATTACCCGATGGATCCCACCTTAAACAATGTTTAGTCATCCAACCGCTAAGAGCTTTGTTAAGTGGGTATGATCAATATCAGAGGCATACAACCCCTCAAACAGGTATGGCAGCATAAAGACAGTGGTCTTAAGCCTCTTTCTAATGAAGATAATATATGGACAAACACATATGTATCTGCAAGTATGTTAGTTTTGTGTCAACAAATTTAATTGGATAAGTTCTAGACTAAGGTTTTCTGAACAGAGAGAAAGCAACCACCCTGACAACCCCAGTTAGAGGTCTCATTGACCAGCATATAATACACAGAAACTTACAAATATCTAATCCAACATCCCAGCAACCCGAACTGTATATTGTTTCTCCGAATCAAACGGAATCATAGCATTCCGCACCAGTGATAATGTAGCTACAGAAAGTGTTTCAGTTATCACACACAAAGAAAAGAAATATGGGGAAAACCTCCAGTTGTAGTTGTTGACACCACCTCTTACATTGGTGAGGGGTGTGATCAGGATATAAAACATTTTAGAGGTGGATTAGATAATGCATGTGTGTGTAGTTCAAACTGGGTTGATCTGTTTTGGTAGATGTCTATTTTATGTGTGGTTCGCAATTGTCAAAGTCTGGCCCAACCTGATCTCATCTTATCTCATCTTTTTAAGTCTGGTCTGGGATTGAAATCAGTCCAATTAAAAATACACTAAAAACTGAACTATTTGGTAATAATTAGATTCAATCTTTGATTTTATTACTACTCCTAAAATATTTGACGATGTGCAAAGATGCTAGGTAGTCATTTAAGTTATACTGGGAAGTTCATTACTTTGAGTTGTAAATTGTTTATTGATGAGCTATGTGTACATGACTGAGTACAGGGAAGTGTTGATTGTTAAGCAGGGATATGGAGTGTGTAATATTAGGTCCACATAGATCAGAAAGAGTTTCAATTTGATGATGCGTGGTCTTTTTAATTTTTTTCCCTAGACGGATATACTCCATTTATAAAATGATTATTCATTTTAATATGTAGTTTAATATTTGTGACATTATCCTTTAACAAAAGTCTCATATGTCAGGCAATTCGTTAAGTGTCTCATCTTAATAAGGTTCTCACATTCCTTCTATTAACGACTTAGCTAAAGGGGAATATGGATTCCAATAAAGTAGTTTGATATGGATGAACTTTGCTATATGGATGAGGTCGAAACCAATACCAATTGATTAAGCTTAAAAGGAAAAAATTATAATCAACACTTAAGTGATGTTAATCTTCATCCTAATCATTATCAAATTTTTCATGGCTTCATGCGATAGTAAAAACTACAGAATGTCACTTTGCGTTCTTTTGATTTGCTGCAGCCAATGTGTAATTGTCCGCCAAAAATTATAATCATATTAAAAAAAATTATAAATGTTTAATACATAGCCAGGAAGAAATAAATGGTAAAATGTACCACTAGAATTGGGTAGACTAACACACTTTATGATGTTCGATTTGACCGGCGTCTAAAATGGCGTGAACATTTTGTAGTGTACAGATAGCATCCATATGATGTTAGGCCTGCAACCACCACAACCAGATGAATAGAAGTCAATAACGATCAATCTATCCCCAGAATTTAGCAAGGCTCCAAAAGCTTATGTATTTAATGAGACTCAATCGGTTAAGATTTTCTTTTTCCACCATCTTAGAGATCTGCTAACAGGAATTCAAGAGGCTTCTACCTAAAAAATGAATTAAAAACCAGTAAAATGGAATAGGTTTTTTTAGTCCATCGCACTTCCAAACAAAATATTAAGAAATATGATAAATCAAAAGCACAATCTTACTACACACATTAATAGTAAGTGTTTATATAATAAGTTTTTTTTTTTGAGGAATTGTTTATATAATAAGTTAACAACACATTTTGATGTAACTCGTATCCAATTAGATAAGATAATTAAACGAATATCTTATCTAAGTATCTCTATAAAATGACGCTCATAGGCTAACGAAAGTAGATTAGGTTATAAACAACAGTACACAAGATAAATAAGGGGCTTATGTATGATGCATGTATAGTCGACTTTCCAGCTTAGTTCAACTTAACATCATATTTGGTTTGATTGAAATAAGAATACGAAATTTAAAAATGTGAAGAGAAGAAATCCTTAGTATTTTCATGCTTCCAAAATCTTTAAAAGGAACTTTATAAAACCTTCCTTAAATGCAGCAAAAAAAAACTTCCTTAGAAAAGATTAAAAAGACCTCTTTCCTCGTTAACAATTTTGTGTTTTTGTGTCTTTACAACTATGAAAAGTGGAGTATTTTGATTAAAGCAGAGATAGAAAAAAAAAGTTACGTTTCTAACTATTATGTATTAGTGTTTACTCTCATTATCATGATAGAGTGAAGAATGACATAAAGCCTTGTCCCTAGGAACTTAAAGCACCACAAATAGGCAATATATATGAACAAACTCCCTCCCACTACATCTCATTCCCATTCTTTCTCCCTCTTATCAAAAATCAATAAACACATACTTTGTATTACGTAATAGTGTAATACTGCATAGTAAATATTCAGTATCAACACAATTTTCAATCATTAATTCTAAGCAATCCTAAATTTTGTGAAATAAATTATTAAAAAAGAATCATATTTCTTGTTTTTTGCATTTTGTGGAGTGATTCGGAAAATAAAAAAATTACTTTTCTTCACATATCTTACTTTCCAATGTGTTATCCAGGCTCCAAACATAGGCTTATGAGTTAGTGAAAATTACTGTGTTACTGTGTTATCTCTGCTTCTTGAGGATTATATTGAACCAAAAACATCATGGCCATGTTGAGTCCGCTACTCTGTTGATTGGATCAGACAGCCCTGACATAGACAACCTTATATTAGGAGGCTTCCCAAACTTTGTCACTGTTATACTTCCATTTCCATTATCCCTCCCTTGACAATTCATAATTTCATGGTGTATACCCCCATAGACCTTAACATCGGATTATGGAATGCCATACCCACCAAGTTTTCAAACAATTAAGCTATGCCAAATCTCAGAATTCAACACCTGTCACATACCTCCAATCATCTCCGCTTTGATGGATTTCCCAATCCCCATTGATGAACACACATAAAACAGAGGATGAATCTTCTCCACGCCATCAATTCAAGATTTATAAAAGGCAATAAAGCTTTAATAATGACCTTATCACGATGACACAAGCTCGGTTAACCTTATCTGCAGTCAGCTTGACCATGATTGAAATGGTGGAGGGTTGTCATACATTGAACACACCACTTTACAGATCCTGCCATCACTTCTCCTCTTCTACTCCCAATCATCTCACAGCTGGCTGGTCTCGTGAGCAGAGTTCAACAATAAACGGAGAAACGCAGAAACAAGATCAGGATGAAAATATACCTGGGATAGCGATGGCCGCCGGTGGGATGGGAATTGGGAGCAGCTGCGCGAGGTTATGGTGCGAACAGAAGCAGTTACGTGAAAGCAGATTTGGGAGCAGATGATGTTGAAGCTTGGGTTGACGGAAACGGAGAGTTATTGAAGCTGGTGGTGAATGCAGATGATGGAACGGATGGTACGACTGAGACGGAATTGAAACGGAAAATTAAGCCAGGTTAATAAAGTACAGATAGTGAAACACATGGTACCAACCCATGAAGCTACCTTATTACACCAACATTTTTTTAATCTCTAAAATACCCTCACCTTCATTGGCTATTATAAGTTTTTAAGAAGTATATTTTTAAACGGGGTAACTTGGGGTTACAATTATATTGTACTATCACCCTATTTGAGGGTCTTGTGTTTGAAATACTTGTATATCTATTAGATGTCATCCACACTAGTACTTGATAGCCCTATAGAGTACTGATCCCTTCAGGGGCGTGCCGCCACCATTTCAGGTTGAGGCTAGAGCTTGCTTCCTGTGCTCATTGCTCGAGTGATTTCCCGGAGAGAAAACTTGGTTCGTGCTTCCTCCATTCTGATTTGAACAATAATAAACTTGCTCATGGATATTTTACTTTAGAGCATGCGTGCTCATGTTTGCCCAGTGTGGCATTTTATTTGAAATTATGTTTTCCGATGCGTATTGAATTGCTTATTATGTATGTTCTATGGATGACTTTTATGTGAATGATATTCGAGACGCCTTGTATAATATGAATGTGTTTGACTATTCATATTATATGGCGGGTTGTTAACGTGTCCGGGTAAGTCCAGGGCGTGACAGATAATCTTTGACTCCGAAATTTGCAATCCTAATACATGTGAGTAGTTTAAGTTAAATCATTTATATACTCACATGCATATCTATTATAATGTAAAGGAACAAGGCCTGATAAGAGTCCCTTTTCAACCCCAAACTTCTTCAACTCTCTTTTATTTCTCTAGAGACAGTTCAAATTACCATATTTTGAAAATTATGTTCCGTGTGCCCGATTTAGCCTTTGCTATTCGGTGCCGCCACTTTTGGCAAATAAGAGTCCCTTTTCAACCCCAAACTTCTTCAACTCTCTTTTATTTCTCTAGAGACTTTTAATGAGAAAATGGATTTTCAATTCAAATAAATAAAGACAAGTTTTCGTTCAAAAAAAATCAAAGAAAAAAACTCAGTCGTTGGATTTAATTAACACCGGTTGTGTGTGGATCGAGTGCACTTTGAGTCTTCTCAGCTTCCCGCCTACATCTTCAACCCCAACCTTCTTCCATACTCTTTTATTCCTACGCAGGTTTCTATTAACACAACTCCCCTTTTACTTTGAAGAAAACGATGGGTCTTGATGCAATCAAAACTTTTTCCTTCAATAGTGTGTTGAGTAGTGTGTATAACACAAGTATTTGGGTGTGTTGGTGTACAAACGCACACCACAAATATCTATTCTAGATAATTAATTTTCCTACTATTTTTCTAAAATATTTCCATTTTTATTGCTCTTATATAGTCTTTGTCATTCATTATCAAATAAGGAACTTTATATTCCTCCCAAAATTGTGTAATACAAAGTAATAGAAAAAAGTAAGATTGGATCAATTTTATTTTTTGTTTTTGATAAAAAAAAATTACAATAAGTGTTTTCAAATGACAATTTTTGTTTAAATTGAACACATAAAAGATAAAACTTGGAAGCATGTATAGAGATGCTTTAAACTGCTTTTCTTTTTTTCTATTACATAAAAAACATTTATTTTAGAGAAAAGGGGCAAATAAGCCCACATACTAAGCAAAAAAGGTCAAATAGGCCCTTGTTTAGGAGGTTCTGTCCGGCGGTCGCCATTTGGGGTGGTTCCCGATGGAATTTTTTGATGACAATTTATGAACATCTTATTCATTCAATCTAGTTTACGCATACCAAATTTCAGCTAAAACTTCAATTGGGAAGACATTCAAATGAATTCTTGAAAATAACGGCGAAGTTAAAAACGCAGTTATCTTCAAAAATTTATTTGAATGCTTTCTCAGTTGAATTGTTAGCAAAAATTTGGTATGAGCAAACTAGACTCAATGAATAAGATGCTCAAAAAATTTCGTCAAAAAATTTCACCGAGAACCAACCCAAATGGCGACAGCCGGACAGAGTCTCCTAAATATGGGCTTATTTGACCTTTTTTGGTTAGTACATGAGCTTATTTGTCACTTTTCCCTTTATTTTACCAAACACTATCAACTTTAACTTTCTTTCAAAACACTTTTTACTGAAACACTATTAACTTCTATGGAAAATCACACTTTTGGTCCCTGAAATAGTCACGAAAATGAAATGTCGGACCCGTATTTATGATATTGTAAATGTCACCCCTCAGTTGTCCAAATTGTTGTAAATGTGGTCCTTTAAGGGGTGAAATGTACTATCGCCCACATTGTATATTTCACCCCTCAAAGGACCACATTTACAACATTTAGGACAATTGAGGGGCGACATTTACAAACTTGGAAATACGGGTCCGACATTTCATTTCCGTGACTATTTTAGGGACTAAAAGTGCGATTTTCCCTAACTTTCTACTATTAAACACTTTCTTCGAAATCATTTTAAAATTCACTATTTAAAAGTAGAAGCAATCGCAAATACTCCAAGTTACTGTATGAAACCATTTGTGACATTTTTATATATTTTTCTTTTATTTTATTAATAAACTAAATTTTATATAATATGTAGAATGAGATTTTTCCATTTTCAGTCCCTCGACCATTGAGTTAGTGACACTTTTGGTACTCGATTTTCAATTTTCCATTTTTAGTCCTCGACTATTGTGTGAAAGACACTTTTAGTCCTCGTCCTCAATGTTTTCCACATGTATTCCCCTGAGTATTATAAAATTGACACTTTTAGTCCTTCCACTATGAATTTGACACAATAAGCGGATGACTAAAAATATCACTATTATAATAGTTGAAGGACAAATAGTGTCATTTTTATGAAAATCGGAGGACTAAAAGTGAAAATTTTCAAAGACGGGTATCAAAAGTGTCTATCGCACAATAGTCGAAAGACTAAAAGTGGAAAAAGTCAAAGTCAAGTACCAAAAGTTCCAGTGACATAATAGTCGGAGGACTAAATAAAAGTGGCAAAAACTCTATGCTGAATTTTTTCATTAGTTAGCAGATACATGCAATTCCGTCGCTACAAATGTTCAATCAGAAACTTATCAATTTCATCGAACTCAATCTATTCAACTAATTTGACTGTTATTAAATGACTTCTTGATTTTTTCTATTTTTAGTGTCTGTGTTACTGTGAAATTGGAACTTTCAATACCTCCACTATATCTTCATTGTTATAATAGGTGAAAGATATAAGTGTCACTAATACATTAATACATAGTTTAATAGCTCGTTCACAAATTCAATATCATTATATTTATTAAACTTCAAAAACAAGTAGAAAAAATCATCATTTTTCTTATATCTTAGTCATGTATGTATGTGACTCCAAAAATTTCATAGTGTAATCTTCTTATATGTTAATCATGTGTGTGAATTCCTGCCGTGCAACGAACAGGTACCTTTTGTAGTTTGGTTAATATGTTATTTTTTAGTGAATACATAACTAATTATATAAGGGTGAAATTCTCTAACATTTGAGATTAACATAGTTAGCTTAATAGAAAACTCAATCAAAATAAATCAAGAAGTAGAAGATCTTTTGCAAGAATTGTGTAAGTGAGGTGTATTAAATTTGACTCTTTATGAACTATAAATAGCCATACTTGTAATTTTCAACAGCAAATTGAACACATCTATGCCGCTATATAAAATAAAATAATAAGGTATGATAAGACATGTTACAAATAACAAAAAAGATACATTTGGGAGATGATACTAACCAATAAAATGAGGAGTTTGGTTAATGTGTAACTTGCTAAACAGGACCAAAGCAACTGAACTCCAAGATTCAGTCAGATTCGCCCTTTGAATTAGCCCGGTCCTTATGGGAGCTCTGTAGGACATCTATACGGAAGCTGAAGCCCCCTTGGCTTTGGAGGCTGGTCAGGGGTTATCCTCACTCTCTAGTTAACTAACCCCACTGGTTATCTCTCATTAAAGCAACTTGGATCTTCCTTACTGTTATGCATGAATTAATTGAAGAAGAATCCATGCTTACGTAGCAGTAAAGGCGAGCCCTAGACTGACCTGATAACTGCTAATTCAGGATATCAGAGGTCGAAATCGCTGAATTCAAATACCTTTAGATATCTGGGATATAGAAGATATTCTAATGGAAAGAGATATCAAAGTAGATAGAAAAAGGTGGATGGTTGATGCTTCACATATGATCAGCAGAGGAAGCTTCTTATTTTACAGATAGCCCAGATTGAAAAAGAAGACGAACACACGTCGAAGGTTCGAAGTCTAGGAAGACCCGAAGAGATTGGAAAGGAGTAGCCCATGGTTGAGAACATGAGATAATAATAAGTTAGATTCAATTATACAAAGTTACACAAATGCCCCTTAGACATTCAGCGGGAAACTTAGTTCACTTAATTAGATATAGATTTTAAATTCCATTACGATCATTGTAAATTCATGTCGGGGCATCCTATATAATATTTCAAAGTCCCTCACAATTGGAATTGTTTGATAAGATATGTGAAATAATTACGTGACATTTTAAATTTGAAATGTAAGAGTTTACATGATATTTTAAAAAACATTTCCCATGATACAATGCAAAATATATAATGCGGATAGATGGTTAAAAAATACTACGTATTTGCATGTTTTTATAAAATAATGTGACAACATTGTGTTTAACTTAAAAATAAATCACATCTAGTTATATAGAGTAAGTGTATTTTTATCGAGCCCATTTGATAACATTGAAATTGACCTAATCAATCGATTTTACTGAAATTTTTGAAGTTTGATTGAAGTGATCGAATTGTTGATTCTCTTAAATTATGAATAAATATATTTAAATTATATTTTATATTTTATTAAGAAAATAAAGAGAAAATATATGAAAATATGTAATATGATCCTTTACAGTAACTTCATTCAATCTTGTCTGAAAAGCAACTCAACCCTACTTATTTTGAATATTTAATAGCTCAACGCGCAAAATCAAAAGTTAAACATTTAGTAAAAAATTCATGTGATAAACAGAAAATCAAAGTCATTAAATAGATACGTAGTACATAATACTACATCCGTCTCATTTTATGTGTCTCATATGAGATAAACACAATTATTAATAAAGTGATTAAAAAGATAAAAATTGTGATTAATATTCGAATATAAAAAAATGAAATACAGTGGATTATATATTTTTCTTTCCAAAAAGAGAAAACTACACTTAGGCTTTGTTTGCAACCACTTCTGCTTAAATAAAAGCACTTTTGGGGAAAAAGTGATTAGTAGTAAAAGTTGGTAGTGTTTGGTAAAATAAGTGTTTTTTGTGTAATAAAAAAAGTAAAAAGTAGATTCTACACGGAAGCCGAGAAAGTAAAAGTTGGTAGTGTTTAGTAAAATAAGTGCTTTTTTCTTAAAAAAAAGTTAAAAGCACTTTTTTTAATGGGTTGCAAACAGACCCTTATTTAAAGACCATCCAAAAAAAATGATGGGAGATAACATGACTACATGAGATCCAAAAATAGAGCAATCACAATTAACGTACAAACAAGTGAACAACTAAACGTACGTACCACCAACTGTACAAAACTGGACCCGAATCATCATATGAAACGGGGCAACCCGAACATTGCCAACCCTTTCATTCTCTTCTTTCTTCTCCTATGAATACACCTCGCACCACCACCATTTTAGCTCTCTTTTAGCCAACACAAGAAACAGCTCTCGCCTTCCGACTTTCACTCTGCTCCACCCGCCGCCGCCTGCCGACCTTCACTTTCTCTCTCCACCCAGCGCGCCACGCTTAGGTCTCTCTATTCACTCCTGAACCAAATCTTATTCTCACGTTTTCAATCACGTGTCTATACTCAGAAAACACACATGCATATACTCACGTTTAGATCTGAAATTTATGTGTATTTATGTGTTTTCTGCGCTGTGTTTTCTCTGCAGATCTCGGATCTGTGAAGGCTTAGGTCGAGGAGAAAGGAGGCGAGGAAAGGAAAAAAAATGATGATGATGAGAGCTTCAAGGGGAGTAGACGCTGCTCTCTCCAGCGGCGTCGCTTGCCCCAAACCCCGCAGAGTCGGTGGGTTCTTCAATTCGCCCTCTGGTTTTGATGCTGTTCAGTCCATCAAACCTTCCTGCTATCTGCAGTTCGGGTATATATCTTGTTCGTTCTAAATTAAGATTAGGTGTTCGTCTTCATACTGTTATTCATTTTGCAGTTTCTGAATATTATGGATATATTATCATTTCTTTTGAAATTTGTAACAGTCATCAGATGGAGGCTTGTGACTCGGAATCTGGAACTGAACTTCTGGACATCATCCTTACCAAGGTCATTTGAACTTGTATCTCTTTCCTAGCTTGCTTGAAAACTGTAGAAATTGTGGGCAAATTGAAACTCTTTTTATTTACACAACAAAATCTTGATGTATGCCCTTGTGTTTGCAATGCTTTTTGTAAACTAGTTGATAATATTCTCGTTACTTTAGCAATTATTCACGGACAATTTACAAGACCTTTGGTTTTTTATACTGTTTCTTCCATTTAATTGTGTGTGAATTGTTCTAGAAATCTCCGCCCAATGACTTCACCTCCATGTTTGTAGCCTGTACTGATAACTTGTTTGTGTAGGGTAATAATAATTGTTTAAATCGACTAAAATTGCCAATGTTTTGGCTCAAATCTCACATCGAGTTATCTAAATAGTATTTAAAAATCAATATTTCAGTTAATCAAAGAAATCGAAGAAATTGATAGAATACAACATTTAGTGTTTGGTACGAATCTGGCTCATAATGCCCACCCATTAGCCGTAATTAATTGCTTCCAAATGTTTTTTTAAAACTTGAGTCATATTAAAATACTTGCTTTTTTGGTGTGCAAACAGGGGGGTTGCAGTTATGGTGAAGGCAGGGCCAATTTCCAGACAGATTCATCTCTTTCTCCATTTTTCTCGGGAACACCACCAAGCAGGTCTTCTAATCCGCTGATTCAAGATACCCAATTTGGGCATGATATTTTTGACCCGATAACACCAACTCTGGAAGCTATAGCACCACCACCACCACCATCATCTCCACCACCACCACCACTACCCTCTTCCGCCCGTAAGAATGGCGGGGGAGGGTGTGGTATGAAATTTGGGAACAAACCGGCTCCGGTGAGGATTGAAGGCTTCAATTGTGGAAGGAACTGCAGCATCTCTGCCGTAGCCTAGAAGAAAGGTTGCAGAACAAGTTATAGATTTTTTGGAGGTGAGAAATCAAAAGAACCTAAAACTAAACCACTTAGTTTTAGCTTGTGTATATATAGCGAGATGAGAGTCGTTGACAATTATTATGAGTTTTTCATTGAAGAGTCAGTGTCTTGATGTGCATATGTAAGAGGTAATGATGAGTTGATGGGAGGTTAAATGTTTATCAAACAATACAACAATAATTACCAAAGAGGAGGAAGAAAGGCTGGGGAAATATACTACCACTCTTTTTTCTATTAAACTTTGGTTATGTTAGGGTATTTTTTTGTTTTGTTTTTACCACAGGGTAAGACTTGGTTTGGGAGTTTTCTTGAGGGCGAAGACTTGAGGGAGCGCTTCTATCTTGTAGCATTGTTACTCTTCATTACCCTTCACTGTAATTGTATTATGAAGGACAGGAGCCAATGTTCTTTATCACTTTTCTGGTGTAGCTATATATAATAATGTACTTTCTATGGAGTATTTTGTACTGCCAACAGTTGTTAATAATTATCCTGTATATAATCAATGGAGGCATGGAGCACGTTGTTCTGAGTTAATTTGTCCAATGTTTGGCAAGAAAGCATTGCAAACGATTTTCACAATGACATACGGAGTACCTTTTCAAGTTTCAACACATGGACACATCTTTGTCTGAAAATTTTCTTGATGTAGACAACATTTGATGGGCTTAGCTAGGTTATCAACATCAGACGGGTTAACAATGGAAATAGCAAATGTAAGTCTATTCACCCCAAAAGCCACACATTCCATATTCCCCCCTTGTATGCCCCAATTGCTAAGGGTGGGAAAATGGGCATTTTCACCCTTGCTTCCAGCAAAAGAAGCACAGTAGACCTCGCGCAGTCGCGGTGGAGCAATGAGGCAGAAGGATGTTTCCAACCCCTAGTATCAGAGATGTAGTGAATATTTAGAGAGTGAATATTTGAGTTTATCCATGGTGTAGAGATGTAGTGTGACACGATATATTAATAATAGTTTAATTCTATATTAGAGCTTATGTTATTTATGTATTTATGTATAATATATTAACATGCTTAATCACACATGTTTTTTTAAATAGTCTTTTTATTAACCGAATAAGTAAAAAGAATATTTAAACAAACTTTGTTTTGCTTTTAAATCGAAATGTGTTATTTTTAAAAATTATAATGACTTGTAAAAATACTGAAAAATAATTGTTTATAACAAAGAAATATTCAAAAATTATGTAGAACAAATATATTGACTTTTGCTGAGTGGTGGAGAGAAATTAAATTGAGAAAATGAATACATTATTTTCATATTGACAGTCAATTTCAGTCTTATTGTTATCTCACCACATAAAATTGTATATGAACCGTTATTTTTACTCCGTAAATAGTAATAGTGATTCAAAGGCGGTTGTACATAGACACATCATTCCATCTAGAGGTGGACATTGATTTGGTTTAAGTGTTTTAATGAATCGTACCAAATTGAACCGAAATCAGTTCATGTGCAATTTGGTTTTGTTTTGATAGTATTTCTTCTAAACCGGTTTAAACTGAACCGAATCGAAACCGCTAAAAATTGAACAAAATTGAATCGAACTACAAAAATTCAATAAAACCTCCATATTGAATACTATTAAGGGACACCAAAAATACGCAAGTCTATTGAAAATATGGATCAAGTACATAATTTTATCAATGTATTCACATCATAACTTCGATTAATTTCTGTTGCAACTAAATTTTGTGCTAAATCTTGATAGGTTTATAGTTAGAAATGTGAATGAGAAAGCATCCTCTGAATACTACACATCTACATTTTAGACTAACGGCAATGGTCGCTTAATCAATATTTTGGGAGGGGTATAAATAGGGTTGTATACGAACCGAATCGAGTCGAATAATGAGATTTTGTATTTGTATTTGTTTAATTTTTTCGAATACGAATTCGAATTCAAATATGCAACGAATATTAATTTCGATTTGTATTTATATTTGTTTAACAATACGAACAGTTAACGAATTATATACGAATATCGAATCGATTTGATCATAGGTTAAATATTAGTCAAATACGGAGTCTCGCTTTAAAACAACTTTTCTTATAATCCGTATTGTTTATGCTGTAAATGCATGCTATGACTTAATATGTGTTTTTAGAATTTAAATTTAATGGATCAATGAATTTTTAGACGGTGCACAATATACTAAAGTGGATTAATTTTATGATTAATAAATATAAATCTACTTCAAACCTTTTGAAATAAACACTAACACACATATATTAAAAATTATACTTATAATGTGTGAAATAAGTTAATAATTGTATATATCAAAGTCAAACAACTCTAATTTTATTTTTCAAATCGAACACATAATTATTTGTATTGTATTTGAAAGACATTTGAACCAAAAAATTGATTTGTATTCATATTTATATTCTGATTTATAACAAATAGACTTGAAATTTGTATGCAAAAATATATATATGAGCTACACTTTGAGGGTATTGCTATCTTTTAAAAGTTATTATAGTGTTATTACTATTTTATTAATATTGATATTAATATTATCATTATTATTAATCGAATATATTTGATTAATATTCGAATCGAATTCACTGATATTCTTATTTGTATTTGATAACAACTCAAATCAAATGTAATATTCTTATTTGTATTTGTATTTGAATTTTTCCGAATTCGAATCGTCTTATACGAATTCGAATCGCGAATCGAGCACAAATTATTTGATTCGTTTACCCCTACGTATAAATGGCATTCAGAACTCAAAAAGTAATTGGAACGGCTCTTGAGTGTGGAGTTGTTTTGTCAAAGTGGAGCAGTTAATTGTCGAGATTAAAAACATAATCCATGGATTTATCACCCCGCCGCGTGGTATTTTAGCTTTTAAGAGCTGATTTGATGGGGCGTTCTAATTACTCCGCAATTTAGTGATATATTGATGTGACTATGTGAGGAAGGGGAAAGCACTAAGTATCATACTTGGTCGGCCTACAGCTTTCACAAATCACAATAACTAAATATATCATCAAAAAATTATATGTTGACAGAACGAATGACTTTATTCCTAATTTGATTTGTTTGGCATTTGCTGTAAAAGGTTGATTAGCTACATGATTTGCCACTTTGACCATCTAAGGAGATACCGGTGATTGCGAGGATTTACTAAACTCCACTTTTAGCATTATGCAAGAGAATTTCGGTACCCATTTAAAAAATGCGATACCGTACCTATCATTTTCTTGATTGATCTAAGTAAGTATTTAAATAATTCAACTGCAATGTTCTGATTGGTCCATGTGGACAAAGGTATGATACCTTTTGGGTACCATAGAATCTACCTTATGCATATAGGGGGTGTTTGGAACCCATTCTGCTTCTGCTTCTTTTTTAAAGCAGAAGCAGAATCAGAATCAGTTTTCAGAAGCTGGTCACCCCCAGCTTCTAAAAAACATATTCTAGGAGTAAATTTGAGCACCAGAATCACTTCTGCTCTTTCACCCAAACACTCCAACTTCTGCTTCTGCTCCCTGAAGGAGCAGAAGCAGTTTTAAGAATCAGATCCAAACACTCCCATAGTATTATACAAACATGTCTATCACATTCCGTTAAAAAGTATGGATTTTAAGGATCATTTCGAAATATTGAATCAGTGTGATCAACAAAAATTAATGAAATTTATGAAGAGCCCGTTTGGTTATTAACTTTTCGACTTATTAGGCTTATTAGCCAACTTTTTCACCAAACACGTAATTTTTAATTTTGCGCATTGAAGTGTGTAATGATAACATAAAGTAAGACTGAAGTTATTTTTCTAGATGAAGACTGATGTTACTTTTTTTTTACTCATCACATCCAACTTTCTTATTAACTTAAAAGGTCATTAGCCAAATGGCTAGCAATACAACTTGGCATAATATCAAAACTACCATACTGATCTGAGAGGTTAACGTGAGCTCTTGCCAAATCATGAGTTGCACGATTCGCAGACCGTTTACAAAAAGACATAAAAAGATTACTCTTTGTATCCAACATCCTCTTAATATAATCCAAAACAATGTGCAAATACGAAAAACCCTCCCCTCGCCGAAGGCCTTGCACAATAGTCAAAGCATATGTCTGAAATTCCACATTGCTCCAACTTGCTTCAAGAGCTCCTTCAATAGCAGCTTTCAAATCGGCTACCTCGGTTTCCGCTGCCTTGAAAAAAAAAACCGTGCTCATCTCGAGCCACCCAGCCTTAAGCCTGAATTTTCCCCGGTTCATTAACTGCTCCGTCCACATTAAATTTAATGTAATCTTTATCCGGCTTTTCCCACTTTTCCTCCTCCCCGGTGGCCGCAGTTTGCTGGGTACATCCGGTTCTTTGAGCTTCCTACCAACTTGCTAACATTCATGCCGCCGCATTAATAACATTTGTCGCATCATTTTTTGATCCTTCCGAACTGCATTATTTCTCCTTTTCCAAATACCCCAAATAGTGGCAATAAATCTGTTCCTTTTGTCCCTGTCCTTCTCGGAAATATTGCCTCTCAACCATTCCTCAAAGGTTTTCCCATCCTTGGTTGAGAAATTCGCAGCTCGCCAGACCTCCCTCGCCCAGCTACACAACCTGAACGTATGGTCTAAAAACTCAAACTGATCGTCGCACAATTTGCAACCACTTTATATGATCAGCCCCCTCCTTCGAAGTTGTCCACCATAGCCATTGATCCATCCAGAACCTGCCAAACAAAATATTTAAATTTACGTGGTACCTTAGCTTCCCACAAGTATCGCTAGACATCCTCCAGCGCTTGCAGACTTCCCACTTGAAGCTTATAAGTTATAACAACTCTTAACCGAATAACTGTCATTCGCTTCCCCCTTCCACCAGTAACTATCTGCCCAGAGCCGGTCCTTCCCCTAGGCCTCTGAGGCTTGGGCCTCAGGCCCCCCCCCCCAAAATTTAAAAATTAGGGACCCAAAAATTTAAATGTCTTTATATTATATTTATGTATGTATTAAAAAACAGGAGTTATACTGATTGTTAAGCTTAAATCGTTCGCTACAGAAGTAACAAAACACTCAGAACAATAGATCAGTTATCAACCAAGTAGTGAAGTACAAACCCGAACTCCCAAATTTGCCGATATGTCATTATTTCCAAAAAACTAGCTTTTAGAACGATTTGCTAATTTGATGAGTTAATGATTTGTGAATGATCGAATGAACTAATTAAATTATTAATCTCTATTCTCTATTTGCTATAACTATTGACTAATTCTTATATTATTGGTTGCAATATGAAGTATCTGCATAAAAAATGCTATTTAGAAATTAAAAGCTAGTTGATTCCTACTTGTTAATTTTACGAAGTAGTGAAGTAAAGCCGTGCCTTGCAAGTGAAATTTTTATATTTGAGAATTGAGACATTTTTTATTTAAGATTATAATGATAAAAAAGTGTGCAATTTTCAATTGAAAATTAATCAAAATTCTGATTTTTTGTTTATGTTATAATAATGTAAGAATTTATTCGAGTATTGAGTTTTTGTGATATAAATCCTCTATTTGCAAATATGTTGTATTTCAAAACAAATACTATGTATAGGGTCCTTTTATGAAGCTGGACTCAGGCCCAAGTTTACATAGGATCGGCACTGTATCTGCCTGGTCCACTTTGCTAATAGGAATGCTGAGAATTCTTTCTCTATCTTTCTCATTAAAAATCGACTGAATCCTATCTCTATTCCATTCTCTACCTGTGATATTCCTCAGAGCAGCCACATTCATATCTCGAATCCCAGTGGGCCTAGCCGAGGTAATTTGACCATCATCATCCCCAGGATTTTAAGGATCATTTTGTAATATTGAATCAGTGTGATCAACAAAAATTAATGAAATTGATGAAGAGCCTGTTTGGTTACTAAGTTTTCGACTTGTTAGGCTTATCAACAAATTTTTTGACCAAACACGTAATTTTTAATTTTGCACGTTGAAGTGTGTAATGATAAGATAAAGTAAGGCTGAAGTTATTTTTCTGGCTGAAGACTGAAGTTACTTTAGAAGGTCATTTTAACTGTTTTTTCATATTTTTTTCTTTATTTTATTAATAAAATATATTTTAAATAAAAAATTTCATAAAACATTTGAATCAGTCAATCCAACCACTTCAACTAAAACTTCATAAATTTCAACAGAATAAACCGATGCAGCAGATTTTATTATTGCCAAAAGGGCTCGAAATTATAATTTAAATGATTGAATTTGCGAAATTATAAATAATATATTTCTCTTCAACAATATTACTCATTTTAGTTAGAAGAGCACTTTTACCCTTTCTTATTATAATTATTACATAACTCATAGCGCAAATCAAAAGTTCAACGAAAATTAATAAGTCGAAAAAACGTTTTGTTTGAAAATAAGCGGCGGCTAGCTGTCTACTGGTTGTTCAAGTGGTATGATAACAACTGATTGTGTTAGTTGTTTTAATTGATTAATTATATTAGTTTGTTGTAAAAAATGTTTGATAACACTAGTTATTAGCGATTCAAAAACAATTGTTTGGTTGCAAATAGTAATAATGCTGCAACTAATATAAGCGTAAATCCACTTGCCTTTAAGCGTAGGCGTAATAATCAAGTTCTTGCTCTAAAAGACGCAACAGGGAATTGGGTGGAAGCCAAACAAGCTCTTCTCTGCATGACTCGTGATTATTTTATTAATCTTTTCCATGACACTGGGACCCTTGGTACCCAACTTCCTAATGGTTTCATCCCCATATCGGCCTACGACACCTCCTGCTCCTTCCGTCTGCCGATGAAGTCAAGCAAGCTGTCATGGATATGGGGAGTTTGAAAGCTCCGGGAAAAAATGGTTTCCAACCAATCTTCTTTCAGAAATGTTGGGATCAGGTTGGCGACTCAATGGTCATGTTTGTTATTGATTGTTTTAAAAACCCTTCTTATTAGGTTGCAATGGTCAACGACACCCTTTTGGTGGTAATCCCTAAAGTGCCACGACCGCAGTCAATGAAGCAATTTCGGCCAATCAGTCTTTGTAATGTTACTTACAAAGTTATTACTAAGCTTCTCACATCCCGGTTGAAGCATCATATGCGGGGTTGGCTTCACCCCACTCAATCCAGCTTTGTCCCCGGGCGACATATCATTGACAACATTATTATCATCCAAGAAGTTGTCCACTCCATGGCAAATGAACGGGGAAGAACTCGACGTATGGCTCTCAAAGTTGATCTTGCTAAGGCCTATGACTGCATTTGTTGGGATTTCTTGGCTGAAACTCTATCCTCCACAGGTATTCCGACATACATGATCTCTTTTATCATGGTTTGTGTTTCTACAAATCGATTTCAGGTCCTATGGAATGGTGAAATGACTGAGGAATTTCGACCGACTAGAGGGCTCAGGCAAGGGTGCCCGGTGTCCCTGTTTTTATTCACCCTTTGCATCGAAGGACTTAGTCACCTCATTAATGATGCAGTGGAGAACGGTGGATGGAGGCCAATTATGCTAGCTCAAGACGGATCAACTCTTTCCCATATTTTCTTTGCAGATGATCTTATACTATTTGGTGAGGCGTCGGAGGCGCAAGCTCGTGTCATTACCCGTTGCCTGGATGATTTCTGTTCAGCGTCTGGTCAATGTATTAACAAGGAAAAGTCTGCGGTTTTTTCTACAAAACTGTCCCCGGGTTTGATGCGGCTCGTATTTCTTCTTCTCTTGGCATGTCGACTACACAAAACTTGGGTAGATATTTGGGGCTTCTTGTACTCCATGAAAGGGTGACTAATAGTACGTACCAAAGCATATTAGATCGTATGGACCAGAAGCTCTCTGGTTGGAAAACTTTGACACTCGCTCTTGATGGATGGGTTACTCTTGCCCAATGTGTGTTATATGCGATTCTTGTTGATGTTTTGCAAAATTTGGTACTCCCCAGTCATATTTGCGGTGAAATTGATAAAAGAATCGGAAATTTTGTTTGGGGTACCACATCTGAAGAGAGGAAAATTCACCTCCTCTCCTAAGATGCCATATGTCGGCCAAAACAGCAAGGTAGTTTGGGGCTCTGCTCAGCCAGACAGCTTAATCATGCGTATATGGTAAAATTGAGTTTTCAATTCCTTACAGAACCAGACAAATTGTGGGTGCAGGTGCTGCAAACTAAGTATAATCAGGAGACAGAGACATGATTTCGAACGCGATATTCTTTTTCTAAATCTGTGATTTGGCGTGGGATCGTGGCAGCCCTACTTATGGTGGAGTTTGGAATGAGGGGTGGAATCCGGGATGGCCGCAACAAAGCCTTTTGGACTACACGATGGCTGGACTCGGGCAAGAAACTTATTGACCATATTCTTCCCTATGCTCCAGAACCAGACCTCTCTGCCCCTGTGGCACAGTTCTGCACAACCTCTGGTGAATGGAATTCCCCCCTTCTTCATTCCTTGACCCCATAAAATCAGGTATTGCATATTGCAGGTGTGTCCTGTGACACCGCATCGGATGAACTTGAATTTGAAAATTTAGTATGAATTTGAATTTTCCTATCGAATATTTATGTGTACAAAATTATGGAGAGGACACGTGACCTTCTAGTGTAACAGAAATAAAAAACTAGCCTAAAAGGATGCCGACCATGAGCTGTTGAAGGCTCGTGCTCGTCAGGGGAAATCCACTTCCGGTCTGCAGTTTTTCCTGGCAGTATTGACTCTTGTGTTTAAACTTTCGTCGTGCTTTGTTTGACCTCGCGCAACCCAGGGGGGTCGGAGTTGTGACCGACCTCGGGTTGTCAAGGTCGGCCTCAGGTTTCGCCCTCTCTGGGTGATTCCTGAGCTCAGCATTTTCACGTCCTCGGGGAGGTCGAGGTTAGGCTCATGTTTTTCCTTTACTGGGTGATTCCAGAGCTCGATGTTTTTCCGACCTCGAGGGGGTTGGGGTCGGGCTCGAATGTTCACCCGGGGTATTCTCCTTCTTATCTGTTAGGGGTGAAGTGGAGCTTCCTGTAGCGGTGGTGACGTGGCATTGGCTCACTTGTTATCTTAATATAGAAATGTCTAAGTCCATATATCAATGGAGAGACCCTGAGCCCATGGAGGTCAGATCTTGGGCACTCATGCTCGTTACCGGAGAGTCTTTCTTCGGTCTTCGGTCTTCGGTCTGGTAGTGTTGACTTCGTTTACCCCTAACTGATATTGCGCCAGGGTCAGAGCTCAGAGTTGTGACCGAACTCAGGGGTCAAGGCCGGGCTTAGGTTTTGCCTTATCTGGGTGATTCCTGAGCTCGGTATTTTCCCGACCTCGGGGAGTCGAGGTCGGGCTCAGGTTTTTCCTTGTCTGGGTGATTCCTGAGCTCAGTGTTTTCCCGACCTCGGGGGGGGGGGGGGGGGGGGGGGGGGGGAGGGGGGGTCGAGGCCGGGCTCGGGGTTTCACCTTGTCTGGGTGATTCCCGAACTCGATGTTTTCCCGACCTCGGTGGTCGAGGTCGAGCTCTGGTGAGACTTCCGCCCTTTGTCGATTCGTTATCTGGTGCCTAGTCCAGACCTTGGGAGTCGAGGTCGTGCTTACACCAAACATTTTTCTTAACTTTGGTTTTCATTTTATGTGGGCTTCTATAATGCCACAAGGATATCACAAAATACTCAAGTGTCAGAGTTCCATCCGAGCCCGACCTTGACCCAACCTGTCAGAAATAGCAATAATAATTGGGAGGAACTTCCTACACCCACTTGGAGACTGTCTTACATAGGTTATGGACTCCAAATAATTGAGATCAGACAACTGGGGATGGGTGGTGCTTACGAATCAAGGAGGAAACCTCCAAAAGACAAAGTCTACACACATTGTCCCCATACCCAAATTATTGGGTTAGTGTAAGATGCCAATCTTATCACCTCGCTCTATTATTACGTGGAACCATCCGCACAACCCAAAACGAAAAAAGGGAGAGAAGCTCTAGAGAAAGTTCTTCACAACAACCCAAGCTCGAAGGAAGCTTCAAACAATGAAAATCCCAGGAAGAAAAGGATTGTGTTTGAGGAGTCGAGGTCACCGGAAACCGCCACTCAAAGGAGCTGTTCGTAGTTGCAGACCACGAACACCGGCCTAGAATGAGGACGGATCAAGGGGTTCAACAAGGGCAACTAGTTAATCACTTCATAAGGTGATGATGGCTAACTATATTGTCTATAATTCGTGAGTTGAGCATGAGTTACCTAAGTAATCATAACATGATTTTGATGGAGTTAAATGATATAATTGAATGTGAAAATATGTGATTGCTATGTGGTCAGGATAATTGATAAATGATTATAGAAAGATGAATAAGAATAGAGACTATGCATGAGAGGAATCCTTGAAATATATTAATTGTTTAGTTGATATTGAAAAAGGTGTGATTTCCATATGATCTAAAAGGGGATAAATGGATACCTATGTGGATAGACAAAGTGATTAAATGTGAAGTAAGACATACTTGAGTTATTGACATGATCAAAGTGATATGAATCCTTAATGATTAATTGTGTGTTCTATCTAGGATATTGAATAAGATAGACATGAACTTAGAATGAGAGATGGACAACGATCATGATCAAAGGAAAAGGTGGAGTCTACCCAAAACTATATGACGGCAGCCCGAGGAGTCTTGATGAAGACTAGTTCGAGGTTGATAGATTATGATTACTCAAGTATTGTGGTGGTTGAGGTCGGCCACTGTCAAACAAAGATATGAACGTTGGGAGATATATTCGGGGTGTGTAAGCCCTAATCGAATAAAGGTTATATTCGGGGTGTGTAAGCCCTACACGAACTAAGATTTTACGGGGTGTGTAAGCCCTAAACGAATAAAAGATATTATACGGGGTGTGTAAGCCCTACATGAATCAAGCGTTATATGGGGTGTGTAAGCCCTACACAAATAAAGCATTATACGGGGTGTGTAAGTCCGAAACGAATCCATGATACTATATTGGGTATGTAATCCCAAAATGAATGAATACAACCATAGAGTGTGTAAGTCCAACGTGGATGAGTTCAAGGAATAAAACGCATAACCCTCTCGATGGAATTGGGTTTAGGCTAGGGGTGATGTAACCTCTCAAAGTTGCTATATGCAAGTATAGACCAAGGGCTATTTAAAGGGAATTGTTTTGAAATACAAATGGGCCTATGGGCCGACTATTTGATTGGTATACATACTATACACGTGATTTGAAATGGGGAAGCTATAGGTTATGCCCATAATATAGTATCACCCTATGTTGAGGATCTTATGTTTGAAACATGGATTAATGTCGTATAATTTTCATTGTACTTTTCAAATGCTTCAAAGTACTGACCTCCCCTTCACGGGGGGAGGCCACCTCACAGTTTTGAGGTAGAAGCTAGAGCTTGCTTCCTGTTCTCGTTTGCTTCGGGTGATCTGTGAAGAGAAGACGTGGTTCGTGCTTCTTCCAGTTCTATTTTGATATAAATAAAATGATGCTCATGGAAACTATTTCAAACCATAAATGCTTTGGGAGCCAGCGCGCTCATGCTCGCCCTGTGTGGCCTTTGATTTTAAAAATGTATTTGTTTCTGCTGCGTATGTTGAAAGACTTCACTTATGATTTTTATGGATGTACTTGTGTGAATGGTATTCATGTACGCCTTGCATGGTTCGAGAGAGGTAGACTGTGGTTGCCTTAATTGGATTGTGCAGCAGTTGTTAGCGTGTACGGCCAACCCGGGGCGTGACATGTCCCCACCTTGCCCTGGCAGTGGAGATGATACTCTTGTTTGGGGATTTGAAAAGGATGTCCGCTTCAGCATTCGATCAGCATACGCCCTACTAAGTGGGCAGGTTAACAGGTGAGAAGGGACGGACTGGAGAGTGGTTTGGCATTGGCGTGGCCCCAATCGTATCAGACATTTCCTCTGGCTCCTGGCGCACAACCGGCTACTAACTAATGAGCAAAGAAGATGAAGGCATATGGCGGCGGGGGGCGTCTGTTCACGCTGTAATCAACACCAAGAAACAGTCTTGTACGTACTACGGGAGTGTCCTTTTGAAATTACCACACGGGAGCGCCTTGACTATCTTTCCGTTGATCGAACGAACTGTGAGGCCCCACTTTCGCCTTGGGTCACACACCATCTGAAGGCAACGAGCAATAGTATTCTTTTTGGGGTTGCCTACTGGTCTCTCTGGAAGGCCATGAATGAAGTTATATTTTCTGATACCCACACCACCCCCGAGTCCCTTGCCCATCGTATCCGACGTTGGGCCAAGTCTATTGAGGAGGCTTTGATACGTGACCAATCCACACATACCGCTCTACCAACCAAAATGATGGTGGATGTATCTTGGCCGCCACCGCCACCCGCATGGGTTGCTCTAATTTTGACGGGTAGTTATTCCTGAGACTGGAAGAGCAGTTGCAGGAGGGTTGTTTCGTGATTCCGATGGTCGCGGTTTAGCAGCGTACTCGATGAACCTGGGGGGTTGCTCGATAACCAGAGATGAACTGAGAGATGTTGTGCATAGATTACATCTTGCTTGGGAGTTTGGATACCGCCAGGTACGAGTGCAGTTGGACTCACAAGCAGCTATTCAACTTTTGATGGCAGAAGGTGAGCACGCACACCAACATTCTTCTGAGGTCGCACAGTTTCGCGACCTTTTAAACCGAAGTTGGACGGTCAGAGTTGAGCATATCTATCGAGAGGGTAACCGGGCAACAGACTTTTTAGCTAGCCTAGGCCATAGATTACCTATTGGTGTTCACTTTATTTCTAATACTGATTCTAGATTATCGTTACACATTCTGTATGACTTATTTGGGATTTGTCAACCTCGTTTGATCATTAATGACAGATATGAGCTTTTCCTCCTATGTTTCTAACAAATTAAATAAATACTAAATGACTTGAATAAATACATGGCCCCAAATACTAAATTAAACACACAACAATGACAAAGATAACAAATGCAATTGGATACAATAAAATAATTTCTGACACCTTTCTCTCTAGAACATTTCAAGGACTCCATTTATGGGAGCTTAAACAATGTAATATTGTGAGAGACTAATAAAGTGAGAGTGACTTGGACATTAGTCCGAGAAGTCTCGTGATTTTCTCCCTTCCGGGTTCCACGTAAAAGTCCAGTTTCCATACGTATTTATACAGAGTATTTATTTATCCTATTCCATGTTGGATTAGTTTCAATAGATCTATTAATGAATCACTCTTGTAAAATATGTTATGTTTGATAATTTCATGATAAGCTAGGTAGCATATATTAAACTAATAATCGTAAAAAGTATAATAAAAACTAAGTGCAAAATCATCGAACATTATCTTAAAAATACACCGGAGCATTGAATATTGAAGGGATGGGTAGCGCACCACATGTTTGATAGTGTTTCAAGTTTCAACAAGAATATAAGTGCCCCTGCTATTTCCATAATTTAGGGAAATGAACTCAAGAGAAGCCCTAATTCCTTAGTTTTTTTTTAAAGTGCCCTAATTCCTTAGTTAGGTAGCGGATCCAGGAAAAAGTTTTTTTAGGGAGTATAATTAAAAAAATCAGAAGAAGGAATAATAATCAATATATATATATATAAAAGAGGAATTTTTTAAGAGCATACGACGTGCCACGTAATCATGCCATGTCATCATATATAATTATTATTTAATTATTTTCTATATCTTTTATTTTCTTTAAAGTATTACGTTTTGTATACCATCAAATTTGGTAACTCTTATTTGTATAAAATCTGATTTTATTCGGCACTTATAAATCTGATTTAGTAAACTTTAAGTTATATATAGTTCCGAAACCATATATAGTAACGTAACCTTACGTTAGTTGCACCACAACTTATTTATTTTAACTTTAATGGTGCATCATTACCACAACTTAATAGTTGCACCATATATAGTAAACTTACGTTTCTATATTGATATTAGCAAACTTTTAGTATATTTTATTCGGTAACTCTTTTAGTAAACTTTTAGTATATTTTATTGATTTTAATATTACGTTTCTATATTGATTTTAGCAAACTTTGAGTATATTTTATTCGGTAACTCTTTTATGTATACAATCTTATTTGTTAACTTTGGAGTAAACTTTTAGTGTATTTTATGTTTCTAAATTTAGAATTAGAAACATAAAAACTACCTATAGTGCATATGTAGGCTATTATAAATATACAAAGAGAATGTAAACAAAAGTGTATTTTCACTATTGGCTTTCTCCTTAGTTTGAAGAATTTTATTGCTTAGTGTTCTTATATCAAGAATGTCATCACAGTAAGTTTCTACAACATTTTTAATGGTATATTATTCAATACTACGTACAGATGATACTTTACCATTCACATGTTTATGATACATGATATTATTATGCATTATACCTGATTAATTAATATTCCATAAACGTGTTTACTTTTTTGGGCTGAGCTAAACATATTACTTGTGAAAATACATACGTATTACGGAGTATATATATTTATATAATCAAAAGTATTCTTTTTCAATCAATATATATATATATACATATATATATATATATATATATAAAAGGAACTTTTTAAGAGCATATGGTGTGCCACATAATCCTGCCATGTCATCATATATAATAATTATTAATTACTTTTTATGCTTTTTATTTTTTATTACATTCTATTTTTTATTGCATATTGATATAATCCTTTATATCCGTAACTTTTTGATAGAATCCACCTTATTTATACTACGTAACTTTTTGAGAACCTCTACTTACTCCGTATTAGTTTGTATGACACGGATTCAACATCCTTTTTATATTTGTAATGAAAAATAAAGTAGATTGAAAATTTATTTGTAAGAACTAAATTTTAGATGATGAAGTACGTCATTCATAAAATTTAGTTACAGTAGATTTAATTCATAATTTGTACTACGTATTAATTTGTATGACACGGTTCAGCCATCCCTTTTTCATAATTTGGAAGATTCCGTCAATTTAGCCCAATCAATTAGATTTAATTTATTACAGTAGAGTCAGACAATTCAACTCATTTTAGTATTATCAAACGGCTTTATATGAGATTGAGTTTATTTTGCTTTTACATCACATTAAATTATACTACGTATATGATTTCGAAAATATCAAATTTACAATTAGCAAAATTATGTACTGCCCGTGCATCGCACGGGCTTGAAAGCTAGTTGAGTATTATTGCAATAGAAAAAAGCTTTAACAAAATACATCCCAATATTCCCTGCCAAGTTTTCATCCTGCGAAAAGATACATACATCATAGATACAACATACATATCTTTATATTTTTTTTCCCAGAGGAATTTTATTCAAGATAAGGAGATGAGGACGAGGGCATAAACCTAGCCTCTTTAGAGTTGAGATTTAAAGATGATATATGGAAAATCTATGGCATTGAGTTTAGAGACGTTTACACCGTAGGGTCTTTAGAACGACCCCACCAGTAAAAGAGGCTCATAGTGTTGGAAAATGTGCTAATAAATTGCATTAAATGATCTTTTTGGGACAATATTTTGAGTGGGGTTCACTTCTGATTTGGGTCGGGTCAAAGTGATTTCGGATTGTCCTTGTTAAGAGCTACAATTCGATATGTGGTACACTCAAAACGAATAACAAGTGAATGAGAAATTGATTCTCGAAGTTCACTCGTTGAAATGGAGAAAATAGGAAAATTATAGGTTTCTAGTGTGTTATTTCCCACACCGGAAAACCCATTGGATTTTCACCCCCTTATAAAAGAAACCCTCTTTGAAGGAGTTAAAATTCCTAAGTGGAAAGACTCTCTTTGCGCGCAGGGGGTGCGAATCAAATCCCGAAAGCGGAGAAGAAAAATCGCGACTTGCGTGCGTGGGTGCGAATCAATCAATGCCCAACGTTCTGGAAATTGATGTCCAACGTTCATGTCCATTGAAACGTTATTAACGCACAACAAATTGTCCCTATAAGTATTTGACAGGTCATTTGCAACAACACAGACAATTCATACACGAACTGCACGTTTTCCTTAGCTCAAAAACACATCCAGTTTCCGAAAAACGTTTTAAGGTCATTGAGCGTAGCACGAGCTTTGGCTAATTTCTGCTCCATCTCTTTTTCTGTTTTTCCTTAGTCATTTTAATTCATTTATTTTAATTGATTATTTTTCTTTGTTTTTCGAGACACACCCAACAACAATCTTAAAATGTATTCGGTGAGTGTTGTATTGCGGTAAACAATCTTAAAACGTAGTTTGTCACTGTTGTGAACAAACTTTTTTTTTTTGTGTTTTCGGAAAACGTAAGAAACAGAAAATGTCTTTACAAGAAAACGAAAATATTGTTGGGCAGAATGTGCCAGTGGACACACAATCGAAAGCGAGCTCCGGTGAACAATAGTTCACAATGCGGAACATCTGCTTTGGCCAACCAAAGGGCAATCCCTATGGTGACTTTGCCGAGCAACTATGTGGAGAAACCCGAAAAATTCAATGAGTTAAACTTTAAGAGGTGGCAGCAAAAGATGCTCTTTTACCTCACTACTCTCGGTCTTCCAAGTCTGATCTGGTCTGGACTGGTCTGATCTGGGACAGATTACCGTCCAAGTAAAAACATCCTTACCCTTCCTATGGTATACTATTGCACTTTTTATATGGTATGAAAATGCAATAAATTTTCTTCAATTTTAATGCATCTTTTACATTTTAGAGTCATTAAATCAAAAATCCAATATGTGATTTGTTCCTACTTTTTATTTAAATTACTACTCCGTATTTGATTTGATCCAAAGTATATCTCGCAGAGACACACACATGACTACATGAGGCATATGTATACAATAGTTATAGTACGAAGTATATTTATATAGTCCGTAACACTTTATACAAATGCGGATATAAATCTTTGAAGCCTGTTTTGTTATTTCGCAACACTTGATAGTTGATACACTGACCCATTGAGAAGAGATAATGGTAGGGCAGTATCAACATTTTGGTATTGATTATAATAATAATAATTCAACTTAGTGTTGTTTAATTGATATTTAGTTTGAGTGAAGGAGTGATTAAGAGTGATGGTTGGGAAGCAGATTTTGGGTGGATTCACGCAAAGTTGGGCACCACTTTGGCCGACAGGGGAAGAAAAGAATGTGCTGGACATACGCCTCCCCGCTTTACTGATTTCCTCCATCTTTCCGTCATTTTTACTGTGGAATATATTAATTTAAAACTCTGTACCGGTCTGCTGCATCAAAATCGGTCAAATGGTTTGACTATTAAATGCGGCAAATTGTATGGTAAAATCGGCTATAACCAGCATATTTTAAATTAATTTTAATTTATAGAATAAAACAGTTAGGTAGCTTGTTTCTGCCGGCATGTCTCTTTGCCTATTCTTCCTTTAACTTGCTTTCCTCCTTTCTTTTTCTTTTTTTTCTTTAACAAACTTTTACTTTAATTTTATATTCAATTATTATGACAATGTATAGTATAAAATAGTATTTAACGTCACAACTTTCCCCCATGAAGGGGGATTGATGCATGGCCTTTGGCAGCCAAAGGTCACGGAGTATCAATTAACATGGTACCAGTGGTAAGACCTCCTTCTGAACCACCACCATGGGATGTACGAGGTGTTAGAGTTCGTGAACGCTTTTCTTGTAGTTTTAATCTGTTTGTTATTTGTTTTCTTGTGTCCACTTTTGTTGTTGGTTTTGACAGTTTGTTTGAGTTTTTTGTCTCTCTTTATGTCATTGGGTATGGTTGGATCTATGGGAATAGGTTTGGCTGTGTCAAGCCCACTACATGGTTAGCGATTCATGTTGCCCTCTCAGGGGTGACTGTCTCAAAGTCTCACCATAGGGTTACAGTCGTAGTTGTTGAAGTTTTACTTGGTGTCAGTTTTATTTTCCTTTTGCTTGATGTAATGATCCTGAATCTTTTGATATGAATAGAGGCCCGTTTGATGATATAAAAAAAAACTTTCCCCCCTTTCCAATCAACTTTCTAACTTAAGTTATTTTAACTTGTGCATTATAAAATATTTTAGGTATTAATGTTTTATTATTCTATTTTTAATTTTAAGAGAAATACTTCGTACTTATTAGTTTATTAAATATTGTGTGTTAATTACTAACATTAGTTTTGTGTTATACTACCTCCGTTCCACTACCATTGAAACATGAAAATGGGGTAAGGTTATAAATGAAAGATAGGCGCTAATGCGTCTGGGCTAGTCATGGACTCGGGCCGGGCCGGGTCCGGGTCAGGCCTAGGCCCGGCCGGGATTTTGATTTTTGGTAGAAGGCCCGCGACCGGCTCGGGTTACCACTGGGTACGGGCCGGGGTCCATGTTTTTTTTGCTTTTCTTATTAACCCCTGACACCCCCCACCCCCCCAAACCCTCCCAAAACATCCAACCCAACTCAGGAAAAAGCCCAAAACAATGAAAAAAAACCAAAAAAAAACCCAAACCGGGACCGCCCGGGCTTGTTCCAAAGAAGGGGGTGAACCGGGACCGCCCCACCCTAACCCCCGGGACCGGGCCTAGGCCCGGAACCAAACCGGTACACCGGGCCGGGCCGGTTCCCGGCTCGGGCGGCCCGAACCGGTTCCCGGCTCGGGCGGCCCGAACCGGTTCCCGGCTCGGGCGGCCCGAACCGGTTCCCGGCTCGGGCGGCCCGAACCGGTTCCCGGCTCGGGCGGCCCGAACCGGTTCCCGGCTCGGGCGGCCCGAACCGGGTCCCGGCTCGGGCGGCCCGAACCGGGTCCCGGCTCGGGCGGCCCGAACCGGGTCCCGGCTCGGGCGGCCCGAACCGGGTCCCGGCTCGGGCGGCCCGATCCGGGTCCCGGCTCGGGCGGCCCGAACCGGGTCCAACACTAGTCTGGGCTTACCAAAAAACAAATATCATCGACACTTTTCAACTAAAAATTTCACTTTCTCCTCTATCGCCACAAGTTTTTCATTTCACCCCGAAGCTAAAAAAAATGGAGTAAATGTAATCTCAACAATTGACTCTCGCCTTTGATACTACAATGAAATATATATTGTGCACACATTATAACGGTTTATACAGGCTGAATCTGCATGTGGAAATGACAAAAGATATCTTCACAGTTGCAGACCAGAGATACATTTTTAACTGCATAAAATGACACCTTAAAACAGCCCATTCCTGTAAAATCGAAATGGTAAGTGATATAATCATTTTGGTAAAGGCACTCATCAAGCCTTCTTGACGAACTACGTTTTTCTTTGCTTAATCTCTCTTCTAGGTGACAATTGAACGGGGATGACAGGTGCATAACATATAGCAAGATAGACATGCCACGGGGTGGGGGAAGGATTAGAGATAAATAGAAAATTGTGAAATATTATGTATATATATATATATTAATATATATACATACATTTTTGCATACATACTAACATACATGATACACGACATTTCACAAATTTTATTGTGTAAATTAAAAATAATCTCTGTCGTCCAAATAATGATGCACAATAAACCTTATATGATGCATTTTTTCAATATCTACGAAAATACAACCGCATCTAAATGTTAGAGAAGTGCATCAGATAAGGTTTATTCGAAAAATGCGTTAAATAAAGTTTATTGTGCATCAGATTGTTAGTATGACGGCTGAGATTAACTCTTATTTTAGACGTTAAAACTCTTTTTATTTAAACTCTTCCCCCCACACACATTACACACACACACACACACACACACACATATATATTATATATATATATATTATATATATATATATATTTAGATTTTGGTTCAAATGAGAACAAGCCTTAACGTGAGAAGTGAGAACAAATCACAACCATTGATTAACCTTATGGATCTACGCTCAACTTGATTGAACCGAAGGTTATTTACGTATTTTACAAAAAGTCAATTTTGGTAACTGCCGTTGGCAGTTAATAGCTTCTTGTAGTCCATTAATGCAAACATTAGATTCCATATACTATTAAATACTCCTTGGTGGTTAAACATTGGAGTAGTGCTTTTTCTTTGTCACACGTACTCACTAGATTTTTTTATAAAATAAAATAATTTTTTTATTATCTTGTCTCATCAAAAATAATATGGTGATGATAACTACAAAATTAAATACACGTAATCCAAATATATGATGTGCACTATTTATTTTTAAGGATCACTTTTTCAACAATTCTAATTTGTTTGCATAATTGACTGAAGTGCACAAGTAACATATTGTGATGCACACACATATTATAATGTGCATAACTTGCATAATTTGTTTATAATGCACAAATGACATATACGAAACGTGAGTTAGATACAAGTTTATGTGCATTACATAAATGTATTGTGTGTTAGATACCAGTTTATAATCATTACATATTCAGGATTGTGTGTTAAATTTCGGTTCTTGTGCATGACATACTCGTTGTCATATTACTTAATTCTTACTTGTTGTGCATTAAATATTGGATTTTGTGCTTAAGATACTTATCATAGTGTTTTGGTATACATATTGTGCATGAGACACTTGTACTTATGCATTTGATATTTGTACTTGTGTGTTAGATACTTGTTCTTGTGCGCAATAACTAGGTAGGAGTTCTCTAACACACACACACAAACACATTGAGCTTTAGATATTAGTTCATGTGTACTATATGCAGTCCTTAAGTGTTAGGTATTATTTTTTATTGTTGTGTGTTAGATAATGCTTTTTGTGATTGATACTTGTTATGGTGTTTTATATACAAACTATGTGTGAGATATTACTTTTTGTGTGCATTAAATATTGATAGTTGTGTGTTAGATACATATTCTAGTGTGTGAGTAGTTGAAGATGTTTGTTGTGTTTCATAGTACATATATTGTGCTTATTTTTCAAAAACAAAAATACATATGTCACATTGGTGTCATATGAAAGGTAATAAATAATCATTTAATTTGATATAATTTTTTATAAAATTGGATTAAAAAATAAAAAGTAATTAAATCAATTTTAAACTAAAAAAATCTATATGATTTAAGTCCTTATTTATACCTACTTTTTTGGAAAGTGGCTCTCCAACCGTTACAATAGAAGACGGAAGATGTCAGCCCATAAAAGGAATCTGTTATGTTAATTACCATTTCGCCCTTTATCGTTTCCACACCCCCTATTTCGATGCTAAGAGGGAGTTTATAATGCGCGGAAGTGCATCGTTGTATGGTGCACCAATTACATAATAGCCTTTCATTTAATAAGATGGCTGGCTAGGATTTGTTCTCACTTCTCACAATAAGAGGTGTTCTCATTTGAACCACTCCCTATATATTTATATATATTTATATATATAATAGAGATCAAATACAAAGCATGCTTAATTTACAAAGTACAAACTTATCTTGACCATCAGTTGAGTTAATCTAAAGGATATAAAGGCAAGGTGGCATTTTTGTAATAAAACCTAACTTTTCTAGGGTGCAACTCGATCGTTGAACGTTAATGTGCAAATGCTATTTTATGACTGTATAATATGCAACACTTTGAACCTCAATATGCAATGCAAATAACGCCAAGGTGCATCGTACAAACCTTTGCACAATAAGCACGGTTTGTGTTTGATCTTTCCCCTATACACACACACACACACACACACACACACACACACACACACACACACACACAAATGTTCATGTCCGGAATTCCGGACAGGAACCGCCGTCCGGAAGGCGGCGTTTGGCCGCCTTCCCGGTGGCATTTTTTGATGCAATTTTTATGGAATGTTCTCCATCAAGTCTAGTTTATCCACACAAAAATTCAGCCAAAAACTCGATCGGGAAAGTCGTCAAATGATTTTTGCAAGTTAACTGGTCCGGAATATGTATTTTCCGGACCAGTTAACTTGAAAAAATCATTTGACAACCTTCCCGAATGAGTTTTTGGCTGAAATTTTTTGTGGATAAACTAGTCTTGATGGAGAACATGTCATAAAAATTTCATCGAAAAATTCTAACCGGAAGGCGGCCAAACGGCGGTTCCGGTCAGGAATTCCTGACCGGAAGAGTTCTCATATATATATATATATATATATATATATATATATATATATATATAGAGAGAGAGAGAGAGAGAGAGAGAGTCTCGTTCCTATCAGGAGCTCCTGAAGAGAAGCTCCGTGCGGACAAGACCATCAGAGGGTCTTCCCGGTGGAATTTTTTGATGAATTTTTTTGAGCATGTTCCTCATCAAGTCTAGTCCATACCAAATTTCAGCTCAAAATTCGATCGGGAAGACACTCAAATAAATCCTGGAAACATACTGCACATTAAATGTGCGCAGAATGCGCCATATTTTTCCAGGATTTTTTTGACTACCTTCCAGATCGAATTTTGATCTGAAATTTGGTATGGACAAACTAGACTTGACGAGGAACATGCTCAAAAAAGTTCATCAAAAAATTCCACCGGGAAGACCCTCTTATGGGCTTGTCCGCACGGTCCTGCTCTTCAGGAACTATGTATATGAACTGCCCTCTATATATATATATATACTTAAGATCAAATACAAAGTCATCTTAATTTACAAAGTGCAAATAAATCCTAACCATCCATTTAAATGAGTTTACAATGAGATTATCGTGTATTAATTTGGAATTGACAAAAAAATAGGGATTACATCCCCCATTAATGGTTAATGGTTAGTGGCCCAATGAATTGTTATCATTGATTTTGTAATTTTTGACGGATGAGATGAATTTGTATTTTTTACGGGAAGCGTGCTTTGTATCCGATCTTGACCCTATATATATATATATATATATATATATATATATATATATATATATAGGGTAAGGTTCAAGTGAGAAGAACCCTTTGGGTGAGAAATGAGAATAAATCTCAGCCATTGGATTCGACTAAGTTGCAGTAAAAGACACTTCATGATGCACTGAAATATGCAATCTAGCACGGTGGCATTTCTGTAAATACTTCTGAAAAATCCATATTACACGTGTCTAGTGCAACATGAAGCTATTTCGGTGCAACGCTGTCAAATATTAGTGCAACATGAAACAGTTTTAGTGCAACATGTGCAAAATTTAAATATTACTGCAACATAAAGTCAAGTTTAGTGCAACTTCGTAAATCCAATGGCTGAGATTCATTCTCATTTCTCACATTAGATGCATTTCTCACCTGAACCAAAATATATATATATATATATATATATATATATATATATATATATATATATATATATATATATATATATATATATACGGAAGAGATCCTGTCCAGCCGGAGGGACAGGATCCTCCGTCCGGCCGCCGCCGTTTCGGGCGGTTCCCGGTGGAGTTTTTTGATGAAATTTTTATGTAATGTTCCTCATCAAGTCTAGTTTATCCACAAAAAATTTCAACTAAAATTCGATCGGGAAGGCAGTCAAATAATTTTTTGAAACATAACTGCGTTTTATATGTTTAAGTTGGAGCAGTTATCTTCAAAAAATTATTTGACTGCCTTCGCGATCGAATTTTTAGCTGAAATTTTTTGTGGATAAACTAGACTTGATGAGGAACATTCCATAAAAATTTCATCAAAAAACTCCACCGGGAACCGCCCCAAACGGCGGCGGCCGGACGGAAGATCCTGTCCCTCCGGCAGGACAGGATCATTCCTCTCTCTCTCTCTCTCTCTCTCTCTCTCTCTCTCTCTCTCTCTCTCTCTCTCTCTCTCTCTCTATATATATATATATATATATATATATATATATATATATATACATATATATATATATATATATACATATATATATATATATATATATATAGAATTTGGTTCAAATAAAAAGTACTCCCTCGGTGAAAATAAGAATTAATCTTGGCCATTGATGTGAAAAAATGGATGAAAAAGATCAATTTTGCGGTAGGAAACACGGTGACATATTTGTAATTATGGAGAATTTTATTAAAAATATTGTGACAAATGTGCATCAGAATACTCAAAAAGTGGACACGTAGAGCACAAAAGTGCAATACGGTACAAAATAAAAAGTGCACAAGCAGGAAAATTTTAACAATCTCTTTTTACACGCATGAGTGCACTTTTAATCAGTAACTATTCACTTTATAGTATAAACGCTTGCACATTTTTTTAAACCATCTCTTGTGCTTAAAGTTCATCTAATCCATCCATTTTCAAGTGATGGAAGGCCAAGATTTGTTCTCACTTTTCATGCGAAGACTACTTTTTACTTGAACCTTCCCCTAGTCATGGAAGGCCAAGACTTGTTCCTCATCAAGTCTAGTTTGTACATACCAAATTTCAGCTCAAAATTCGATCGGGAAGGCATTCAAATAATTTGTTGAAGTTGACTGCGTCAAAATATACATATAAAAAACGCAGTCAACTTCAAAAAATGATTTGAATGCCTTCCCGATCGAGTTTTGAGCTGAAATTTGGTATGGACAAACTAGACTTGAAGAGGAACATTCTCAAAAAATGTCATCAAAAAATTCCACCGGGAAGGGCCCCAAATGGCCATGTTCGGACGGTGTTCGGACAAAAACGTGCTGGACAGGATCATTTCTCTCTCTCTCTCTCTTTCTATATATATATATATATATATATATATATATGTATATATATATATATATATATATATATATATATATATAAATATATAAATGCAGTGTTTATCAATAATTAAATTAACTGACTCCCCGTTTGAATTTTGCGCTTACACTTTGTGGACAGAATCTACATTTCATCAAGAACATGCTTACAAAATTTCATAAAAAAAACTCTATCGAAAAACCACCTCAAATGGGAATCCAAATTGGGTTCAACTCCGAAATTCCGAAAGTGAGTATCTATATATATATATATATATAGAGAGAGAGAGAGAGAGAGAACTGATATGGTCAGGCAGGGCAAACCAAATGCCTCGAACGACCAAGCCCGTTTGAGGTTCTTCTGAGTCATCTTTTTTATGAAATGTTGTGAGCATGTTCTTCATGAAGTGTAGATTATGACCACAAACCATTATACCATAAATCTCACCTTTCACAAAGATAATATTTTGCAAAGATAAGAAAATAACTTGGAATAGTAGTTCATCAACCGGTCAGGGACCAGTAAATGAAGATGATGTGCAAAGGTTGGATTATTCATGAATAATCAAAAGGTGGGACTATTCTAAGAAGACCACTAAAAGGTTGGATTATTAGTTTCCATTTTTCCTTAAATAAATAAATTGTTAAAAAACAATGCACGTTTTATACATATATAAAGCGCAGTGTTTTTAAATAACTTATTGAACTGACCTGCTAATTAAATTTTAAGTTGAAACTTTGTATACATAATCTATTAGCAATTAAAAATTTCATTAAAAATTCCACTTGGAAGCCCCTCAAACTTGCTTGGCCGGGCGAGACTATCAATCAGGCGCACCCGACCTGATTAGTCCTATATATAAATATATATATATTTATATAAGGAGAAAATAATTAAAATACCCTGAACTTTAGGTATATGTGATGTGTTACCCCGAACACCGTTCTAAACGCCGCCGCCGTTTCTTTCAGTTGAAATTTCACTTCACCTGCTTATGTTATTTTAGAATTACCATGGAACTGATTTGAAGCCGGATGCAACATACAGATTAATTCCTAGAGTCGAACTGAAGGTAAATTACATATAAATAAGACATTTATGCATCTGGGTCTACTTAAGTTGTGCGACATGTAAGGTCAAATTAACGGCATATTGTGAGGAGATAAGGAGAAACAGTGGAGTTGCAAATGTAGAATGTTTCTTCAAATTCACCTTACTCATCAAGGGATTTGTTGCAGATGTTCATGGAAGCCAGAGTAACAGGCGGAGTTATAAGGGGAAACAGGTGGCAGATATCAAATTGAATATGGTATTTCATTGGGAGGGAGATTTGGGTGGGAAACAATCCCATGAATCTTGCCGGTGCCGGGTCTGCTTCTATAGCTGCATTTTTGCCAAGCGTTAAGCAAGACATGCCGCCGGAGAGTCCCGCCCGGAGACAGCGTCGAATCCGAGATTGGGAAGGACATCTTCCTGCGGGTGGAGACGGGGGAGGAATGGAGGAAGAGGAAGGAATTACAGAGTTTGAGGACAAGCAAGCTAAGGGGAGGTTAGAGAAGAGAAGAATTCACGCAGGGCTCCGTCATGGATGAAAAATAAGAAGAAAGATAAAGAAAACCTCAAAGTGAACTTAAGAGAACAATAATTTATCACAGTGAAGCTGTTTGGGTTATCTCCACCGTCATAGCTACGACTTTCAACTTGGTAGGTGGCGAATTATTTCTAGTCAGATGCCTACATCAAAAGGTAGGGTACTAGTTTCTCATATCAGTCAAATAAGGGGATACAATATCAACACAAACAAGTTTAGGGTGGTGATATCACACATACCTAAAGTTCAGGTTATTTTAATTATTTTCTCCTATATATAAAGACAATGTGCGCACGCACACACAAACAGGAGCCTGTTTGAGTTTTGCATGATTACAAAAAAGGCACCACATGCATGCTAGCTAATGATTGAATAGGATGAAAGGTTGAGATTATAAGCTCTCATCATAAGAAGTTTTCATTGTAAGGGGTTCTCATTAGAGCCTCCCCATATGTATGTATAGATATTCAATATATGCTTACATTTTTTTATATAAAAGGAAATTTTATTGAAAAAAATATGAGTACAATTCGGGAAGGGAAATAAGAACATTACAGAAAAGAAAACTAAAATAAAAAACAAACTAGCCCAAGGGAATTTTTGGACTGGGATCGAGTTCATGCTTTGGCACCTTTTGTGCTGCTAAGATTTCTTGAATACAGAAATCAATATATGCTTACATATGTATATGTGTGTGCGTGTGTGTATGTATGTATCTATATACATGTGTGTGTGCGTGCTTATACATGCATCCACAATAGATAATATCCCAAACATCATACACACGAAAAATCAAAAATTCCAAAATCATAATAAAACACCTTTAACTTGTATGATCAGACCCAAAAAAACATTATAATATAGCATGAGCACTTCAGGTGCATGAGATCAGGCCAGTTTTGTCATTGCATCACTTCAACTTCAAAGGTTCATTTTTTTGCTCTGTTAGTATCAAATAATGATTTCAATCATTATATCTTCGATTTCTTTCAAAGGTAGATGCTATGAACTAACTTTCTCGGCATTAGAAATGAACGAATAATTGAGCGAAAAATATGGATTTGCTTTTGGCGAAATGATCTAGCAGTTTCAATTAATACTTGCCACAATTGAGCAAAAAATATGGATTTGCTATTGGCGAAAAACCGATCAAAGTTAGCCTGATTGAATCTGATTAGAAGCGCCGAATGAAATATTTTGCAGATATAGCATTACTTTTGCATATGATTCAGATCAAGAAACTAGAAGGAACAATAGTTCCATACCAGTTGAGTGATGCATTTAAGGATTTGAATCCCTTGGTAATCTTCAAGTGATGATCTTGAATTTTTGATGGTATAAATTGTGTCTCGTCTTATTTTAGCCATGCGTTCATTTGGTTGAATGTACTCAGTGCCTTATTCTTTAGTGTCTGCAAAGAGGAAATATGATGGCATGGAGAAAACAATAAACAGATTGGTACTATATAAACTTGCTTCCAATAGAAAACATACATGACAAACAGATTGGAAGAAAGATATAGTAAGGACATGTCACAAGATGCTAGGGAAAGGAAACATATGCTAAGGGGGTGTTTGGAACTGATTCTGCTTCAGCTTCTTTTTTAAAGCAGAAGCAGAATCGGCAACAATTTTCAGCAGCTGGTCTCCCCTGTCTTCAAAAAAACTGATTCTTGGAGTAAATTAGAGCACCAGAATCACTTCTGCACTTTCACCCAAACACTGCAACTTCTGCTGCTTCTGCTCCCTGAAAGAGCAGAAGCAGTTTTAAGAATCAGATCCAAACACCACCCCCCCCCCCAAATGGAGTTATTTGCTATTTGCTTATGTTTGTATTTATATTTGGATTTGGAAAATGAGTCTGAAGATATATCAAAAACAAATTTCTTGAGTTTGCATGTATCATTTACTTTCCAATTTTTCTTGCCTTCAAATTTCTGGAGTTTGCGTGTATCATTCATTACTTTCCAAATTTTCTTGCCTTCAAATCTACTCCCTATTTTCTTTCCATAGTATATATCCAAGTCCCAAACAAACCTAAAGAGAGAACAAACATGTGTTAAGGAAAATTCTCATTTTGCGCCTAATGGTTTACCCCAATATTTGACTTTTCCCATCATGTTTTTAATCCTTTGATGATACACCCCAAAACGGGTCCTTTCTGTTAGACATTCCACCCCATTCATTTACCTTAATATTTGACTATGCACCAACTTTGGAGTGCTTTATAAAAGAAATAGATCAAGGGGTGAATTACCTAAGGACTCGAATCATAGGGTGCAATGTCAAACTTTTCCAAATTATATTGTTAATTAGATTTAACTGATAAATGTTATTTTGGGAGTGAATACCTCAATGAGTTCACACTACGTTTTTCTCCATTGCTTCCCAGCATCACATTCTTGATATCTTTCCCAAGACGCCATTTGTCCATCTCCTCATCTCTTTTAGATAGTGCATCTTTGAGAGATGCAATCTGCATAATGAAATAGATTGAGAAGATGAAGCATTTAGCCGCTTAAATGCATAAACCACAAATTATTGGTCTAAGTATTATAAAAACAAAGCTAATAATGTTGGGCTCTGAGTCATAACAAGGACTGCCAGAATGGTTTAATGCCATAATCATCATCATCATATCATTACCCCAGTGCTGCAAAGGCTCGGGGTAAGGTCGGATGTACGCAGTCTTACCCCTATGGCCCTATACTATAATAGAGAGACTGTTTCCGGATGGCCCATAATATAATTCAAAATTAGACCGTGTTTCTCAGATGGCCCGCCATAATACTCATGGGCCAAACGCATTAGAAGATTGGATCCAATCAGGATCTTACAAACCCATATGTGTCTTTAACATTTCTGAGCGATGTATATCTCCTTTCAGCCAGATGAAACTTATGCTTTTTAAATTACATCCTGATAGACACTCAGGCCGTAGGGACAAAAGGACTTATAATAATAAATTAATAATACTAAAGAGTAGTATAAGGATAGTAGGATACAATAGAAGAAGTTAGGGGAATGTATATAAATTGATGAGGTGGCAACCTGAGACTCTGATAGGCACCCGGACACACCTAATAAGAATAATATTAAGTAGTTTAATATTGTACAATAAGAGGGTTTTAGGGCCAGTAACTTAGTGAATGAAAGCTGGCCCATTACGAGAGTATTATAAAAGGAAGAAGGCAGAACTTGGGATTGGGCTGGAAACTAGGAGAGTAAGGCCTCTCGAAGAGTCTCAATTGTATTTTCCGTTTCAGTACTTTAGTATCAATCTACGTCTATTTTCCGTTTCCATATCTGGTTCCTAACATTGGTATCAGATCATCGATCTTTTGGCCTGTTGATGGTTGTAACCCGATCAAACATGGAGAACCGTATGGATGATATGGAGCGATCGATGATAGAGACGCGAACGATGTTGGAGGAACTGCAGAATGTTGTGCTTCACAACGAGCACAGGACCAGAGGACGATCGGGTACTACGCGCCATCGTCAACCATCGGGGAGTGAGATTGCATCTCGTTCTAGAGGTAATTCCAATGAATCCCTGTCTGCTTCAGTCCATCATGAGAATACTAGGATCAATAATCGTATAAGGACTAGGCGAAAAGTTGATTTACCGATATTCAATGGAGTCGAGGCATATGGATGGATCGTTCGTGAAGAACGTTTTTTCAAACTAAATCACGTGGAGGAAGACGAGAAAGTGGAGGTAGTAGTGATCGCGATGGAGGAACGAGCACTTAATTGGTACCAATGGTGGGAAGGACAAACCCAGGATCGTAGTTGGGAACACTTCAAGGAAGCGTTAATGAGGAGATTTCTACCGAAGCTCGTACAAAATCCCTATGGGCCTATGTTGAGCATGAAGCAGACAGGGAGTGTGATGCACTACAGGGAGCAATTCGAGCTGGTTGTGGCACCTATGAGGAACACGGATAGGGCGGAACTGAAACTCTATTATCATGGATCACTAACAGAAATGATGGATAGAGCTTATTGTTAGAGGAAAAGAACACTGCTATGAGATCAAGGATACATAAGGAAGAAGAAAAGGGGGCTGGAAAGAAGAGGGAGGGACAGTGTTTCACATTTCATTGTTGAAGAAGGCTACATCACCTACAACTAATTTCCAGCCCCTACCCAAGTGTCTTAATGAAGAATGGGAATTACAAGTGATACCTGAAGAAGTTCTAGACTCCAGTGTGAATAAGGATGGGAAGATGGAAGTGCTGGTACATTGGAAGGATTTACCAGGGTTTGAAGACTCTTGGGAATCACTGCAGTCATTGACAGAACATTTCCCAGATTTTCACCTTGGGGACATGGTAAATTTTCAGGGGGGGGGAGTAATGTTAGGCATATGGTGCAGCAGCCTATTCAGTATTTTAATAAGGTCTATAAGAGGAGAAATAAGGGGTTTGTTGTTAACTAGCTAATTAGTTCTTTCTGTTTTGTCCCTGCGTGGACTATTACTATAAATAGAAGAAGGTTAACTAAATAAGGCAGGCTGTTATTCAGTTGATGGTTGGCTTGGAGAGTGGGCTTCTCGAACAGTCCCAGTGCTTGTATACCCACTTTGGTCCTTTCCTATTGCAATAATATCATTTTCGATCTGTTCTATAGCTAGATTTCTATAGAATTGTTGCTGAATTGCTTAGATCTCTACCAGTGTTCTATCATGCTTCAAATGTGGAGAAAAATGGAGTAAGGAACATCTTTGTGGAATGAAACATTATCAAGTTGTCCTTATGGAAAATCTAGAAGAGGAGAAAGGACCAGATGATCAGCAGTCTGAACTGGATGTAGCGGAAACCTTTATGAAACCAAATGCCAGAACAGCTTCTTACTATCCACCTTTTGAGGACAAGGTAGAAGTTCAAGGGGGGAGTGATGATAGAGACTCGGGCACAAGGACACAAGGACTTATAATAATACGTAGTATTAAAATAATACGTAGTATTAAAAAGTAGTATAAGTATGAGCTGAGTGATGAATGAAAGGGAGGCTGAAATTCAGCTAGGTTTTGGCTTGGGAGAGAGAGAATCTGAATTCTGCCATTGTATTTGCTTAAGGAATTCTGAGATCTTTTCTGAATTCCATACTTAATATACATAAATTCTCCTATTGCGTGTCTGGTTCCTATCATTGGTACCAAATGATAGGAACCTGACACACAATAGAGAATTTATGTCTTAAAGAAATGCAATGGCGGAATCAGTAAATCAGTGTACAAACTACAAAGAAAATAGAGATAATTTCAAGAGCATCTTTCTCTCCCAAGCCCAATCCCAACTGAACTCTAGGCTCCATTTCATTCATCATTCGGCTCATACTTATACTATGTATACCTTCTTCTAATGTATAGCATGAGTTTGCCACCTCATCAATTCATTTACATTCCCCTTGCTTCTTCTAATGTATCCTAATACTACTCTTCAATATTATTATTATTATTATTATTATTATTATTATTATTATTATTATTATTATTATTATTATTATAATTATTATTATTAGTCCTTTTGTCCCTACGGCCCAGGTCTCTATCACATCCGTAATGATTTGAATTCCTACTTTGGATCATAGTGAATTACATAATTACTCTCAAGGATGAAATGTTCAATGTTCCAAAGAGTGAAATATGTATAGTGTTACAGTTAAAAGAGTACCTGTTCCATCAACTCCTTGACGTCTTTGACATCTTTGCTACTCTTGGCTGCACCTAGCTCTACCCCGGATACTCTCTCAGCAAATTTTAAAGTACTAACAGACTCGGAATATGAACTAAGGTCAGGATTAAGCTGCACAAACATAAGGGTCTTTGCTTGGCCCCCTGTGCACAACAGAGAAGTATAAGTTTCATAATTGATGGTAGATGCAAAATTTGGAAAATCCTTTAATTCCTAATTTCTGGTACAAGAGCCCGGTATGTTCTCTCTTTTATATTTCCTGTTATTCAAACATGCCCTATATTTATGGTTTAAGGAGCGAAGTTTCTTGAGTTACCCTCAGGTTTGGGGTAAATCTCAAAATGACCCCTGTATATAGACATTTCTTACAATTAGGGTTGCCTCTGGTAATTTCTGAGAAATGTGAACACCAGAGGATCATTTTGGATTGCGATTCAGATTATGATGATGAAATATCCAAATGTGTTCTCATTTACAAAAAAAAAGAGATTATCACAGAAAAAGATAAAAACACAGTATACCTAATGAGCTTTGAAGAACTTGGGTAAGCTTGCTGTTTCGGTATGGAATATGAGGGCTCTTTTGAGCCAAAGCAGAAATGACATCTCCAAGCGCAGCTAAAGACTTGTTTATGTGTTGTGCCTCCTTTAACCTGTCACCTTTTACCTCAGAGCGATCTACTCTCTCACTTCCTGCTAGATCCACCAAATGAAGACTGCTTCGCATAGACGATCCGCTCTTAATATCCGTCCCACACACATGAATTGTCACCACACTGCGTTTATTACAAGTATTTGTTCAATTAGGACTTCAAATATGTAAATAATTTCAGATGTTAATAGTATATATTTTTGTCCTGGAAATTGCCGGGAAGAGAAAAAATGCTAAGCAAAGTCATTTTCTTATGTTTGGTTTTATATTAGAAACTATAAGTGTAAAAAAATGATTACTTTTTATACGTTTGTTTACATAAACATGAATAAATAAAAGGAATCTGAGCAAATATCTAATATTAATATTTTTATTTTTAGACATGTTTTTACTGTCTTCCAAATTTTATTTATCCTCCCAACTTTCCTTTATGTTTGTCTCGCATTATCAAAGTTCCAAACGGACCCTAAAGATGACATCAGAGACTCAACCTATGTGATCGGCTGCTTCTTTCATTTAGGGCAGTTGAACTTCGCGATCTGTTCTTCAATCCAATATTCATTAGGTCCAACACATCTGCAGTCGAGTTAACTTGATACATGCTAGCATCGGGCACAGTTAAACCATTTGGTTGGGTTGTTGGCAAAACCGCCAGAGTGTGCATATTAAGGAATTCAATATTGCAAAGGTTGAGAAAGTCTGGAGCAGCACAAAAACTTATATGAGACTGCAAAACTTTTTAGCAAAATTTGTACTCCCTCTGTCCCAAAATATAATCCTGTTGCAAGCCCTTTCTTCCCAAAAAAGGAGTCATATTTCAACAAGAGAAGCTATATATATTGATGTTAATCCAATACTTCTAAAAAGTGTTCCAAATGAGTAAAGTATGCTAAACATAGTTTTACGATCATAAAAAGTCAAAAACAGAAGCACAGTGGATGATTACCAAAGTTATGCCTACTCTTGCCAGTTAAAAAGCTGTGCTTTGATGAAACATTTCTTTTTCCGGGAAAGATGGAGTAATCTTTTTCAATTGACACGTAAGAAGTTACAAATATAGATAAAATTATTACTGGTTGCAATGGATGCTCTCACGGAAGTATGTGGAATATCAACTATGGAAATGTTAAAAACACAGCATAATTGTGGTATAATGTTTAAGGATATCTAATATGAAACCACCTAATGGCAATATCTTTAAGTATTACAAACAATGCTAACAATATTGGAGTCTTTTGGGATGGCTTTTGCTACATCTTTTTATAAGAAGTGTTCTCATTTAAGGACTAAAAGCGCCTATTTTTCTTCAAAAAGATGCAATATGGTTCTTTACTAGATAAGCACAAAGAGTTGTTTACAAGTAAAAGATTTTTTCTTTCATTTCCTGCCCGACTCATTTTTTTAAGTAATGTTATTTCCCATAAAAGTACTTATTCATTGAAAATAAGTAATCCCAAATGCACTCTTTTCTGCTTCACATCACAAATATGTAGAATATCATCTAAAGTAATTATATAAACATGGACCATGTGTGATCTGATTTTGAAGGATATTTTTTGTGAGAGTTGTCGTTCGAGAGCAAGTCACGGATTTGTTCATTATATATTTCTACCATTTGAACTGAGATTTCATATGCAGTGGCGTTCACTCTCTTTTGGGAAATCTGAAAGAGGTCATTTAAAGCCCGGTAGTTGACACCCCATTCCTCTTCACTAGCTCTATCAGGGCCCGTCTGGCAGGGAGTAATATTAATCCACACATAAGAAACAATAGCAAATGCAGGATATAGTTTTTTTATTGGAAAAAGAAATGCTGTTACCATTGTGTAAGTTTTTCCTGAGCCTGTTTGGCCATATGCAAATATGCAAACACTATAACCATCCAAAACTGATCGGATCAATGGCTGTATATCTGAAAACACTTGAGCTGAAAATATTTGAACAAGTATTACATACCAATGGTTATACTGCAGAATATGAGCACGAAGAGAATAGTTTTTATTAAAAACAGCTCAAAATGCATTTTAGCCTCCTAAGTCTTATTAAGAATTCCTTTTAAGAATTTGTTTCTTGGCAATTTAGGCCCATTACTTTCAAAATGTCGAGAGTTTGTTCCTGAGGCCACTGAGATCTAGAAAAATTAAAAAAAAGAACATGGTTCAGATTGAGGGTCCACTGAGTTGGAAGTAAAGCTATGGCAGGGTTGGAAGTAAAGCTATGGCAGTTTCATTAAAAAATGCCAATTCTCAACATTTTGAAAGTAACGGGTCTAAATTGTCATATACAGTTTCAATGGGACTAATCTTTCCAGCCTGCTATAGCTACAAGACCAAAAGTGCACAAAAGCAAAAGAAAAAACAGATAGAGGTTAAAATAATTTTTAAACCTTGTGTGGCAGCAGGAGCATAAACCTTATTAAACTTGAATGAACGACGCCCTTCCCTTCCTTGTTTTGAAGGATTCGTGACAATTAGCTCCCCATTTTCACCAATATAATTAACAATTGTCTGCCTGTCCATTTGTCCAGGAAGAAATGGCCTTACCCGGCAATATACTCTTATATTTCCTAATAATCATTAAAGAACTATGAGAAGACAAAATAAAGATTACACACACACACACACACATATATATATTCTAATTCTAATAAATTACAAAAAGATATATGAGGTACATATTTTTTAATATTCACCTTTTAATTCTTGGACTTCATTATGTAGCTTTTTGTTTTCAGCAAGAACTACATGATAGTTTGCAGCTGCATCTTCCAACGCTCTGGTCTTCACACCTATATTATATAAGAGATGCATTTCAAAAACACTGAATAATAATAATAATAATAATAATAATAATATTAAAATGATTTCAACGGAAAAGGTTAAGAGTGCATTTAGGATGACTTATCTTCATAGAATAAATGCTTTTCGTAGGAATACAGGTAATTTTACTTTAAAAAGAAGTGTTTTATAAGGAAATGTAAAAAGTTCTTTTAATTCTTGGGAAAAGGTCAAATAGGCCCCCTGACCAGAAATCAACCTGCTATAGCAGGTTTTTGACATTTGTAAGGTTTTTTTTCCTTTTCTTGTTTTCCTCTTTTCTTGTTTCACCCTTTAGCTATCCCAATGTTTTGTTTTTTTATTCTTTCTCCTTTCTTTTTTCTCGATTTTTGAAAATAATGGGGATTGTATTAAATATTATTTTATATTTGTAGAATCACGCTTTTAGTCACTAATTTATTATTTATATTGAAATTTAATTTCCATTTATTTAACCTTTTACTCATAAATACCATCCCCAGTTTTTTGAATTTTTATAAATGTGATTTCCGCTGTTAAATTTGAACGAATACCATTTATTTTTGATGTTGTAACTTTGACACAGTTACATTTGGTAAAAAATGATACACTTCTATAAATAAAAATTATCAGTACAATTTTCTGAAAAAATGGATAAATAAAATATAGTTTTTTACCCTGTATGAATTTTTTTTGTTTGGACCAGACATTTATTGTTTATAACATCATATTTCTTCGATCAACATTATTTATTAGTAGTCTAAATCTATAGGTTCCTTTGATGCGAAAAATTGAAAATTTGTAAAAAAATACATTTTTTGCCTTGTCACAATTTTGTGTCTCTCCCAGACATTTATTGTCTTTGAATTAGATTTTCCGACCGATATTTATTTTCTATAAAATTGAATTTTTTCAACTGACATTTTTTGTCTATGGACTAATTTTAGAGACAAAAACTTTAGATGCAAATAATTTTGAAAATATGTATAAAAGTGTAGTTTTTTAACAAATGTAACTGCGTCAAAGTTACAAACTTAAAAATTAACGGTGTTCGTTCAAATTTAACGACAAAAACACACTTATTAAAACTCAAAAAACTGGAAATTAAATTTCAATATAAATAATACGTAGGGACTAAAAGTGTGATTCTCCAAATATAAAAGAATATTTAGTTACAATCCCATTTATTTTTCAAAGATCAAGAAAAAACTCAAAAAAGAAAGGAGAAAAATTAAAAAAAAAACATTGGAATCGCTAAAGGGTGCAATAAGAGAAGAGGAAAAGAAGAAAAGACAAAAAAAAACATAAAAAATATCAAAAAAAAACTGCTATGGCAGATTGATTTTCGGTCAGGGGGCCTATGTGATGTGTTTTAAGCAGTAAATGCATCTATGTGCTCGTTTTTTTAGTATATGGGCTTAGATGATGGTTTCACAATTGTAGAAGGGCTTATTTGACCCTTTTTCCAAATATCAAAAAATCTGCTATAGCAGGTTGATTTCCGGTCAAGGAGCCTAGATGATGTGTTTTAAGCAGTAAATGCATCTATGTGGTCATTTTTTAGTACATGGGCTTATATGATGGTTTCACAATTGTAGAAAGCCTTATTTGACCCTTCTTCCTTGATTCTTTAAAAAGGCACATGTGCCATTAAAGAACACACTGGTTTACAGTGCTTTTGAAAGAAGAAGAAAACACCTTTAAATAAGAAAACACTTCTAGTAAAAGTGCTAAGAGCAAACTTCACCTAAGCGTTTGAATTCATCTGTGTAGACCTTCTGTGTTTTGATAACTTCATGCCTTATCGAATGGGATGAAAATTTTAGCTCCTGAAATTATTAACTCACCTGAGGTGAAAATGATAGACACATTTGATGATTTGAAAGCATCAAATATAGGAGGGTTAATTACATCTACCTCCCCAGAGGATTGGTCAAATTACCAAATGATCCTCGAGGCATCTGAAAAATACAGATAAACCCCTTGCTCATTCGAACGACACTGAAAGATGAAATGCTATAATGATAATATTAGTAGGAACTTTATGCTAATATAACTTTGCAGGATTTTTTCAAGGAAAAAGCTTTGAAAATTTTAATTAATTGTATGTAAACACTAGTCTCTATTTCAAGAACTCTAAAAAATATCATACTCTGCCATATTTTGTATGTAAATTTCAGAATCATAACAAAACCTCTACAAGAATGATGTAATTAACCCAATATAGAAACATAGAAGTTTTTTCAGATCTTACACGTAGTGCACCAAGCTGGAATTCAGTGAATATTTCATAGATGTTCTGTTTCTTTTTCCACTGCAAAGACCTCGTTTCAAAAAGCATTTCACATTCCTTCAACCTATTCCTTGTTTCTGTTAAATGCCTCGTGGATTCCTTCAATTTCTCCTCCATCTCTGTTTGAGATCCTTTAGCCTCTTTCTCCATTTCTGAGAAACGTTGGTCATAAGTTTTACAAATAGTTTCAATTTCTTTCTTCAATGTTTCAATCTCTTGTTCAGATCCTTTACGGGTGGTTTCAAGTTCTTGTTTCAAAGATGAAATCTCTTGTTGAGAATTTCTGTTGTTACTTTCCAGTTGTGAGAAGCAATCTTTATAGGCTTCCCGAGCTGTTTCAAGTTCTTGCTTCAAATTTGAAATCTCTTGTTGAGATATTCTGGTGTCAAATTCATATGTTTCTCTAGCGATTTCAAGATTTTGCTTCAAAGCTGTGATCTCCTGGACACTATCATCTTTTCCTTTCATCAATCTAGTCATGTCATGTTCCTCGGTTTTCTTTTTCACCTCCATCTTTGTCCTTTCACTCTAATTTGAATAAAAGAAACAGGGAAACAAAACCTACCACTATTACTATTTAAGAAAAATAAAAATGTCTAGACGTTACACTGAGTTGGGATTAATGAGGTGATTATATTGACGATATATATATAACAATTGAGTTATGTTTCATTCGAAATAAACAGTAATAATGTTACGTTGAGTACTTGAGTAGGTAAATAGTACACACATTAATCATATAACATGTGAAATAAACATAAAAATACTCTTTTTTTTGTCACAAACAATTATTCCCTCCGTTCTCTTCAAGGTATGAAAATGTCTTTTTAAGTGCCCGTTTGGAGGACTGGAAATCAGCTTATAAGCCTGAATATGCATAAAAATCACCAAACAGCCTCTTAATGGGCTGATTTGGCTGAATTTTATTATCAGCTCAAAAAGTAGCCTTAAGGTTACTTCTTTGGCTGAATTTTATTATTGTACTGTTAAGCTATTGAAATATGTATTTATCCTCGTTCTACTGCTCCAGAAGTGTAGATTTAGTTCTTTGTGAACTTTCATAATTTCCCAATACCTTATCTCATGAAGCCTGGTCTAATAAGTTGCTGCACGTCTTGTTTTTTTATGTGGCGTTAAACTTATAGGGTTGCTTTATTTTCAGTTTATTATGGTTTTTATAACTCACTAGTAATTCTATTTTCTTCCAATTTAAAATTTTGAATTCCAAATACTTTTAAGAATTTTAAATACTTTGCCGTGTTTTAAAAACTTGTATAAAGGTGTGGGGTATTTTGTGGCCTAATAAGGGTTTAGAGAGTAAGGGGTGTATTGTAATCTAATGTATTGAAAACATCAAGAAATTATATCCTTTATGGTAATTTTACATTCAATCAGCCATTCCAGCCAGCATATTACCAAACACTTTAACTTCAGCAGATTCAGTCTTTTCAGCAGTTTCAGCCATTGCAGCCGTTACCAAACAGGCCCTAAGCTTCTAGGGGGCTCAACTGCTCAAGGCATACACCTTAAGGAGGTATGAGCTGTAAGCGTCATACAAGATATATTCGCGACACTAAACATATAAAATTCCATAAGCCAATGCCAGAAAACAAAATTTAGTCTTAAGGTAAAGGAAAACACAGTAGATATTCATGACTCTAAAACTTCAAAAGATTAAAGTGAAGTTATATTTAAACATAGAGCTGAGAGGCATAAGGCCCAATATGAATGTCATTTATAAACAATAAGCCTGGATGAACTCAAAAGTTATAAAAGAAAACTATGAGGCTTAAGCCTCCCAGAAAATGCCTTGAGGCGTATGGTGCGTAAGCCTCAGTCCATCTGAGACGCAAGCCTCAATCCAACTACCCTAGGCTTTGGCCTCAATGTGTTTTTTACAGGCTCACACTGAGGCGCGCCTAAAAGATGCCTTTCAAAACTATGGTTCACTTTTAATTGTCACTCTATTGATTTCTTATGTTCTCTAATGAGTGTTTCTTTAGGATTGACATTAATTGATCACTCTCCATCCGTAAATGCGCACTCTGAAACATTAGTAGGGGCATTCTCATCATACTATGCTACTTTTATCTCGACACTAAAAAATAATGCTTTCATAGTATGTGTGCAAACACGTAAAAATAACACTTAAAAAGGAGGGAATAAATGTTTACCAAAGATCTTTGATTAAACACGAATGCAAATAAAAAATCCCACACATAATGCATGCATGTCTTTTGAACGACAAAGAGAAAAAATGACGTTTTCATGGAATAAATTAAAATAAAATGCAGAAATTAAAAAATCATACCTTAAGTTGTTGGAGTTGGTTCATGACAATCTTCAAAAGAAAAAAAATACCATAATGTAAAGCAAGGAATAATGGGAAGATAGGGAGAGATTCTTATGGCTCTGAAACACGATAGTGCCAATAAAAGCAATGCATACCTGTGTCTCTTCACTTGTACCAGTTGCAAGAGCTTCTAGAACTCTAATTCTCGATTGATACTTCTCTTCCCGAGCTTTGAAGAGGTTGTTTTGCTTCAAAATAGAATAAAATACATTGTCAGAATTTGTTTAAGCTCGGCAGTTAGGGCCAAACTGCTGCAGCATATATACCATTCTCAGGTGCTCTGCTTGTGTTGATATCCGCCTCTCTATCTCTTGCACTACTTTTCTCAACAGGCATGCTACACGCTAAGCGGAGCAAAACAACTAAATGTGTGTTAAAAGTCAATTATTCCCTTGCCTGCACCACACTTAACCACACATTTGACCTTAACCACATAAAAAGTTCTTTATACCATCACATTCTAATAACCTAGGTTGGAGCGAATTCAAGGATCTGTCCGGAGGGAGGGTTTTGGATGTTCGGAGGTGAAGGCTTAGTCATGATATATATTTTTTATATTTCATGCAATTGAAAGATTAGCATTATTTGTGATAGTATAACAATCCAATCATTTTTTATTCATTATTAGAAACATTCAAATTATTAAGATATAGACTAAGCCCTCCAAACCTCTGCAAAACACTCCATCCAAACATACCCTAAGGCTATGTTTGGGAGTTCAGTTTTGGAAGGAAATGGTTATATTTTCATTGAAAGGAAGATTGCTTTAAATTTATAATCTTCAAGATTTTAGAAGTAAAAATGATCAATTAGTATAAACTTGTCATTTTCTTATTATTATAAACCATGTAGAATTCTCATAATTTAAAAATAAAAAGTAAGGCCTCCCTCTCCAATCCACTTTAAAACCCAACTCTTAAGCATAGCCCATGGGCATGATATTTTTTCCTTAGTTACAGGTCAGATGTAGGGTTATTTTCCATCATTTGCAATGGAGCCAAAGATTCACTATTTTTTCGCTTGAGAGTATGATGGAATAAAGCAAAATGGCTCACTAAACTGTCTGCGCTTCTTTGTTATGAAGCAGCAGTCAGTCCATGCATTTTTGGACGCGATTTTCACTTTGGGTCATCCGGAAACAGTCTCTGTGCTTCAGTACAGGGGTAAGACTGCGTACATCCAACCCCCCCTTACCCCACCGTAGGTGGGAGCCTTTGCGGCACTGGGGTAAATGATGATGATGACAGGTCAGGTGTAGGGTTAACACAATTAAAAGCTGGGATGCGAGAAGTGTATGTCCAGAGTGCATACTTGAGGTATTTCTCCATTTTTGCGTGCAATGCATTCATCTATGATTCCATTCACAACCGTTAAAAGTGACTGTGTTGGGGCATTCTGCACAGAAGAGATTAACACGTTGAGCTAATCAATCAATGGTAAAAGGAATATGTGAGCCTTAAATCAATTTACTTATCAAATAAAGTCCAATGGATAAATGTTCATCAAGCATACATCCAAACTGTTTGACTTCATCATTTCTGAAATCTTTGATGCGGGGAGATCAGCATAACTTCCTTGTTTAAGCTCAAATACTTCATGGAACTTGTGGCCAATGTGATGTATCAGTGCAGCTGATTCTTTTAAGAAAGTTTTTAAAAATAAGACAATGAAGTGACTAAGAAGAATGGATAAATAAAGAAGAAAAATACTTCATAGTTTCTAATTTGGGTAAGGAGATACTTTGCAATTAAAAAGAACACTCCGTGCAAATAATGAAAAATGAGAGTTAGTTTAGTTCTCAATATATGTAGTCTGATACAATTTTTTTGTGAAATATGATGGAAAGTGAAGGAGAATTATGAGATCAACCATGCCTATGCATGTACCAATTCGTTGAGGTAACAAGTGAAGGTAATTATGAGATCAACCACGCCGATGCATGTAATATAGGAAGATGGCTTTACAAGTTTTTTAGTTAAAAAAGTCTAATCAGAACTTCAATGGAATCGGAGCATCAAAGAATATGTTGTGAGCAAAGTAGGTTTATTAGGTTAACGTTAAAATATAAAAGTATTGAAATTCTAGGGTGAGGAACGATAAGGTTTTTCATTCCTATAAGGGTTTAAGCTCATAATAGCACTATATAAGTAGTGTAATGTAATAATCTTTGGAAGTTATGAGGTTGTAACCTGCCATCACAGGACTACGCAATGCTCGTTGCGATTTTGACTCTAATTTCCATCTCTCTTCTCCAAAAGATGAAAAAGGACGGAGTCTGAAAGATTCTTCCCTTTGATCATCATCACCTCCATAATGTTCTATCATCGACTTCCATCTTCTTGTTGTAATAACATTTCCAGATGCATCGGATTCCCCATCTTGTTCCCTAAATTGTGTTTGAAGTGCTATAAGGCAATGAAACACAGCTTTCATGGAGCCCTGGAAAATTTTTCCGTAATAGAATGGGAGTTTAGAGTTCAGTTCCTATACCGACCAATAATACATGGCTAAGCTTGTATTACTCGTAGGGCTACATACATTTTCTAAGTCTGATGCCTCAAACCGGGGTAAGCCCAATTTCTCCATGGCTGATAAAAATCTTCTAACATGTTCTGAGCACGAACCCGAAGAATTAATACAATTTCCTGCCTAGAGTAAACCACCATTAGGATAAACTCTCAGGGTCTTTTGGAACATGGAAAATTCAAGGGGGAGATAATGTGGAGCAAATAGAACTAAATAGAAAGGAAAGAATATTTGGGACAAAATATAAGATAAGCTCAAACTCAATAAATTCATTTTAGACATTTGTACAAAGTCAATTTACGTATAGTCGTATATGTATTATACAAAGATTTTTATTATATATAGAAAAAAACATCATAATTCATTTTTCTATGCATTTTCAAGCTAAAGCCAATCATAATAACATTATTTCCCTTTTAGCATTTTTTCATTTCCCAGTCCTTTTTGGTGATAAACATACTCTTAGGGTCGGTTTAGACCCTAGAATATATTAGGGAAATATGGAAAGAAAGAAAATGTGGGGAAAACAAAAGATAGGCTAAAAGACTAAAAACATGTTTTTAGATATTTGTTGATACTCATTTTATTTATCTCTTATTTAAAGACTAAACATACCGGATCAGACCAGACTTTGACGGTTGTAAAATACACATAGAACATACATCTATCAGACCAGTTCATACCAGACCGGTACCAGACCAAAAAATTATAGTCCAATTAAAAACATCCTATGAGATCTGAATAAATGTACACATTAAAAATAACTAACCACATTTTCTATACCTTTTCACTTTCCAAGGTAAAACGAAACATATTAGAATTTTCTTAGCCCTATTTTCCTTTCGATATAGTAATGTTGGGGAACCAAGCATACACTTAACGTTTAAATATCATGGGATGCCAAAAGGCTTAAAAGGACTATTATACTACCTCCGTTCTTTTTTAATTGCAACAGTTTGACTTTCACGTTTGTCACCAAACATCTTTGACCGTAATTATATTACATAATAAAAAGCATTATAAAAATTTAATATTTTGGAAATTCACATTAAGAGAAATTTAATACTCCCTCCTTCCCACTTAAAAGTTCCCACGCGGTTTACAATGTTTGACTGACCATAAAGTTAATTGATCCATGTCATTAATAAGATTGTTTTTAGTAAATAAAATTTACATATTCAGATACTACATTAAAAGTTTTATAAAACCTGATCAAAAAATTTAAATTTGATAAAAGTTGGATATATAAAGTAAAAGATTAAGAACAATTCATGTTGAACGAAGAATAGTGAACAGGAACCTTTAAATGGGACGGAGGGAGTAAGATTTTATATATAATAACTTAATAATATATATTAGTAGAAAATCATGGTCAAAGTAAGGTGTGTTAACAAATTTCAAAGTGTTGCAAATATTAAAGAACGAAGGAAGTACTTCATTTTCCCTTGCATTTTCCATGGTAAGGCCAAGCATACTAAAATAATTTATTTACATTTTTCCCCTTGTTTTTTTTCAATATCCAACATAGCCCTAATGCATTTATGTCAAGTAAAATCATAGCATATTGATTACCTCGGTTAAAAACAAATCTGGTTTCAACTTAACCACTAATTGGCACAATACGCTACCATCAAGTAAGACTGCTCGTAGTTCCTCTTCTGAGGATTTTATAGACAACCTCAAATGCGGAAGGATACTGTTCAGCCACTGCACAAGACTTTCTCTCTCTTTTACTACAATAGCAAGAAAGCGTGATAAAAAAACAAAGCTTTGTCCAATCTATACATATTAAAAATTGATTTTCACCTTCAAGATCATTGTGATTAATTGGTGGGGAATCTTGAGTGTCACCACCTGGAGATGCACTTGAAGTGTTGTGCATACCATAGTCATTCATCAGGCGGTCAGTTAAAGTATTCATGATGGCAACCTACAATTTTTCATTCTCAGAGCTGAAATAATGGATGCATATATTGTTGATCATTGTAAGTAAAAAAATGGAAAAGAGAAAACACTGCAAAATGACTGAAAAATGACTCCTATTTTCAGATGTGCCGTGACAATCGTACATCCAGAATATGCAAAAGAGCATTATACCATGCTTTAAAATATAAATGAGCAATCATCATATACAAATGAACTTTTTTAAGAAGAAACTGATCAGAAGAACATAAAAGACAAAAAGAAGGAACACGGGAAAACAAAAGAAAATGACCATCACTTAGAGAGAGAGAAAAGCAATCATCAAGGAAACTACGAAAATGCCACATGATGTACGAACGTGGATGTAAATAAAACTGATAAAAAGAAGCAATCATAACAATGACTTAATCCAGTTTCATATCTAACTTGAAAACCAAATTTTCAGCTACTTGCAAACCTTTTAATAAGAAAGTTCATTATATTCTGCAACAGTGCAACCAACACATGCAATAGGCAGTCCCCCGGATTTAATCCAAGTGTTCCCCATTTCTTCACATTTCATCTCTAATGCAAATGAAGCAAAAACAGAAAAACTAATGCTTCAAAGTGGACAAATATCTCCTTAAAATTCAAACAACAATATTAGCAAAATGGCTACTAAGTTACAGACGGAAATCATAATTGGTTTGGGTCACTCAGCCGCACAATAGTGCAAATCATATTAAAAGATTGAAGAGCGCAGCAGCATTGCTGAAGGACCACTGTGCACTGGGGTTGGACAGTTAGATGAACAACTGGATACATGATGTGACCAGACCTATTCTCATTCCATGATAGCATTCATAATTGGGTCCGACAGGATGTACATGGAAAAAACTACACTATAAAATTAATTCAATAGATTAGCTAGTATAACTCAAAACTTTATAAACTAATTTGTTTCTCTTTGATCTTTAAATATGAGATTCCTAACACTTTCAGTAGGAATGTAGGATACATCAAATCACAATCTATGCAAAATTTAGCTGATGTCCTAAGAAAGATGGTTGCAAGGCAAAAATGCAGGCAGAAGTTAAGAACAATCATATTTCTATGTATGGTAGCAAGCGAAACTTCAAAATCAAGAGCAGGGACGTTAAAACCTGCTTGTTGCGAAGATTGAATTTTTAACTCCAGATAGGAGTAATAATAATAATGACAATAATACAAGAACAACAACGTCCAAGCCTTAAAAATGACAATGACAATAATAAATAATACGGATTACTTAGTAATAATAGTTATTTCTGTTATAAGCAAATAAGGAAATAGATATAAAAAGTTGAAAATAAGTGAATGGAAATGCAGAGAAATCAACCTGGCAAAATGATGCGACGGCATGAAGCTCTCTAGGCACGTTTGTTTGGAAAGAAGAACAACTAAGAAAATCACAATTTCATTGAATTTTAATTAATCTATCATCTTTCGGGGAGGATGCTTTTTTTTCTTGGGTGTGTGAAGTCTGAAGAGTGTCGTTTTTGGTTGGTGTTGATGCATCCCGAGTTCTTCGGGAGAGTTCTGCGGAAGGTGGAAAATGTGACGGACGGCGCTCCGTTAACTTAGGCCCTGCCTGATCTCTGCTCCCTCACCTCCGGTGCCGCAATATAACATGAATATGCCTTCGCTAACGGAATGAGGTTGGTTGTGATTTGCTGAAATTTTAGAAGCATTTATGTGCTCTAATTTATTCTTAGAATCAAATTTTTTAGAAGCTGAGGATATCAGTTTCTGAAAACTGATTCTGTTTTTGCTTCTGCTTAAAAAAAAAAGCAGAAGCAGAATCAGTTCCAAACACACCCTGAATCAGATTTTTTTTGTGTAAGAAAAAAAAAACCTGATTCAGGTTTTGTTTGGAAGTGATTCTGCTTTTTTTTAAGTAGAAGCAGAATTAGAATCAGTTTTCAGAAACTGGTCTCCCTCATCTTGTAAAAAAACTGATTCTAGGAATAAACTAGAACATCAGAATCACTTCTACACTTTCACTCAAACACTCCACTTCTACTTTTACTCCCTGAAGGAGCAGAAGCAGTTTAAGAATTAGATCCAAACGCCCCCTAGTCCTTTGTGCAGCATTAACTAATATAGTCCATAACCAGGGGCGGAGCCAGAAAAGTGTGTGAGGGGGATCGGAGTTTAATTATACACAGTATCAAAATGATCGATAATTATTATACAATACTTGAATTAAATGTTTCGTATGTAGCTGAGATAAATGATAGTTTAATGAGCCCTTTTCAGTTAATGTATTGATATATATGTCATCATCATTACCCCAGTGCCGCAAAGGCTCCCACCTACATTTGGGTAAGGGAGGGTCGTATGTACGCAGTCTTACCCTTGTACTAAAGCACAGAGAGACTGTTTCCGGATGACCCATGGCGAAAATCGCGTCGAAAATTGCATGAACTAACTGCTGCTTCATAAAAATGAAGCGCAGACAGTTTAGTGAGCCATTTTGTTTTATTCCCTCATATTCCCAAGCCAAAAAATAGTAAGTCTTTGGCTCCATTGAATAAGGTGTTTTATTTTTAAATTTAAGAATATAATCAACGTCACACATCAAATTTTGCTTATTTCAAGTTAAGATGGTGCTGAGTTTTTCAGAAGTCATAACTTTTTACTCGTAATGAGTTACAGGACCCATAATATATCAAATCAAAGGTATTTCAGAGCTCTACATTCTTGAACTTTCAGCGGGGTCGGCTGATCACACTGACCCCCCCCCCCCCCTGGCTCCGCCCCTGTCCATAACCAAACAAGTCCATTTATTGGGTGGCGACATTTTCATAATTTAAGAGAAAACTCAATGTTTTCGCTAAATAAGCATAACTTGAGTGACCATTTGGGGTAGGGGTGGACTCGGGCCGGTTCGGGCCTGGGCCCAGCCGGGCCTCGGTTCATGAAAGGTGAGGCCCGGAACCGGGCCGGGTAACCCCCGGGTCCGGTTCGGGCAGGGCAGGACCGGGCCAGGCCTCAGTTCAAATTAATTTTTTTTTTGGCTTTTCCTAATTAACCCTCAACCCTCCCCCTCACCCCCAAACCACCTCAAATGGCCCAAAATACCCAGCCCAACCCAAAAACATAAAAAAATTAAAAAACAAATAAATAAATTGGCCCGAACCGGGCGGGCCGGGCCGGTTCACCTTTTCAGGGGCCCGATCCCCGGCCCGGAACCCCAGCGGGTCGGGCCTACCCGGATCGATCCCTGGCCGAGGCGGCGGTTCGGGCCGGTTCAAACAGTGACCGGGCCACCCGGTCCGAAATGGCCCAAAATACCCAGCCCAACCCAAAAACATAAAAAAATTAAAAAACAAATAAATAAATTGGCCCGAACCGGGCGGGCCGGGCCGGTTCACCTTTTCAGGGGCCCGATCCCCGGCCCGGAACCCCAGCGGGTCGGGCCTACCCGGATCGATCCCTGGCCGAGGCGGCGGTTCGGGCCGGTTCAAACAGTGACCGGGCCACCCGGTCCGAGTCCACCCCTAATTTGGGGTATGTTCGGCAAGTCAAATAAGCTCAAAATGGGCTGAAATATCAAAATTTCAGTCAATTATTTTAAGAGTAGACATGTTTCGTACAAGAACTTAAATGGACTGAACCTAAACAAATTGGAGCCGAATAGCAACACTATCCGCCCTAGCGTTTGAATTCGGCCGGTTATAAAATATAAAAAAATAAAAAAATAATTGGGTTCCCAACTTATCCTCCTGATCATCTCGTGATCAGTTTCTCCAAATAATTCGTCTTCACCTGCTTTCGTTTTTTAAGGTGTGAATTAATTAAACTACTTTTCACTTATACATTTGTTTGTGTATTGCTTTCACCTGAGATTTCATCCGCCCGCACTAGTATACTGCTTATGTGTTTCTATAATGACTTGGTTAATGGATCAATGTTGGATTTCTTCCAAACGGGTTATGGTCCTAAAATTGGTTTGTACTACGGAGTAAAATTTTAACAAAAACTGTAAATATAAAAATCATTATAATAAATATATTTTATTACAGAGTATATTAATAAATCATATGCTCTTTAATGTAATTTGGTATTATTCCTGCACTTTGTCAGTTCTTTTTGCCAAACGGGTCTACTCCATTCAGCTAACGATTCAGATTCAGCACTCCAAAGTTTAGCTTTAGACAATAGTCTCTCGTTCAGACAATAGCCCCTATTTAAGACATTAGCCTCCAATTTTAGCTCGTTGTGCCAAACATAGTTTTGACCTATTTTATTGCGTATTAGGAGCTTAACAATGAGCATCGTCTTCACTACTTCATATCTTCTAAGTTCTAATTCACTTTTTTTCTTTAATAAAACTTATTAAATTTTATGTATAAACCATTCCTACGAATTTCAATATGTGAATTTAATGTGATATGATACTTTTGAAATATGCAGTGATATGACATTTTACAAATGAGCATAACCTAACCTCAATATCAAATGAGCACATGTAACTTACAAAATGCGATTAATATGAAAATCGTAAGTTTTGTTAGTTGAACATCACGACATTTTAATTAAGCATCAAACATCTCTTATTGAGATGAAAATCACCACATTTTCATTGAGCATCAAACATTTTCTATTTTCATTTTTGTGTCGCATCCATCATCTTCGTCGTTCACTGACTTCTCTGTCATCGCATCACCATCAACGAGGTCAACGAGACGGTTGCGGTCTGGAAAGCTAGAAACGCCACCGCCTTCTCTTCTCCTTCATTTTCTATTCGAGCGCCGGCCCATATGACACACGAGGGATGGCCAAGTTTCAGATCTACGGGGATGTGCCCGTGCAGTTAATTTTGGACGGTTAGGGTTGTGGGATCGGGGTGCGGCGGTCAGGGAGGTGGGTTGAACATGTGGTTGGACAACGGGGAGGGGGCGAGGTAGGGGTAAGGGTGCATGTGTTGGCGGGGTGGTAAATGGATTGGATGGTCGTGACCAGGCAGGGTTGTGATCACTGGCAGCTGACGGCGACGAAAGTAACTAAACGACGGTTACTTGATGATGGCCACTAAATAGTCTTGAATTCGGTTCGGCCCACCCGGCCCGGTACTGTGCGGGACCGGGACCGGCCCGGCCCAGCGGTCCGGGACCGGGTGTTTACCCGAACCGGGGGAGTAGCGGGGGGCGGGCTCGGTTCCGATAAAAGGTGACCCGGCCCGGCCGGGTCGGGCCCGAGTCACAACGGTTAGATCTAAAAAAAATCTGTTGGGCAAAAAAGGGCTGTTTGGCTGGGCGCCCACTTCCCAAACGGCTATACTAGAAGTTGGGTGGGTTGTAGGGGGGTCCGGGCCATTTGGGGGGGGGGGGGGGGGGCGGGGGTAAAAAAACTATAAATACCCCTAATTTTAAACATTTTTCCACACCTCTTCTCCAACTCTTCCTAAATCCTACTATCTACTCTCTACTCATCTGGATTTTCATCTTCTCAAATTCTCTCATTCTCCATTATATTTTATTATTTTACTATTTAATACTTATACAATTATTATATCTACTTATATATTAATTATCTACTTATAAATACATATACTATATCACTTATATTTCTTATCTACTTAATCTCTACTTATTATCTACTTATTATCTACTTATATCTACTTAATACACACATACTACATCTACTTAATATATACTTTATATATTAAAGTATTAAATATACTTTATCTACTATTAGTATATACTTAATACATACTATTATCTACTTCTCTACTTATATTTCTTATCTACTTATTCTCTTATTCTCCAATCTCCATTATATTTTACTATTTAATTCTTATACAATTATTATATCTACTTATATATTAATTATCTACTTATAAATACATATACTATATTACTTATATTTCTTATCTACTTAATCTCTACTCATTATCTACTTATATCTACTTAATACATACATTCTACATCTACTTAATATGAAGTATATACTTTATATATTAAAGTATTAAATATAAGTGTATTATTCATCTTATAGTAGTATACTTATATATTATATACTATAAACATTATATTATATATTAGTTACAAATTATTATAAAGTCTAATAAAGTCTTATATACAGTTCTTATTATCTACTAATATAGTTGGAATTATATCAAATTAATTCGAACTATATTAATTAGTATATTAAGTGTATATATATATATATATATATATATATATTAAGTATATATATATATATATATATATTCGATTTTTACTAATATATTACTTTTATTACATCTAATTAATATATTTAAGTATATATATACTTACACAATATATTATATATTAGTTACACTTTGATTAATATTAGTTAAAATCATTCTATTACTCATTTACTCCCATTAATTAGTATACACATTCATACATTTGTCTTATTACTTACATTTTGTATTAACATTACTTGATTAGTTAATTAGTGTTCCCACTAATTGTTACATTTTTCATTAAAGTAGTTAATTAGTTAATTAGTATTCCCATTAATTACTACCTTTGTTTCTACTTTAAAAAACTAGTTAATTGACATTATAGTTAAAGTCACATTATAATAGTTTGAATTTATATTTGAAGAAAAAAAGAGTAGTTCAATTAATTTTATTAAAGTACTTAACATTTTATTAAAGTAGTTTTCACTAAATTAAAGTACTTGAAAAGTTGCTATAATTTAATTACTCACATTTTAGTTCAAGTCACACTTGTTACTTTTAAGTATTTATTAAAAAATACTATTGATTAGTTCCAATTTAAATTTTTATTTTAAAGTCACACTTTTATTCATTACTTAATTAAAGTACTTCACATTTTATTAAAGTAGTTATCACTAAATTAGTTTGAAGTATTAATTAAAATAGTTTTAATTAGTTGTATTACTTTTGTACTCATTATATATTATACTTGTTGCAAATTAATATTAGTTACATTTTTAAGATGGAAGGTGGTAGATATTCGGTTGATTTGGGTAACCTCGAGCGCAACCGAAGGAACGAGATTGGGAGGAAGAAATCCCGCAAAGGTAAAGAACTTGCCGGCTCTTCATCTCAAAGCCGAGATGATTTTGAAACGGGTTACCAAAGGAGGGATGGAGATGCGATGTCCGAAGAATAACTACAACAAGAATTGGCCTGACATAATAACCGCTTTCTCCAACAAGAACAAATCCCGACAACCATTGACGAAGATGAGATCGAGGATGACGATGCGGGTGAACTTGAACCGGAGACGGGCGATGGTGACGGCAACCACGACGAGGGGGACAAGCCCACCTCATCCCAACCCAGTAAGAAAAAAAGTAAATCTGAACTAATGCAAAATAATTTTGATAAGTGGAAGGACGCACAAACCGGGTTTTGGTACGCAACTTGCAAGTGGTGCAACAAAAATTATAGCTTGGGGACCTCCGGCGGATATGGATCCGCCGCAAGGCATCTTAAGGCAAAGCACCCTGTGGAGTATGCAAAATTAGGCGGCGGAACGGGGAAGCAAACTCAAATATCGAGATTTGCGAATTGTCAACCTTTTGGTAATTTCTCATACAATGATGCACAAAATTTGACTGGTATGGCTAACTTAATTTGTGAAGAAAATTTGCCTTATATGTTTTCTGGAAGTCTTGCTTTAAGAGATTATGCATGCGGTAGTTTAAATCCTCAATTTAGAGGTTATAGTCGCAAAACTGTTAAGAAAGAAATTATAAGGCTTTATGATGCAGAAAAGGCAAGATTACAAAATTTATTTGCAAACTTTGATGGGGGGTTAGACGTATTTGGGGTAATGGTCAACTTAGATTAAAATGGCAAACTTATTTGACTGAAAGAGATGTGAGATATGTTGCTTTTCCTAAAGATTTGAGTATTCGTAGGAATAGTACTTATAAATTACTTAAAGTTGTTCTTAAATATAAAGAACATTTTCCTGCTTTTTTAAAACAACATGATAACTATAATATAAACTCGGCTGAAATCGACACTTGCGAAAAAATTTGTAATGTTTTGATGTATTTTGTAATGCAATTGAAACTTTTAGTCATGTTTATAAACCTACCGCAAACCAATTTATTCGTGAAGTTGTTAATCTCGCTGGTGCTTTTAGAGAATTTGAGAATGCCGTTTACGTGAGTTATTTTTGTGATTTTATGAAGGAAAAGTTTTTAAAATATTATGCACATATTCCGCATATTTATGGTATTGCATTTATTCTCGATCCTCGTTTTAGACTAGCCAATTTGGAAGATTGTTTCAACTTCTATTATCTTGCTTTTTTTGGTGAATTTCCAATGTATGACGATAACCCCATAGATCTGAAAATGGAATACAACGAGGTTAGTACTTTATTTTATGCCTTATTTAATGAGTTTCATGCATAATATGGAAGCGCGCCCCCTCCTCCAACACGAACATCCTCATCTAAAGGAAAATCAATTTTTAAATCTGCATTTGGCAATCTTATGAAAAAAAACTGAAACAACTCACCCTACTGAACAAAGCGCAATAAATAAGATTACTTTGTATTTAACATATGAAGTTGAAGTTGAAGAAAATGATGACTTTGACGTTCTAAAGTGGTGGAAGTCAAAAGAAAGAATGTTCCCGATTTTATCACGGATGGCTAAGCAAGTGCTATCAATGCCGGTTTCAATAGTTGACGTGGAACAAGAATTTAGTTCGACGGGCAAGTCCTAACGGCATCTAGAACGAGATTGAGCGCAAACTCTCTTGAGACGCTTATATGCTACCACGATTGGTTGAAGGCCGCACGTAGAACTCAAGAAATGAGCATCACCCCCTCCCAAGACTTTATGGATGACTCAACAATTGATGGTGACTCTACCTATGTCGGAGATTCCGATTGATTAGTATTTTACAATTTATTATAAAATGTATTTCATGTTTTAATCTTTCCCTCAATTCTCAATTGTAATTTGTAAACTTGTACTTCATATTTCAAATAAATATGCGTTCATTTTTTCATATGAAGCACTTCTCAAATTAATTAATTGGTTACAAACTTACAACTTACAATTAATTGTTTTTAATTTACTTGAAAATATATTTCATATTGTAATTTTTTTTCTCAATTCTCAAATGTAGTTCCTATTTCAAATAATTGCACTTGAACTTTATTTTCAATAAACATTTGTATAAACTATAAAGTTTAAAAAAAAAAATCAACTGACCCGACCCGGCCAGGTGGGTGGCCCGGCCCGAACGGGCACCGGCCATAGCACGGGCCGGTCTCGGGCCTCCTTCAAACAATTACCCGAGGCCCGACCGAGCCTAGGCCCGGCCCAGGTCCATGACTACCACCACTAAATGGTAGTCACTGGAACTGGCTGATGATCGACTATAACTTGCAAGAGTACAAATGCCGATGTAGTAATAAAATCCGGTAAAAATACCGAGTCGAACACGAGGAAACGTTGTTTATATGATTCAAAAGTTGAGAATAGATTTTGTAAAAGACTTAGTAAAAGAGTATAGATTTTTTTAGTTTTCAAGTGATAATAAAAGCAACCAAGGGTTCGGGATTACTCCTAAACGACTCCTAGCGATTAATGTATATTCTTTCCCCAATTCTTATGAGTGGAATGTCTCTAAAGTATTCTAACTTCTGATACGGCAGCGAGATTGTGATTAATTCTACGTGTGAATCCCGTCACGGTTCACATTCATCTAAAATTAACCCCATTGAAGATTAGGACATTATTAAAACCACCATATTCAATTGAAGTATATTTCTATCCACAATTAGAATATGTCTAACCTTTAAGTGCACGATTTATAATTCAACGTTAATTGCTCAAATAAACCCAATGATATAATCATATGTTGTACACCGTAGTCATACACATTAAAATATAAAGGAAAGATCATAATAAATTGGTTGAGAACATACATCAAACACCTAGAGTGCGTAAAGTTTCATCCCTAACCTTGGCTATGGAAAATTAGCTAGAGCAACTCATAATGAAATTACAAGTATTGAAATGATGAAATACAATGGAATACATAAGAAAGTAGTACCACAACTCCAAACCTATGGTGGACAATGGAATCCCCAAGTGTAGAACTTGTCCCAAGACCAAGGGCTTGATCTTGGAATCCTAAAATGGAAGTAAAGTGTATGGAATATGGAATAATGTGTTGAGAGGGCTTCAACATGCTTAAATATTGAGCTCCTAACAGCCATTTTTAGACAAGGAAGCAAGCTCCTTAATGGGGTTTGGAGTTTCTCCCGAACGATTGTGATGACCGTTGCTTGTTTTAATCAGTTCCAGACGAGGGTTTTGCTAAAATTTTCAAAAATATGGATCAAAGTTGAACAATTCTTCACTAAAAAATCAGCACAATTTGGAAGTGTAAAGTCACTCCCACACTTATTCCACATTGTCCCAATGTGGATTCACAAGGCAAAACAACGAATAGTCACAAACCAAAGCACATACTAGGCACAAAAGTGGTAAAAAGGTGTTTAAAGAAAAACAAAGAAAAAGTGTTTCAAGTTTAGCAATTTTAGTACACTTCCCTTTTCATAACCTACTCATCTCCTTCATTTCCATCTCCTTGGGGAGGGAAATAAAAGTGTGGGTCCTAAGGTGGCGGTGGTGGTATGTTGAAATGCCGTCCCAACTCTTGGCAATAGTAGTTGACATTCCAAAGATGGCCTCCCAAGCCTTCAATAGCCCGCCATTGGTTCCGCAAATCCCGTCGATGAACCGCAAGCTCCGTATGAATTTGACCAAATTGTTCGGTCAAATAGTCCATGTCGTAATTAGTTCCGGCTTGAGGTACGTGAGCCGCCTCCTCATGGTGCTCCTCATGGACTTCCTCGGGCTCCCCACCTTGGGCTTCTCCTCCTTCCATCATCTCTTCTTCATTTTCTTCCGGTACAACTCTATGAAACCTCTCCACGCACCTCCATGGTCCTCCGTGTGGTGGTTGGAAATAGCGAATGTGAGTCATGACATTATCATCAAGCACGGCGGGTGTCTCCCGTTCCTCTTCCCCTCTAAAGCTAACACAAAAATGCTCAAAAATGTTAGAGAGTAAGATAGGGAAAATGAAGGCCTTATCTTGATTGTTGCTCAAGGCCGCGCTCCACAATTGTTTGATGATGATGCTTGATAGAGGAATCCCCTCACAAAGTTCAAGCCCGGTAAGCATCCTATATGCAAAGTAGAGGTCGGCGCTTCGGATTTTGTTGTAGCCGCTTGCTCTCGGCATGACGTTGAATGAGTAGAGGTACATCAAAAGTCGGGCCCGAATGTGTGGTTAACCAAGGTTCTTGGTCATAAGCTCATGTCCTTGCAAGCCAAAATATTGCACCGCATCCACGGGGTTGTAGCTAACGTCGCTATTCATCGCTCCGGCTTGGGAAGGGGAGAAAGGAACGCCATACTTGGTGATGCGAAATTGAGAGCTTAAAATGTCATTGGTGATAGTGATTTTTACCCCTTTGACTCGGCTCTCAATCATCTTTTGGGGGGTATTCCCGTCAACATTTGCAAAAAACTCCTTGACGAGTTCCGGGTAGAAAGTGCCTTCAAGATGTAGTACCGGCTCCCAATTGATACTAGCGAAGGCCTCGGTGAGCCGGAACTCATGGTCAATAGGTTGTGACACCGTCTTCTCAACAACAAAATCGTTGTCCCTAGATTTCAAATACCGTTCATAGCATTTGGTGTTGACAAACCGGTTAGATGGCAAGATGGTGGAGGAGGCCGCAGGTGCCTTATTGTTCTTGGCCCGCTTAGGGTTGCTCGGGCCAGCCTCGGTGCTTGCGGACTTCCCTTTTGGAGCCATTTGAACCTACAAACTCAAACAAATCTAGTCAATTTTCTTAAAAATTTGACAAAGTATCCCCTAAAAATTGACTTTAATCACAATTCAACACAACCAAGGACAGTATAATCACAACTTTATTCAACAACAATTAATCACAAGAATTCAATTGAAAATCCCCAAATTTGAACAAGAATTTCGAACCCTAAATCCAAATTTTGACCAAATAGCAAAAATTTCAAAATTGTTGAAAATAACTACTTGAAAAGAGGTTCGAATGGTTCATACAAGCATAATAGGCAACAAGAACAAGATATCATGCAATGAAATTGGCCTAAAAGCTAACAATTTGCATAAACCCTAAAATTCGAAATTGGGAAGAACAACCAATTCTAACGATTAAATGAAGGAAAAGTTATGAAATAAGGATTAAGAAGTGAAGGTGATTGAGAAATACCTGATTTGAGCTTGAAAGGGGGGAAGAAACGAGAAGAATGGAGGTCTTGGGTGTTTGCCGTTCGAGCTTCTTACGTTTGCCGGGCGATAATCAGAATGTGTGCGTGTGTTTGTGTTTTAGAAGAATAGGATTTAAAACATCCGTCCCCGAAAGCCGGGCGGCTTTCGCTTAAACAGAATCTACCCAGTGCCCGTAAGTCGGGCAACTTTCGCAAACGTCGGGCGAGGTTCGATTTATTTAATTCTGGAATTTCCTATGGCGCCCAAAGTCGGGCGGCTTTCGTGCGCGAGAAAAATACCTGGGAAGCAGACCTTTAAGCCAGGCGGCTTATGTAAATGTCGGGCGGCTTGCTCCTGTTTTACCTATTTCGTCCCTTTTCTTTGAGCTTTGATTCCAAACTTCAAATTTCTTGCCTTTTTTATATTCCACTACACTTGAATTGCATTGTCCACAAGCAATAAGAGTATAAAAACATAATGAAAGATAAACATTTAAATAAAAAGGATATGAAATTGGGTTGCCTCCCAACAAGCGCCTTCTTTAACGTCGTTGGCCGGACGTTCTTCGTGATCATTTCTTGAATGGATAAGAAGTGGTGTAGTACTCTTTGTGCAGCTTCAAATGATGGCTATTGACGACAAAAGGTTTATTCTCCCCTTGTTGGATCACCATCTCGCCAAATGGTTGAACCTCGATGATGGTGAATGGTTCCGACCAATGAGACTCCAATTTTTCGGTAGACAATCGGGACTTTGAGTCATAAAGAAGAACTTTATGCCCAACTTGGAGTTCTATTTCACCTTTCTTCCTGGCACGCCATGCTCCAATCTTCTCCTTGTAAATATGAGGATGCTCATGTGTTTCATGCTTTGGAGGACTTTGAGGTGTAGTATCAAAATTATTGACACTAAAACATGTAGAGTTGATGGGAGGACTCTTTAAGGATTCCCAAACGTGGAACTCTTGCTCTTCTTCCCCAATGCGGAATTTCACTATTCTGTTCTTGACACCAATAAGAGCACCCGTCGTGGCTAAGAATGACCTTTCGAGAATAACCGGAATCTCCATTTCATCCATTTCTAAAATAAGAAAGTCAACAGGGAGATAGAATTTGCCAACCTTCACAAGAACATCTTCCACCACTCCGATAGGATAACGAATAGTTCTATCCGCCAATTGAAGAGCTATAGGTGTAGGTGTAGGCTGCCCCACACCTAGCTTCTTAAATAAGGAGAGTGGCATAAGGTTGATGTTAGCTCCAAGATCACAAAGGGATCTTACTTCTCCTAGACTCCCAATAGAACAAGGAATGGTGAAACTCCCTGGATCCTTCATCTTTGGAGGTAGTTTGTTTTGGAGAATAGCACTACATTCCTCCGTGAGTGGTATGGTTCCAAAATCCACTAGCTTCTTCTTGTTGTTAAGGATATTTTTCAGGAATTTAGCATAGGAGGGTATTTCCGCTATAGCCTCGGCGAAAGGGATGTTGATGCTCAACTTGGTGAAAATGTCTAGGAACTTTTTGAATTTCTTTTTGTCATCCTTCTTCTTCAACTTTTGAGGGTAGGGAATAGGGGGAACATATGTTGCCATGGGTGGTGGTAATGAGACATGCTCCTCTAGCTCTTCATCTCTTTGCTTCTCCAAGGGTGCATCTTGAATAACCGGCCCCTTCATTTCCCTACCACTTCTCAAAGTGATGGCCATAGCCGTTTCTCTTGGATTAACCTCCGTTGTTGTAGGAAATCTTCCATGCTCTCTAGTGGTTCTCTCTTGTGCAAGTTGACCAATTTGGACTTCCAAATTGTGAATGGAAGACTTGGTATATTGTTCAAGGCTGTCCATGCGTTGATTGAGCTTCCTATTTTGGTCCTCAAAGCGTGAATCAAGTTTGGTGAATTGTGTGTGAAGATTCTTGATAGATGCCTCCACCCTACAATGATTTTCCTCACCTTGAGCTTGGATAGCGGCCACATTCTTTGTGAGAAGTATCATCATTTCTTCCATGGTAGGTTCCTTGGGTTGACCAAATGGGGGAACTCCGGGTTGATGGCTTGAAGAATTACCTTGCGGCCTATAATTATTCCCTTGATTGTACCTTTTTTTATTGTTGGAGAAATTAATTCCTCCTTGGTTTCCTCGTTGCCCATAAGAGTTCATGTAACTAACATCTTCAAGATGTTGAGATGAGTTACCTTCCATATTGGAGACACTCTCCACATTGGCCACTTGTTGAGCCCCACCAATAGTGGCTTGTAAAGCCGTATGAATTGATGCTTGCACATTTTGTTGGACTTTGATTTGAAATTCTTCAAATCTCTTTTCAAGTTCATGAGTGATGGAAATTTCATTCACTCTTACCACCTTGATGTCTCCTCCTTGAAGTTGAGGATTTGAAGCAATGGACTCAAGAATCCGTAATGCTTCCGTTTCCGTTTTGTTGCCGATGTAACCTTCCGCTCGGTTGTCTACAATGACTTGACAAGATGAGTTCAAACCATTGTAGAAAGTGTCTATTTGACGGTCAAGAGGGATGCGGTGATGTGGGCAATCCTTCAACAAAGACTTGAAACGCATCCATGCGTCTTGAAAAAGTTCTCCAACTTGTTGTTTGAAGTTGAAGATTCTTTGTCGTAGCTCTTGCGTCATTGGTGGAGTGTAGTACTTGAAGATGAAAACATTGTATATTTCATCCCAAGTAGCGTAGGATGCCGGTGTTTTCTCTAGAAACCACCCTCTTGCCGCTCCCTTCAAGGTGTAAGGGAATCATTTAAGCCTAAGGTCTCCTTCACTTAGCCCATTCCTTGGCACACCTTGAATAAACCCATAAAATTCGGTGATGAAATTTAATGGATTCTCCCCCAGTTGTCCATAGAAATGCGGCATAGCGTTGAAGTAGCTATTCCACAACTCATAGTCTCGTGCCGCCTCGCTAAGCACGATGCAAGAAGGAGTAGTTGCAATGACGGGCCTCTTCCGTTCATTGAGTGTGGGAAGCATAGTTGGTGCTTGTGCTTCCTTCTTCCGATTCCTTCTACAAGCTCTCTCAACCTCAAGATTGATAGGTTCAAGGTTTGTAGAGCCTTGACTTCTCAATAGCATGCACTAAGAGCTTGTCTACACAACAATATTCAAAATAATACCAAGTGAAACGTAAAGGGAAAAATTGGGATTTTTTTTTGAATCGTAATAAACAAGACCGTTTCCCCGACAACGGCGCCAAAAACTTGATCGGCTATAACTTGCAAGTGTACAAGTGCCGATGTAGTAATAAAATCCGGTAAAAATACCGAGTCGAACAGGAGGAAACGTTGTTTATATGATTCAAAAGTTGAGAATAGATTTTGTAAAAGACTTAGTAAAAGAGTATAGATTTTTTTTAGTTTTCAAGTGATAATAAAAGCAACCAAGGGTTCGGGATTACTCCTAGACGACGCCTAGCGATTAATGTATATTCTTTCCCCAATTCTTATGAGTGGAATGTCGCTAAAGTATTCTAACTCCTGATACGACAACGAGATTGTGATTAATTCTACGTGTGAATCCCGTCACGGTTCACATTCATCTAAAATTAACCCCATTGAAGATTAGGACATTATTAAAACCACCATATTCAATTGAGGTATATTTCTATCCACAATTAGAATATGTCTAACCTTTAAGTGCACGGTTTATAACTCAACGTTAATTGCTCAAATAAACCCAACGATATAATCATACGGTGTACACCGTAGTCATACACATTAAAATATAAAGGAAAGATCATAATAAATTGGTTGAGAACATACATCAAACACCTAGAGTGCGTAAAGTTTCATCCCTAACCTTGGCTATGGAAAATTAGCTAGAGCAACTCATAATGAAATTACAAGTATTGAAATGATGAAATACAATGGAATACATAAGAAAGTAGTACCACAACTCCAAACCTATGGTGGACAATGGAATCCCCAAGTGTAGAACTTGTCCCAAGACCAAGGGGTTGATCTTGGAATTCTAAAATGGAAGTAATGTGTATGGAATATGGAATAATGTGTTGAGAGGGCTTCAACATGCTTAAATATTGAGCTCCTAACGGCCATTTTTGGACAAGGAAGCAAGCTCCTTAATGGGGTTTGGAGTTTCTCCCGAATGATTGTGATGACCGTTGCTTTTTTTAATCAGTTCCAGACGAAAGGCTGGCGACAATCGCAAAAGCCGGGCGGCTTTTGCGCGTTTAAAATGAGCTTTCTCCGCTCCAGGGGACGAAACTCGAGCGGCTTTTGGTTTAATTTTCTGAATTAATTCTGCGGCGATGAAAGTCGGCCATCTGTCACGAAAGCCGGGCGGCTTTCGTCCTTTCTTGCTCCGAATGCCTTTTTCTTCTCTTTGGACGTGGAAAATGTGCTCGGGGTAACAGTCGGCCGGCATTTGCAATGGTCGGGCGCCTTTTACTTTCTTGTGCGGTTTTGCAAGCTTCGCCTGTTCCTTGGGATGCGTTTGGTTGACCTTTTTCCGTCAGTTTCTTCGTGTGTATTCTACTATCCTTGTATTTGATCCAATCGTCGATTTAGAGCACTTCTAGCAAAACGAGGCATATGTGTGAAGATTTTATTCTTTTTAAGCATAAAGCGTTTTAAGATGAATATATAAAACACGTTAATAAAACACTTATCAAGTACCCCCACACTTGAGATTTGCTTGCCCTCAAGCAAATTTTCAAATCTTTTTGTTAGAAAACTTAAAGAATCCTTTTGCAAAGTGCATGCCTTTTTTGAAAAAAAGTTTTGGAGGACAAGGGTTTTGCTAAAATTTTCAAAAATATGGATCAAAGTTGAACAATTCTTCACTAAAAAATTAGCACAATTTGGAAGTGTAAAGTCACCCCCCCACACTTATTCCACATTGTCCCAATGTGGATTCACAAGGCAAAACAACGAATAGTCACAACACAAAGCACATACTAGGCACAAAAGTGGTAAACAGGAGTTTATAGAAAAACAAAGAAAAAGTGTTTCAAGTTTAGCAATTTTAGTACACTTCCCTTTTCATAACCTACTCATCTCCTTCATTTCCTGTAACACCGTCCCCAAATGTATTTACTTTTAAGTGAATATTGTATTTTAACCTTATGGAAGGGTTGACGAATTTACGATGTTATGAATTTTTATTAATTATTTTGCGTGAATGGTAAATTCGCACGTGGGGCCCACACTGGGAGCGGGGACCGCCCAATATTTCCGGGACCACATAAATTATTCATCTTGGTCTAGATAATATTTATATGGTGGTGGATAACTCATTTGAACCATGGAAAGGTCCAGAGTTGACCGATTGGTCAAAAGAGGCCCAAATACCGGTATTGGCAATTTAACCGATAAAAGCCCGAAATTGAGTTTCGGGGACTTATAAATTAAAGTTTGGGAATGAATATTCATTATAAGGGTCATAATGATGGAGAACACATAATATATTTTATTTGACCCGATAGAATAAAATAAAATTAAAACAGTCCGAAAAATACAACTTTCGGGACCGATTGTACACTTCGGGACAAAAAGGGTTGACCTCCCACATGGGTGGGGGCCAACCCACGAATTTGGCAGCCAAAGAGGGTTGATTTGTGTCACACTTGAGCTGTGAGACAAGAGGGAGGTGGGAGGAAGCTATCAAGGTACCATGAGGGGGTCCATTTTCACATTATTTTGAGAGAAAAGCCAAATAGGCTATCCCCTCACTCACCCTCTCCCATTATTTCGGCCAAAGAGACCCAAGAGAGAAGGATAACTCTTGCAACCTCATCCTCCATAGCCAAGAACTGAATTCAAGCTTAAGGAGTCCAAAGAAGGGGTTTTTAAGAGGGAAAAGTTGGGAGAAAGTGTGAAAGATTAAGGTAATAACCTTATATTAGCTCTTCCTTTACTTTTCTTCTACCATATGAGATATATATATCATATGAGGAACTTTGAGGATTGTTCTACATGACTTAAGTGTAGAATGATGGGTTGGAAGGTAGTTCTAAGTCCAAAAACGGACTTAGGAGCCGAACCGACAAGTTCACCGGAAAATAACCTTTTAGAGGTTATTTGTATTGATTAAGGTTTTATGATGTTAAAACCTTGTTAGGAACTTGATTAAAGTGTTTTTGAGCTTCACCGGAGTTTCACCGGAGTTGGTCAAAGTTCGCCGGAGTCGGTCAAAGTTCACCGGAATTAGTCAAAGATCGATCGAGAAGCGTAGAACACGCTTAAGCTCACTTAAGGTGAGGATGACCGACTATATTGTTTATAATTATTGGGTTAATTTCATGAGATTACCTAAATGAATTAAATGTGTTTGGCATGGTTTATTTATGATAAAAATGTGCCTAAACGAAATTAATATTGTTTATAAGTGAAAGTGCATAATATACAAATTATGAATAAATTGTGTATGATTATGTGTTATGAATAAAATGGCATGATAAATGTATTAATCATGAATGTTCATTGTGATAATTATACTTTTACCTCATGCAAAGAAGTCATGGAAGGATAAAAGTGATATTTTGATATTAAGGCCAAACTATACTTGAATGTGGAATTAAATTGAAATATACGAACTATTATGAATTTGCATTGGATATATTAAGATTAAACGACTAGTATAGAATTACTAGTCGGAAATGATAGTTCAATAGTCTTGGGGAAAATCCCAAGATATTGGAGCTAAGTAACCTTAAAGGATATTTTTGAGGTGAACTTTATGAACCCAAGTTACATTAGGAGTAGGCCTTAAGGGTTACTCAAATGGATGGAACCTAGACTAAGAAATTGTTTAGGATTAGATGACGTGACAATGAGCCGAGCTCTAGCACGTGGTAGTATGACTATGAGCCGAGCTCTAGCAAATGTAGTATGACTATGAGCCGAGCTCTAGCAAATGTAGTATGACTATGAGCCGAGCTCTAGCAAAATGTAGTATGACTATGAGCCGAGCTCTAGCAAAATGTAGTATGACTATGAGCCGAGCTCTAGCAAAACGTAGTGTGACTATGAGTCGAGCTCTAGTACGAATTAGCATGACTATGAGCCGAGCTCTAGCATGAAGGAACGTGAGTTGATTATAAAATAATAACATCCTAGATTGAGGGTCTTGGAAATTGAAACTTTGATTATACCTAGTATAGTTGTCATTGTACTTGTCAAATGCTTCCAAGTACTGACCTCCCCTTCACGGGGGAGGCCACCTCACAGTTTCAGGTAGAACTTGAAGGTTGCTACCATCGTCGTTGCTTCGAGAGGATCCAAAAGGAGGAGACGTGGTTCGTGCTTCCCCCGTTTCCATTTTTACAAACTATTTAATTAATGCTCATGGATATTACTTTTAAATATTTATTTGGGGGCTTGTATGCCCATGTTTGCCAAGGTGTGGCATGAACACTTGTATTGAATGTTTCCGCTGCTTTAAATGAATATTTTACATTATGTTTGTTTATGGATATACTATGTGTGAATGATATTCCAGACGCCTTGTATAGTATGGATGTGTTGGGCTGCGGTTGACTATTCGTACTGTACGGCGGGTTGTTGACGTGTCCGGTTAGGTTCGGGGCGTGACATTTCCATCTCATTGGGGAGGGGAATAAAAGTGTGGGTCGTAAGGTGGCGGTGGTGGTATGTTGAAATGTCGTCCCAACTCTTGGCAATAGTAGTTGACATTCCAAAGATGGCCTCGCAAGCCTTCAATAGCCCGTCGTTGGTTCCGCAAATCCCGTCGATGAACTGCAAGCTCCGTATGAATTTGATTGCATTGATTTTTGAGTGTTTATATTTTTACTTTTAATTACTTTTTATGGTGTGTTGTTGTGGTAATTGCACATTTAAGGTGCAATCATTTTATTTTTCTAGTTTGTTGTAATTTAGTAAATTTAGAATCATCTTGAGCAAGAAACAATCAAGAATCAACAAAGGATCATGGAAGGGATCTTACAAGATCAAAGGAAAGTGCAAGGGAACAAGAAATCATGCAAGAAATGTGATTTGGTGACTTACGCGGTCGGGTATAGCCTTTACCCGGTCGGGTATGAAGTGACCCGGACAAAAAGACGTGCAGAAAACACAAAATCGTGGCCAAAAAATTTGATTTTGACAAATACCCGGTCGGGTATCTCAAATACCCGGCCGGGTATCCGCCGCAGCACCTTCAAAACACCTATAAATAGCCCCATTTTCCTTCACTTTTAATCACTCCTTCTTCCATACTCTTAAGCTCAACTTAGAATAGTATTTCTTTTATATTTTTTTAGCATGTTTAGTCTCCAAATGAGGAGCTAAACTTCCATTTCTTGGTGTTGCTCTTGAAGCTTGTTGATTATTAAAGTTGTGAGTTATTTTCTTAACTTCTTCCCTTGAATATTAATTATTCTCTTAATCTATCTATATATTAATGTTGGGGAGTGTTGCTAAGATGACAATTAGTTAACATCTCGACATTAGTTATAGTAGTATTTATTTTCTTCCTCTATATATTAATGTCGGGGAGTGTTGCTAAGATGACGATTAGATAACATCTTGACATTAGTTATAGTAGGATTATTCATATTTAACTTTCTTCCTTGAATAGTAATTCTTCCCTTGATCTATCTCTATGTTAATGTTGGGGAGTGTTGCTAAGATGACAATTAGTTAACATCTCAACATTAATTACTACTAGAAACGTTCAACGAACCGATGGTTAATCGTTGATGGTTTCACAAGTAAGTAACTTCGGTTTATTAATGCACGGTCGTGGTTAATAAACTTAAGAGGGATTAATTTTGTTGGTTAAACCGAAACCGTTGTGTTGAGGTTATCAATCTCAATTGATTTCATCAAGGAGTTAAGAGATTAAATGCTACTATCAAGTCGGTATATGGCGGTGTTCTATACTTGACTAATAGTAAGGGTTATTAATAAACGGTCGTTGTTAATAACTACCCTCGATGAATTGGATATACTCCTCGATTGAGTATTCGAGAGGGGATAAGTTATAGATATAACAATGATCGACTAAAATATATCAACAAGTGGAAAGTAGCAATGCCAAGTCCCTTTTATTCTTGAATTTAATCCCATATAACTCGTTCATCTTCGTGTTTAATTTAATTAAATTCCAACAATACCAAAACCCCCCTTTTATTTACTAGTTCATAAAAAGAGAATTATTCCTTTCCCTGTGGATACGAACTCTACTTCACTATACTACGTATTAGTGCTAGTATTGAATTTATTTTGACGCACCGTGACAAAGTGCTCGTCAGAATTTGACCAAATTGTTCGGTCAAATAGTCCATGTCGTAATTAGCTCCGGCTTGAGGTACGTGAGCCGCCTCCTCATGGTGCTCCTCATGGCCTTCCTCGGGCTCCCCACCTTGGGCTTCTCTTCCTTCCATCATCTCTTCTTCATTTTCTTCCGGTACAACTCTATGAAACCTCTCCACGCACCTCCATGGTCCTCCATGTGGCGGTTGGAAATAGCGAAGGTGAGTCATGACATTATCATCAAGCACGGCGTGTGTCTCCCGTTCCTCTTCCCCTCTAAAGCTAACACCAAAATGCTCAAAAATGTTAGAGAGTAAGATAGGGAAAATGAAGGCATTATCTTGATTGTTGCTCAAGGCCGCGCTCCACAATTGTTTGATGATGATGCTTGATAGAGGAATCCCCTCACAACGTCCAAGCCCGGTAAGCATCCTATATGCAAAGTAGAGGTCGGCACTTCGAATTTTGTTGTAGCCGCTAGCTCTCGGCATGACGTTGAATGATCGAGTAAAGGTACATCAAAAGTCGGGCCCGGATGTGTGGTTGACCAAGGTTCTTGGTCATAAGGTCGTGTCCTTGCAAGCCAAAATATTGCACCACATCCACGGGGTTGTAGCTAACGTCGCTATTCATCGCTCCGGCTTGGGAAGGGGCGAAAGGAATGCCATACTTGGTGATGCGAAATTGAGAGCTTAAAAGGTCATTGGTGATAGTGATTTTTACCCCTTTGACTCGGCTCTCAATCATCTTTTGGGGGGTATTCCCGTCAACATTTGCAAAAAACTCCTTGACGAGTTCCGGGTAGAAAGTGCCTTCAAGATGTAGTACCGACTCCCAATTGATACTAGCGAAGGCCTCGGTGAGCCGGAACTCATGGTCAATAGGTTGTGACACCGTCTTCTCAACAACAACATCGTTGTCCCTAGATTCCAAATACCGTTCATAGGTGAATAAAATCAGCCTTTTAAAATTTTAGTACATATTTGTGTGTGCGTGTGTGTAATATTTCGGAATTTATACATGTATAAATAATACTCCGTATAAGAGAACACTTTTCTTTAGGCCGCTTTGACCAGACCCGTCGTCCAGCCAAGCCTCTTTGAGGGCTTTCCGGGTCGATATTTTTATAATTGTTTTTGCGAATGATAGGCTCGTTCTGTTGCTATCTTTTCACCCATATTTGGGTGTTAATTTTTTAATTTTTATAATTAACCGAATGACTATTGGGGGGTCTGAGTGAAAATCTGCTATTTTTCGGTCCCGATGGCAGTCATATTGGAAATAGTATTTTTTCTACACAATTTGACATTTTTGGAGTAATTTGATTGTAAAGTTACATGTTATTAGCAGTTGTGGTGAGTTGTGATTTTACAGGCCGAATTTGCGGTGAATAATATATTGTTTGGGCCGAATCATTTGCGGGTTACTTTATTAAGTGAAGTGCAAAAAAGAACGAAAAGGAGAACGAGCAGCCCAAAATGGAAAATGAGCTGGGGTTTCTTCCCATGGAATTCAGCCGCACCAAGAAGAGATTTTCTTTTCTATTCGTAGTAGCAGTTCATAAGCAGCCGTAGGAGGATGTGATTCTTTCTGTTCGTAAGCATTTAGCGGTTCTTCTATTCTTTCCTGTAACAAGAAGCAGCGATTTTTTTTTCCTTCTCTTGAGAATCAACCGTAGCTAGCAACTAGAAGACCAAGTAGCTTTCTTTCATCTCTCTTTTCTTTGACAATCAGCCGCAGTAGAAAACAAGAACCCAAGGAACTTCATTTTCATTCAAAATTTTCTAATCTAAGTTAGATTCTCAGCAAGTATTGTAAGTTACTAATTATGATTGAATTTCGAATTTCTTTGTTTCTAATTATCAATTTCAGATTTTTCCATCAAATACTCATTATTCAGTTTTGATTTTTAGTGCCCTATCATGTTTATCAATAATGCAGTGATGTTAATTTTAATCATGATTAGCTAATTCCATATAGGGTTTGAATTGTGGCTAGGGTTCATGGGTTCTTGAGGGTGTGAATTTAGTTTTTTGAAATTCAATTAATTTTCTGGATAATTGAATGAGATTAATCATAATTGTCTATATGAATTTGATCACCTCATATATGAATCTCTGGATTTAATTCAATTCTTGTCTATGAGAAATTGAGTTAAATTAGCTCAGGTCTTATACAAGCAATCTGACCTTCGAAATAAGTTAGGATTGTGAAATATTGATTTAATTCTTGTCTATGAGAATTTATCTCATTTTCTTTCCAAAAATAATCGAAAATTAATTTACTCAATTCTAATCCCGAAAGAACACCCAGAACCCGAACCGTCCAATTTGAACCCTGTTTTAATATTCTGAATCAATTTACTTATTTTTTTCATCTATTTATTTTTGCACTTGCTGTTAGTTAATTTTTTAATCACCCATAAAAAAGAAATTATTCGGAAAGATTATCATGACTTGTGCTAGCCTGTGATCACAGATTGTATTTAAAACTTCCTTTTTGCCACTCCTTGAGAGACGATACTCGTGGTCTGGTTATTTTTCGGATTAGCCAACTACGTTTTACTCACTAAAAAATACACCGATCAGCGCACAATACAATCCCAATCAAAGAGTATTTCAACTATTGACTCAAAGCAAAAAATGATAGAGTTGATGTGTATTCAATAAAAATCATCAAAAGAAATTTTGAAAGAGATTATATACTACGTATTACACTTGAATAAAATTAAAACCCTAGAGATATCAATACAAGAGGTTGTGAATACACTTGGTAATGGAAACTGCGGCCAACAACCAGGGATGAACATAATAAAGTTTACATGTCATTTTCATACCTTACCTGATTCTGAGGATTGACTAGGTGAAGAAAAATCTGCACGAAAGGGGTGAGTGCAATGGAGAAATCAATATAGGAATTATGAGGTGAAAGATTGACTACTACAGTGAAGAAACGAAAGAAGAATGTGCAAGGTTAATCTAGGAATAGATGTTTACTATTTAATGGGGCTGAACACAGTCGTTGTGTTTGCTAACGTTTCAGTTTGGCCTTCTTTTGTCAACTTGAGCTGCTTGTAACCTCTCATCCAAACACTACAAATTTTATTTTTATTGATTGAATTTATAAAATTTCAGTCCATTATGAGTTGAAATGGCTTGACAAACATAGCCTTAGGGAATAACAAATACCTAGTCCTATTTATTCAGTTATATTTAGGTTTAGTCATATTTATGACAATTTCTATTATTGTTTTTTTACATACCGCCATGTATAACTCCCTTATCACATTTCTAAGTTCTAAGTTCTAATCATAAGCACTACCTCCTATGGGATATAAGCTATGTTGCGCGGATACAAATAGCGGTACGGCAATATTGAAACTTAAAAATTATAGGATATTGTACGAAGTATATTTATAAATAATAAAAACCAGGGTATAATTTGTAAATATAAATAATCTAGAGGTTCAAAAATAAAATAATATCAGTACCAAAATTTAACAACCGAAAGGAAATTAAATCGATTAAAAACCACAACACGGGAAGAAAACATATGAAACAAATGAATTATGAAAAACATAAGGAAACACATGAACACAATTGATTTACCGGTGAGTGAATTAAGACTTCATAATTGTATGAGAAAAGAAGAAGATAGGTTACTAGTGACTACTTTACGTGGTAAGAGATGCAGTTGAAGAAAGAATAAGGACTGAAGAGTTGTAGTCGGTAAGGGATGCGGTTTTGAAGAATGTGGAATTGTGATCGGCTGGTCAATTACCAGGTCGACTACTCGGCTACTTTATTTTTGTGTGTTAAATCATCCTTAGATACCTGTATCTGCCAACACATATGTGTATTGGAAGTATCTATAATTTCATAATTAAGTCCAATTCTTTTATTAAATTATGGATATAGAACCGATACGTGTATTGGCGAGTATCAGATTCGTATCGAATACACGAATACGACATCAGAGTGAAGTATTGGTGCATCATAGGATATAAGGGAGCTATTCTCTTAAGAGGATATACGGGAGCTATTAAGAAAGTGAAGTTATTTATTTGATATTAAATTAGTAAAATTAGTAAAATGTAAATAAAGTAAAAATGAATTGTAATCATACAAATATTATCAATAAACTTAGTGAGATGGAAGAAAAGGGTACAATGGTGCATAGATAAGGGGCGATAGAGTTAATATTAGTTTTACAATTATTATTTAATTCCTTCAATGGTGTACTACCTACGCTTTAATATTAGTCTTAGGCAACCAGTTGTGTCAGGGGCATGGTACATCAAGTTTATTTGTAATTAGTTTGAATTTGAAGGGCAATAGTTAGTCTCTTAATTATCTTTTGTTTCTTTTCCTGCAAAGTTCCCTCATATTGTTTCGGGCTTACAAATTCCAAAAGCTAAGTACCTGGTAATTCTTTCTGTTGGGTTAATGGCCCAACCAGGGGTCGACCCATTACCCCCTTGAACGAAGAACCTCGAGACCCAATAGGAAAGGAGTACCAAACGCTCGTCGCCAGACCCCAAGGCCCACCAGGACGTTCGGCCTCAGGAGCCTTATCCATCGAGGCTTCCCAGTGCACACCAGCACCCACGCCAGCAATGCGCTGGAGACACTCGGTTTCTCCCCCTTGTTCCATTGCCAGGAGAAGGCCCAAGACCTAGGGGGACGCACGTCCCCAAGGGTTGGCGGGAAACCAAGATTTTAGCGGGAAACGCATCTAATGTGGGAGATTTGGTGGTTGGGAGCCTAGCCATCCACAGCTCTACACGTCAGCACACCTACCTACCCGTTGGTAGTATAAATAGTAGCATTTATTTCATTGTAAAGGTTTGTCAACTTATTCTCCCTAGCATTCTAGCTTATAGCTTTTATTCTCAGCTCTTATTTAGCGAGAAAGACGATCAGTCTCAGGCTAGGTAATGATAGTGTGTTGTATACAGACCCTTATTAACACTTAATAAGATACGATCCACTGCTGTATATATACTTTAGCCCATCTTACTTGCTGGCATCTCATATTCACACACCAATCTTCCACCCGAAATCCTTGGGTTACGTGTTGGGCCCCCGGATTGAAGGAATAAACCTCAACACCTTCCATTTATTGATACTTGAAAAAGACATTATAAAAAATCATAAATAAAAAATATGATTAATAGAGTATCACCCTTTGAGTGGGTGAGTCACCCACTCAAAGCATATACTTGCGGATATTCACTTGATTTTGCTCAAACCTCTCAACGAAAGCATCAAATTATGGATCATTAGATCCAAACTATATTACTTTAGAAGATAAAAGCTAAAGACAAAGAATATGAATGCGGTATACTGGATGTGAGATTGTGAATTAGGGTTTACAACCTCCCCGGGGGAGTATATATAGGAAAGTCCATATATGAACCTATAATGTGGACGTGACAGTTCAGCTTACACAAAAGGGCTAATGATATAAAATGCTAATCTAAAATACTTGAATAATAATACACAATAATGCAAGTACTATCTAAATGCAGAGGTGGCTTTTGAAGAAAATCCTTGTGATCAAAGTAGAGAAGACTGGTTTTATAAAAAAAAAGTTTGCTGATTCAGAAATATAAACTAGAGAAGAAATTTTGGAAACAAAAGGCCCACATTCGTTGGTTAAAGGAGGGGGACTGCAAGTCTGCAACACAAAATTTTTTCACTCCTTTGTTCAAGTTAGAAGAAGGAAACAGAGTATCACCTCTATTAAAAACCAGGCTGGTCAGGATGTTCACACCCTTCCTCTTTTTGGGGCCGCTGCTGTGGATTATTATTCTGCCCTTTATTCTGCTACTGATCTGGATGGATCTCTTGAAGACTCTTCTGCAAATAGTAACATTCTCAATTATATTACTCAGTTGGTGACACAAAAAGATAACAACATTCTTACTAAAATGCCAGACATACAAGAGGGTAAAGCAAGCTGTTTGGGATTTAGATCAGAACAGTGCTCCTGGTCCGGATGGTTTCAATGGAAAGTTCTTTAAAAAGTGTTGGGTTTTTGTGGGTATGGATGTTGTTAGGGCTGTTCAGGACTTTTTCTTGGGAACTCCTATACCTCAAGGAATGGCTAGTTCTCTTTTAGTTCTCATCCCTAAATCTGAGAGACCTACTACCTTCAGTGACTTTAGACCAATTTGCCTATCTAATTTCATCTGCAAGGTTTGTACCAAAGTTATTGCTTCTAGACTGAAAGGGATTCTTCCTAAAATTATTTCCCAGGAACAAGCTGGATTCATGGCAGGTAGAGATTCAGCTGACCAAGTTTTGATTGCTCAGGAATTGGTTCACCATATCGACAAAAAGGTTAGGGGCAGTAATTTGATGGTCAAACTTGACATGGCCAAAGCATTTGATAGGGTTTCTTGGCATTTTCTTTCTGCCATCTTACTTAAATTTGGTTTCTCTAATCATTTTGTCATGATTATCATGAATCATTTAAAAGCCTCCTTCATTTCTGTTTTGATTAATGGTGCACCTCATGGCTTCTTTAAGCCTACGAGAGGGGTTAAGCAGGGTGACCCTCTATCCCCTTTCTTGTTCATTATTGCTTCTGAAGCATTTTCTAGGGGTTTAAAGTTTTTGATGGAAGAAGGCAGAATCAAGCCATATTGGACTGGGTATCCTGGGATGGCTATTTCTCACCTTGGATTTGCAGATGATCTGTTAATTTTTATGAATGGAGATGCAAGATCTCTCTTGAATTTTAAGAAATTCTTGCAAACTTACCAGGCATCTTCAGGGCATGTTGTTAATTTGTCAAAAAGCTCAATCACTTGTGGAAAATCTCCTTTGGTGAGGCAAAATAAAATCAAGGAGCTTCTGGGTATGAATCTTGCATCCCTTCCTATTAAATATCTTGGTGTCAATCTTCATAAAGGCATTAACATATTTGATTTTTGTGGAAACCTTATTAAGCAATTTGAAAATAAGCTTTCTCCTTGGAAACAGAAAAATCTTTCTCAAGGAGGGAGGCTTATTCTCATCAAATATGTGCTTAATTCAATTCCTTTACATTTACTGGCTGTGGACACTTTGCCTTAAAAAGTTATTAAAGTCCTAAACAGCAAAATGGCTTCATTCTTTTGGGGTTCTTCCCGTGAGAAGAAGAAATATTATTGGATTAAGTGGAGCAAACTTTGTTTTCCTACCTTGGAAGGGGGATTGGGGATTAGATCTCTATCAGATATAGAGAAAGCTTTTTCCTTGAAACTTTGGTGGAAGTGGCATACAGGAGACACTCTCTGGAACAAGGTTATGAAAATTAAATATGATAGGGATGGATGCATGCTTCCTAAGCTTACAGATTCAGTGGTGTGGAAGAGGATCTGCTCAGTCAATGATCATGGTTTACAACTCTGCTCCATGAATTCATTTGGTAAATTAACCTGGAATGAAGAAGAGGATGGTCGATTTTCATTCAAATCTGCTTTTGAAGAGGTAAGAGATACAACTTTTAACTCTTACGACTATCAACACATTTGGGATACTAAACAGGAGCTTAAAGTTAAAATACTTCAATGGAAAATTGCAAAAGGGATCTTGCCTACCTCAGACAACTTAAGCAGATTTCAGTTGGTTCTTAATCCCTCAATGTGCCCTTTGTGTAAAGCTTGCAATGATTCTATGAAGCATCTTTTCTTTCAATGTTCGGTGTCTATTAAAATTTGGCAATATTTCTTGTCTATCTTTGGTATTTATCAAAGACCTGGAATGGATTTTGGTCAGTTTTGTTACTGGAGATCTGGGAATGCAGAAAGAAATTTAATTGACATTGTTCAAAGGAATGTCCCATGTATTATATGTTGGTTCATTTGGAAAACATATACTCATCAAATTTGGGGGACTGGAGGCAAGGTGCCTTCTTCAGACCAAATCATTCTTCAGATTAAAATGTATACTCAAATTTGGGTAACTAGCTTGCCTGCAAATAAAGTCAGACTAATTGGCAATATGCTTTTTGAAGAGAGCCTAACTCCAACGAACTTCAAGCTAAGTGGATCCAAACCCTTAATTATCAGATGGAGCAGACCTTTACTAAAATGGAAGCTCAATATAGATGCGAGTTTTTTACCTGACAAAGCTAGTGGTGGAGCTATTCTTCGAAGTAAAAATGGAGATTTTGAGTTGGCTTTGAGCTTTCCGTTGGCAGCTCAATCATCTTTGGATGTTGAGCTAAAAGCCATCTTCTTTGCGGTGCGATGGGCAGTCGATGCTGGATATGAAGACTTCCATGTAGAGACGGACTCGGCTCTTGCGTTGGGATATCTCACCGGGAAGGAAGGAAGAAGATGGACTGATGAACTTCAGGAGATTTCACTGGTACAAATTAGGAAACGGCTGATATTTGGGCACACATACCGTGAAGGCAATTGGGCTGCGCACCTCTTGGCCCAAGATAGGGTTAATACTCCAAAAACTTATTCCAACCTTGATTTACTCCCTATTTCTGTTAAAAGAGCTTACTGGATGGATTACTTTGGTATTCATTCTTTTAGAATTTAATCTAATTTTACTTGATGTATTTTTCGGGTAAGGTTTGGTCCCCCCTTTTTGTATTTCGATCTCTTTAATAAAATATGGCAAATGTGCCTCGGCATTTGCCCCACTGAGTGGTTGACCTTCCGGGGTAAAAAAAAATCTATCAGTGTATCTGAGTCGCTTTTCGGGCCAATAGTCGGCAGATCGGGGGTTCAGTATAATATACTCTATTAGGAGTCTCTGACTACTCCATGAGGTGAGAGTACTCGAGGAGAAATGGAATAGTTCATAATTGTATTTGCAACGTTCTCCCATTTTTTATATGATGTCTTCTTGTTTGATTGGAAGACCTCCATCCTTGTTCATAATGGGAAGGTGCCTCGTTAATAACCTATGCTATGAAAAAACCTTGTGGGGAAAATCATAATAGAGGGAAAAAGAGTACATTTGATGCCCCAATATAAAACAAGGAAAACAAGTCTCCCCTGTCACCTAATGTATGAGTCTGGTATATTCAGCCTCGGCTGGTTCAGTCCACCTTCACATGACTTGGCTTGGCCTCATTCTTCACATTGAGTGTTTGCTCATCCACTCTCATCTTCTTGTTTTCTTGAATGAAGGATCCATAGTCCCCTAGTCCCCGCTTCTTGAGGTGAGTGGAGACGAGGTGAAAAAGAGTAGAGTCGTTTTGTACCTACACATTTAAAATAAATATATTTTTTTTGTTCTTGAAATTTATTTTTGGGATCAAGAATCCACTATACGATAAGAGTGTCTTCCCATTTCCCATAAAGAGCTTGGCAACTTCAGGAAAATGTAAATCATCAATTTAGTGACCAAATACTTAGTAGAGTAGGGCTCAAGATGAGGGCGATGAGCCATTCACAATCCAATAGCAACGGTCGCCCTCCATATGATGACTAAGACCGGTCGTCATATAATGATAACAGTCTGCCACAGAATTGACTAAGTTCAGCGTTCATATACGTGGTTTGTGCCAAGGTTTTGCATGTGCGTGATTGAGGTTAGGGTTTTGTACAACAGACCGCCAAACTGTGGCTGCAACTGACCTTCATACTGGCGTGGCGCCGAGGGTTACCTGGTCTAGGCAAGGGTTTTGTGCCTAAACTGGGTCAAGACTTGAGCGCACTGACTCTATTGTCAAGTTATTACCATTTCTTGATAGTAGTCGTAATCACTTAAATAAGGCTTGTGAGATATGTTATCGTGCCAAACACATTAGCTTTTGTTTCCGTTAAGTGATTATCAATCATCTCGTATTTTTGAACTTATTCATTGTGATCTTTGGGGCTCGTACAAGGAGCCGCCGTCAAGCGGAGCACATTATTATTATTACTATTGTTGATGACTTTTCTAGAGCAATATGGGTGTTGTATGATTGATAAGACTGAAGTTCTTTTCGTTATTTTGTGACATTTGTTGCCATGACTAGTCGGCAATTTCCCCAAATACTCAAAATTGTTCATATTGATGGGATTGAGCTTTTTTTGTTGAAACAATTTTATCACATACTGATGTTTTATTTCAGGCCTGTTGTGTTGGCACACCACACACAGAATGGGCAGGTTGAGAGAAAACATCATCACATCTTAATTGCGTCACATCTTAAATGGCGCTCATGCACTTCACATTCAAGGCGGTTTACCTTTGTATTTTTGGGGTGAGTGTGTTCTTGATGCCTCACATATGATCAATCGCACTCCTTTGGTTCATTTAGGAAAATGCACCCCATATAATATTTTATTTGGTAAACCACCAGAATGTCTCTCGACTTCGAGCTTTTGGGTCTTTGTGATATGCCCACAATCAACAAGCTCGAGGTGATAGGTTCACAACCCGAAGTCATAAATGCATTTACTGGGGTGTCTCATGGGTCACAAAGCCTGATACGATATTGCGTCATTTAGAGACCAATACATTCTTTGTTTCTTGCGGCATATTCTATGAATCTACCTTTCCATGCATATCTCACTGGGATTGTTAGCACCTGGGATATAGGGGGTTCAGTCTTCTACGACACATGAAGACTATGTGGATCTGAGAGTCTAGTACAAAAAAGGGTTTTTACATCACCTTATTTACATGTGTTATTGTATAACCCATGTAAAATACTAACCCGGGGTCATTTTTATAATTTTTATAAATTGTTTCATATGGGTTGTTGTTATACCCGATGTTAAATAGAGAAACGGGGTATATTTTACAATTTTATAAAATATTTTACATCAGTTATATAGGCAACCAATGTCAAATAAAAATGGGGTCATATTTTTAATTAATTAAAGTTGTTCTTACATCAGAGTTACAGCCGATCTAGAATGGTACCGGAAAAAAACATGGGCCCTTATTCCAGATCGGGTATAACCGATCTGGATGAATGATAACTTAGGCACCTCTTTATTTTGAACGATGCCTACCCTAGCGAACGACATTCTAATTCAGCAGAGGGAGCTGAGTGACGAGGGAGCGACCGAGGACGGCCAACGGAACGAAAAATCAGAGACGGGCTAACGGCCAGAGTTGGACCACCGTAAGGTTGCCGCTGCTCCGGCACCGAGGTCGCGTCGACAGGCTGCTAAATACTTCGGTTGCTTCATCAAAGTATTTCTTCTATGTTTTGACTTCAATTTCTTTCTCTGCTACTTGGCGCTTGCTTATTACTTTTTTTTAGAAAGGAGCGAATGATTACTTCTGAGATTCATGAGTGTCATGGTTTGTAATATCATTAACAGGAACGTTGATGCTTAATTGATGGCTTTTAATTCAAACTATTAACATGCTTGCATAGGAATTGCTATATGCGCCCTTTCTTTGGATTTAGTCTTTTGAAAGACATGAATGTGATAGCAGCTAACAGAAAATACCATGTCAGTGTATAGTTAAGATGGTCTTGAGGCATTACAGAGCTGCGAAATAATGTGTTAGAATCCTTATTAAGCATGTATGTGCTTTCCTGGGAACTGTTTTTTCCCTAAAAATTTATCTGCATTTTTGTTTGTACTCTTTTTTCTTACCAAAGTTTTCAGATTCATATGAAAGACTTCTTTCTCTGCTTTATTGGAGTTTGCAGATAGTGAATATACTTATACAATATAGCTTTTTGTTGCCTGGCAAGCAGCATTAACAGTAATTCAATTTACTCTTTAAGAGTAGGAATTAAAGAAAGAGGACACATGACTGAACAAGCTGCGAATGAACCAGATCTATTTAATCATTGGTGGCATGTTCATCACTGTTTCCTTCAGTTCCCACATTTGTGGCATGTTCATCACTGTTTCCTTCAGTTCCCACATTGGCGACACATGACTGAACAAGCGAATGAACCTGATCTATTTAATCATTGGTGGCATGTTCATCACTGTTTCCTTCAGTTCCCATATTTGTAAGAGCATCCTTGTCTTCTTGAGAAACTGAACTGGATGATTAATCTGGATTCTTGTTTTCAAGCAATCTTCATTTCCGAAGTTTAATGAATCTGTTGATTTGTTTTCATCCAAATTGGTTGTTATTTCATCATCAATTGACGCTTTGACCGTTTCTTCTGTATCGGTATTAATAGAATCACCATTCTCTTCCCCTTCATTTGAATCTGTGCTGTCACTTAGCCCATCTGTTGAGGCTTCTGAAATTGTCACATTTATCAATGAAATAGTTGAGTTTGAATCATCCATGGTTTTTTCATCAGTTCGAATGGAGCTTTCACCATGTTCTTTCTGCTTTTCATCTCTTGATTCACTGTCATTGTTTTCTGCAACTTGAGCATCCTTATATTCAACTCCATTTTCATTTGTTTCCTCATCTCCATCCTCTTTGCTTTCATTATTCTCTTCTTCACTTTCATTTTCCACTTCTGTCTCCCTGTCTGTCCCATCTTCACTAACATAGTAACATTATCATTCTTCTCTTCTCTGGTATCATCATTATCTGCCCTTTCTATCTCCACATCTTCCTGTTCCATATCTCTCTCTCCCTCACTTGCATTTTCCTCTTCTTCATCCTTTTGCACCTTTCCTTCTATAGATTCCTTACCTTCATTGCTTTCTGTCTCTGAGTTATCTTCTGCTTTTACATCTCCATCATTATTTGGCTCACTCTCATCTTCTACCTCTTCATCTGGATCCTTGTTTGTTAAACCTTCAACATCTTCATCTATTTGAGGTTTAAGGTCTTTCCTACCCAGGTTTAAGATATTATTACCAGTTTCCACCTTCTCAGAGAGGCTAGTTGATTCTCCAGATGCTTCTTTCTTATTAGTGGAGGAGTGTTGGACTTGATAAAGCAGCCAAATGCAAACGCCTATCAATACACATATCTGAAGAGCATGCTTCACTTTGAAGCCATTGTTTTTGTTGTTCCTCCGCGGCAACAGCTTGAACATGATTATTTTTCTCGTGCAGCCTTCCAGAAAAGATTTAGTTCTCCACAACTCACAGATGCATGAAGAAAGTGGCCTGTTTTTTAATACTTACCAAGTAAAGAAAAGGTGTTTTTGTTTTTATTCATTGGTCTGCTACTGATATGTTTGTATTTTTATTAATTGATATTACTCTTTAACCACATGTGCATTCTTTAATCTTAACTCCAGTCAATAAATCATGTAAATGTTTTGATAATTGATATAGAAAGTTAATACTACATTTTATCTTAATTTTAGTAATACTAAGTATATGGTTGTCCATTTTGATAATTTCAGTTCATTGATATTATTCATTAATCACAGCCTTCACAGGTGCTTCTTTTAGTTCTTTAATCTTAATTTCTGTTAATAGATACTATCATATTATTCTTTAATCACAAGTGTTTCTTTAATCTTAATTTCAGATTTTCAGTTAATAAATTCTTTAATTGTTTTGATAAAGAATGGGGAATAAAAACTCATCATCTAAGTACAACGTTTAGAAGGCCGTGACAAGTGTGCAAATAAAAAAGTAAAGAAGTTTAGTTGGCTTTGCCAAGCATGATTTTTTAGGGCATAACAGATTTGTAATTCTGAGATTATGTCTCTTCCATTCGAATGTTGTGTTGCCATTCTGCCTCCAGCTAACTTTTGTGCATCAACCACCAACCGTGGCTTTAAAAATTATATCAGAATGTTGCATGCTTAAAACTATTTTGGATGATGTGGCTCTCTACAGGAATTGTTTTTTATTTATTTAAACTATACTAGTATTATTTTAGAGACTAAATTACAAAAAATTGAAAGATATGCCCAACTTTCTGGATTTCAGATGTGTGCCTTCTCAATCCACCGCCATAGTCAAACTTGAAGTGCTTCCCTTGACAGATGGCATCATCACACTTGATTCCTTCCAGATTGGTGTAAAGGAGAAAGGTATGTCATGTGCATATTATGAGGTCAATATTCAAACACAGAAATATTTTTATTTCTCAAATGATGCTATACAGCATATACATCCATGGTCCAATTTCATATGCTTTTTAAAACATGAATTGTTTTATATGCTTTTAAAAGATCACAATGAATTACCATAGTTGGGAAGTATGTTTCAATTTTTATGTGTTAACTATGTGTTTGATCCATTTCTATTCATTTTAGTCCAGTAAAGTGAGGATGTTAAAGCTAACTTCATTGTTTACTCATTTCATTTTTATACGGAGTATAAGATAGTCATTGTTTACTCATTTTATTGTTTACTCATTTTGTATGATATTTTTACTTTTATTTGTGTAGCACCAAGTCGAATACTGTAATTCTTGATTAGTAATTATGTTGTTCTAACTTGTAGCCTCGAATGCAAGTTGGGAGTTATGAATGTGGTTATTATTATGTGATGTTGCATATGTTGAATATTGTTTTGACGGTAATTCTTGAAATGTGGGATGAAGTACATTATTGTTTTATTTACATTCAATAGGTTTGTTTCATGTAATGTTTTTGTAATAACCTTCTTATTTAATTTGTAGCGATTCACCAATTCGGAATCATTATCATCAGAAGATGTTGATGAAGTACGAACTCGTTGGGCATCATATTTCTTAGAAATGACGCAATCCATCAACGACACACGACGAACGTGTTTGTTTAAGTTTTTGAGTGATTATGAGACTTGTAACTTTATACAATGTATTATTACTCTAGACTTGTGCAAGGATTGTTTTATTTTAGCTTAATATTATGTACTCTATTGTTACTAAAACTTGTTTATCATTTGTGGAAGAATTGAAAAATAGCTTGTGTTATTGTTTTAGATTGGTCAAGTGAACATATGAAAAATTGTGCTATAGTAGTTGATGGCCGGTACTGTTAATGATGTGATTACAGTATAAATGGGGGTCATATTGCAAATTTTTTTCGAAAAAATACCAGATGTGATTGTTTTTGTACATGGGTTATAACCGATGTGGAAAACATATGTTCCGGAAAAAATTGAAGCTTTTTACATCGGTTGATAAATAACCGATGTGAAAGCTTTTCTACATGGGTTATAACCAATGTAAAAAATTAAAGCTTTTCTACATGGGTTGTTTTAGACCCGATGTAAATTATTTCACATCGGTTATAACCGATGTGGAATATCATTTAAAACGCCGTTTTGGACAATCTTCTAGATCGGGCACTGCACGACCGATGTAGAAAGATTTTTCACATCGGTTGTTTGACCGATGTGAAAAGTCTCTACTTTTTCACATGGGCTGGAACCACATTGGCTGTTTGACCGATGTGAAAAGCCTTTTTTGTACTAATGACTAGTGAGTGATGGGGAGACGTCTAAGCCACTGGTCACCGTCTCACCTACAAGGATGCAACAGCTCCAGTAGCTACCACAACCGAACAACCCCTTGAACACTCTACCGAGTCCACCATCGAGCAGTCATTCGAGCCACTTCTCGGTAGTGGACATCGAGTCAAGCTACCCAATGTAACTCTTCTAGATTATGAGTCCCGTATTCAAATGCTCATGCGTATAGTCTACCCCCGAACTTCGTCACTCCTTCACCATCGTTGTCTCCCTCCTCATGTTTGTCGTATCCTATTACTAACTATGTTAGTTGTGACCATTTTCTGCCAAACATCAGGGACATGTTGTTGCTGTGATCTTTGGCCGAGAACCACAATCTTTTAAGGAAGCACTGAAACACGAAGGTTGACGTAATGATATGCATGCCGAAATGCAGGGTGTTGAAGCTAATAGTACTTAGACCATGGAATATCTCCCTCTGGTAAAAAGGCCATTGGAAGCCATTGCTCTACAAAATCAAATATAAATCGGATGGCAGCATAGAATGCTTGAAAGCATGGCTAGTTGTCTCCAGCAATCACCAAATCGAGGGTCTCGTCTATGATGATACTTTTACTCTGGTTGCCAAGATGACGACAATTCGGTCTTTCCTCACAATTGTCGTAATAAAACATCTGGAACTTCACCAAATGGATGTTCACAATGATTTTTTTACATGGAGTCTCGAGGAAGAGGTATATATTAAACCCCCGCCAGGTTTTCATCTATACGATCCCACTCTTGTCTACCGTCTTCAGAAGTATCTTTATGGCCTCAAGTAGGCTCCGAGGTGCTGCTTTGCTAAATAGGTATATGCTCTCAAACATTATGGGTTCTTTTGATCTTACCCAGATTATTCCTTGTTCACATACACCAATGGTACGATACGTCCAGCTGAATGTTTTGGTCTATGTGGACGATATTATTGTATTTGGAAACAACTCTCGTGTTGTTCAGCTCTTTCAAGATGACTTTTAGTCATGTTTTTACATGAAGGAACTGGGTGTTTCAAAAGACTTCTTAGGCCTCGAAGTTTCTCATAGCTCTGCTGGCATTTTCCTGTGTCAATGGAAATATGCTCTGGATGTCATCACATAAACTGACCTCCTTGTTCGTGGCCAGCTCCCACTCATTTTGATAAACAACATAATCTTGCTCACGATTCAGGTCCTTTAATCGACAATCCATCTTAGTATAGATGTCTAGTCGGGCGTTGAGTGTATTTGGTTGTACTTATCTTAACTTGACATACTATGCTCATACTTCATCCCTATTCATATAGGGCCCACGGGCCACGACATGAACATCTGGATGTGCATATAGTGTAGTTTGGTACTTGAAAGGCACGCTCGGGCATGGTATCTTACTACGTTTCAATTTTGATATCTCATTATATGGTTGATGTGACCTTGATGGGCCTCGTACTCCCCTGTCATTCTCTCACTGGATGCATGGTTGGTGTTTTTGAGTCACTCTTCGGTCTCATGGAAAACAAAGAAACAACATATTGTGTCTCGATCTTCGACAAAAGCCGAATACAAATGCATGACATCTCTCATGTGTGTGAGTTGAAGTGGACACATGTCTTCTTCTTAACCTAGGTGTACACCAACCATCGCTAATGCCATTTTATTGTGACAGTCAAACTGCACTCTGCATTGCGCAAAATTCGGTGTTCCGTGAGCGCACAACGCACATATAAATTAATTGTCACTTTGTTCATGATGACATTCAGGACAGTCTCATTGCTCCATATCATGTCCTTACCGTTGATCAGACTACAAACATTCTTACTAAAGCTCTCAAAAATTCTTCACCAGAAGTCGTGGCTAGCGTCACCACTGCATATTTTTCTATTTTTTTTGTAAACTCTGCTGAAAAAGGACACAAAATATGTAGGGAAAAAAGATGTATTTTTTTTGCTTTAACAATGACATATCCATAGTGACTACAATGTGACACAACTCATGAATAGTGATATAACAAATCGTTAATGACATAAAAATGATCACTAATTTATGAAGTTATAGCTGAATTAGTTAGATGGGTTGATTATGCTGATTTATGAAAATTTACATGTAAAATATTTTTTATTCATAAATTTAAAAAAACTATATGAAAAATAGCTAAAATGATCTTATACAACAACTTCAACCGCAGCGAGAAAAATAATTTCAACCTTATTTTTTTCTTATTATTACACAATTCAGTGCGCGATATCTAAAATGATGAAAAAAGTTACGGAAAAACAATGTCTAAATTAATTTGTGACAGAGAGAAAGTTGGAAACGAAAAGGGGGCTGTAGAGTAAATAGGGAAGTTAGTGGGACCAAGCTCCCGGCAAATGGGATAAGAATGGGATGGAAAAACCAGAGGCCGAGTACAAAGGGCGCCCACAGCCCCGTTCTACAAACCAGTGTACGGATTCCCACAAAACCGGGAGGTCTTCTTTTTTGACCCCCACCCTTTTCTCACTTCTCTTCCTTCCACGCGCCACTCTTTGCCCATTTCCCCTTTTCTTCCTCCCACAGCCCCCTTCTTTTTTTCTTCAAAAATGTCCCATTTTGTGGGGAGGGAAGGTGAATATAAAAAATACGGAGTAGAAAGTCTCGTTAGACGCTAATTCTATTTTCCAGTTCTAGTCTTATCAATTAATCTTTTATCAAATACCAGTACATACCTTTTTTTTTTCAGCATGGTTGTATAATAATCACAATTAATACTACTACCTCCGTCTCATTTATATTGGGACGGAAGAGGGTGACACAGTTATTAAGAAAATTGGGTTTGTGTGGTTGATATTAATTGATAAAGTAAGAATAAAGTAAGAATGATTTAGAGCCACACAAACTTTGCAAAATATGGTATGAGACAATTTAAGTGGGACTTCCCGAAAAGATAAAAATGGGACGGAGGGAGTAGTAAGATTCTAGTTGGATTAACTGAAATTACTGTAGAGATTGTTTTAGTCATTTCATATAATTATTATTTTTATTAATTAAATAGATTTTGAATACAATTTTACATAATTTTTCAAAATAAGCAACTTCAACCACTGCAATCATAATTTCATAAAATTTAGCAGAATCTATCAATTCAACCAATTTCAACTTTAACATATGAGTTGTTTATACTCATCTATTTTAGTTTAGTAACATATACTCCGTACATCATTATTTTCTATAATGTATTTTTATAAAGGGGAATTTTCAGTTTACACCACACTTTTTTATTGATATTGAACTTTGCACTCAATTTCCAAAACTTTTAGACTTTGCACCATATCTACAATATTTTGTGAAGAAAAATTCCTAAATAAGGTGTGAAAGCAAAGACATAATAGGGAAAATAGGGTGCAAAGTCTAAGAGTTTCAAAAATGTGGTGCAAAGTCCAATATCATCCAAAAGGCGAGGTGCAAAGTCAAATATCCCTTTTATAAATTGGGTTAAAATAGAGCAAACATCCTCATAACCCCAGCGTCGGTGCCTGGTGCCTGGTCCCTGGAACACAGTTTTATTTTCCCATAGCCAAATTTTCGAAGTAACTACATATTTTCTTTGAGTCAAAGTTGAAAACATCTATAGTATCTATACTATCGACACTTTTTATTGCCAGGAAATATCCATGGACTTAATTAACAATATGGAAATATCAACATCAATATTTGGAGTTTAAGCACAAAAAAATTATTCTCAAATAATCAAATTTAATGTTAAGTTTTGACAAAATTACAATAATTAAAAATATATTAATAATAGAATATGTTATAAAAATCTACTAACAATATAATAAGCTCACAATTAATTGATTCGGAATACAATTTTATTAATGATATACTCGCACTTTTCATTTTCTTGTGATGTTTTTGGTTGGACTTGTTTCAATCTCGCACCAGACTAGATTAGACTAGACGAGACGAGACCAGACCAGACAAGTTCAGAACAGAACATATTAGACCAAATAGTCCAGACTAGATCACACTTTGACAATTGCAAAATACACAAACACCGGTCATATCATTTACCAGACCAGATCGGTTCAATCCAGATTAGAAAAAAACGGTCCAAGTAAAAACATATACGTAGTAATATCTATCAATAGCTATCGATATTTATTATTGAAGATTTGAAAAGTGCAACTCTGAGTTTAAATAATAAATATCTATATATATTATTATTGATGTTGATATACCTAGTAATATTGATTTAATATTTTGATTTATTTGAAAACGAGATAGTAATTCGTTTTAGGGTTAGGAACTCAGAATGTAGCTAGGAGCTCAATCTAGCCTCGTACCACCTCAAATTTCAGTTAAATTAAATTATTAGGGTAAAAAATCATGTAAAAAAAGACGCTTCAAAGGGGCTAAGAGACTCTATGACACCCTTATTAATATAATTCCACATGGTACAGTAACACTACATTGACCAATATCCTAGTAATCAATGTCTCAGTGACCACCGCCCAAATGACAAACCTTATAGTGGTCAACGCCCCTAGTGACCACCATCAGTCACAATGATCAATGTCGCCGCTAGTCACAATGACTAACGCCGCCGTTGGTCACAATGACTAACGCTACCTCCCGGTCACAATGATCATCGCCGGACAGTCCCACTGCCGCACCAGTGATACGTCGGCCAGTGACAGTTGTTACATAATTAAGGTTGCTAGCTAAATACATTGTGTCAGTGACCGGCCAATTTTCTAGTGACCCTCCCTTCATTGACCTGCCACTTGTCTCATCCCAGTCAATGACACTATTGTCTTAGACCTGGGGCAGGTCCAGGAATTTGAGATACCATGGACTGAGAAGCAATCATATATACTAGCTTAAACATTAGCGGGGTGAGCTGAATATGAAAAATGAAAAAATTTACGCCACAAAATTTGAAAAAAGTTACATTGTGCTTCAGCCCACCATACTTTGTACATAGATTCTCCCCCGTCACATTGACACTATTCATGCTACCCCCAATGACTTGCTCCACAATTAAAGCCAGTCCTCCACCTACCTCGGCTGCCCCATCGCCACCACTGACCGAACAAACGCCAATACGGCCACCCCAATTAACGCCAACATCAATAACCTGATGGCTTCCACTGCCCCCAACAGATCCCACCACAGCTCCTCCAAACACTGTAGTCCGAGCCACCACAAAACATATCCCTAGCCACCATCGACACATGCTGTCGCACCAGGCCAAACCGTTGGTCGTCACAAGTAGGGGTGGGGAAAAATACCGAAATTTCGGTATACCGGACTTACCATATCGAAAAATACCGAATTTACCGAAATGGTTGGTATACCGACACTTTCGGTACGGTATGATACCGTACCGAATTACTTCGGTATGGTATCGGTATATATTTTGAAAATGAATGGTATACCGGTATACCGTCATACCGTAATTCCAAGCCAATAATTTCTTTAAAATTATAAAAATAACTAGAAACACAACATTAATTCAAGGATAAATGACTTTAAATCCATGTTTCTTGAATTATTTATACTTTTTGTTGGCAAGCGGTGTTTTTTAATTATATTTATGTTGTTTAAATTAATTTAGCAGAATGTGATGTTATCTTCATATATTATGTGTTGAAATATCTAAATATATTTATAATATTTTCTGTTCATAGTTGAATAGAACACCAATAGGTTATCATTGGTAATTTACAATTAATTTCATTAATGATTTTAGTATATCATTATTAACACATATTTTCTATATTTTATTTGACATATAATAATTTGTTATGTTAAATCATGATAATTTACCGATACCGTACCTTACCGTACCGAAATTTCGGTATACCGAAACAAGGTATACCGAAATTTCGGTATGGTAACGGTATGTATTTTTGCATACCGAAAATTTACGATATGGTAAAGGTATGAGCTAAAATATTCGGTATACCGTACCGAACCACCCCTAGTCACAAGCCCCCAACACAAGTCGCCATCGCCTACTTGGTCTCCTTTATTCACTTATCATCACAATTATGTATTGTCGTTCCTTGCTTACAGCCACAACTCGCTCTATCATCATCGCTTGAGATTCGTCGCCTAGAGTCGGCCACAAAGGTAAGCGGCGATGACAAAGTCGGCCACGGAAGTAGCAACGAAGCCGGATGGAGGAGGAGGAGGAGACAACTTCGGGGATCTATTTATTGTGAATGATTGTATTCTTTTAAACAAAAAAGAATCTATTTAAATTTGAATATAAAATAATACAATCATTCATAATTATTCTTTTAACTTTTAATTTCTATTTGAATATATTCTTTGTATTCATAGTCCATGTGAATCTATTTACTACGAATGATTGTATTCTCTTAAACAAAAATTTGAATATAAGTCATATTCCTAAAAGTATAAATTTAAAGTGACAGACAGTCTAATACTCTATACTCTGTATGAAAAAAATGTGGCAATTCTCATAAGTTTTTGACTCAATTTTAAGGTATTAACTTTACTCTATTGTTTACTGTGCACTACTTTATTGATTCATTTTATACACTATGGAGTAATATACAAAAAAAATTATGATAATGAACTTGTACAATTATTTTATTTTAACCACGGTGAGGGGCATATCCATTGTGGATGCATTGGAGACAGCCCCCAACCCCAACCTTGCCCCTATATAGAGAGTATATTATATAATATAACAAAATTTTATGCGGAAATTGCTAAAAATAGGAGTTAAACATAAGAAAGGCCTGAAAAAGGATTAAGAGTGTTTTCTTTACTATAAATCTTATTAAAAGAATAAAAGGGTAACAAATTCACTGGATTTTGTTATATTTAACTTATATTTAGGTCATTTTTTAAAAATTTATCTACAATTGCATATTTTCACACACGTAATATAATTAAATTGATCTTCTTTATGCATACTTATACATTTATAACTTAAATTGAGTCTAATCAAATAATATTAATAATGTGATTTGATATTTGTGAAATATGTGACTATACTCTAGTGTAAGTTGATCACCATTGATATAATGATATTTATCAAGCTTTCAATCATAGTTAGTTAAATACGGTACATGAATTAAACGAGGTTTAATACGTACGTGTTTTATTCGGTAACAAGAATGAAAAAGACGGTCAAAAATTCATTGAAAAATACGTTGACTTTTAAAAAACGTGTGGATACGTATACATGTATAATACGATATATGTTACAAAAATTCGGACAAAATATACGGGTATTATTTTAAACATTTTAAGTATATAATTCAAAAAATAAGATATATAGTAAAAACAAATAAAAGTAGACACATATTCAAGTAGCAAATCTCATTACCACATAAAAGAATAATTTGTAATTTCATTAGTTGAAGAAAAAAATAAAAATATTAATTAAGTCCAAGACATAATTTTGCAAAATAAAAAATGAGGAATAATAACAAGAGAATGAGACTAAGTTAAAATCATTGTCTTTATATGATCATCAAATAACACTTAAGTCAAACTCGTGATTTTAATTTCATCAAGATGATGAATGGCATATAAGAAAAGTACATTGTGCGACTGCTACTTTTATTAATGTTCATGTATAAAGGTTTATACTAAAAATATGGCAGATTTATAAAAACTTTAATTTTGATATGATTGATTTGAAAAACATCACAAATCCAATAGTATTTCAAGTTTTGGTCTTTTAGAAAGCTATCTTTAGTGATTAATAATTGCATTGTAACAATACAAAAACATGGAGTCACGAGGAAGAGGTTTTCCCTTGTGCTTTTAAGCTATTGTTGATCTTCTATGCATTTAATGCACTCATTCAATTGATTAGTTCATGTTTATGTTTTTTGTAAAAATACGGGAAAAATACGCTTTATACGGGAAGTAGGAGTTTTTCCCCTTTTAAACGGACCGACATTATTTTTCGTTTTAAAATTCAAAAAAATTTAAAACGCGTTTTAAACGGGAAAAAGCTAAATAGGCTTTCAATAAAAAAAACTTGTTTTATCGATGAGAATGAGATGTGTGTATGTAAAAAAGGTGATGTCTTCTTATCTATCTGGCACATAAAACGAGGCCAGGTTTATAGTTTAATCTTAGATTCCCAAAGTCCTTTTAATGGTACTGGCGCGTGAAATTTGAAGCGAAGGATGGAGCGTGGATAAGGCAAAAGGCAGGGACTCCGGTAGTATGTGGCGAGCCGCCGTGAGGGCATGATGACAAGGACATCCTACCACGTGTTGGAAAGCCAGCTTGGGCCCACTCGCATGAAATTCTCCACCTTACCTGCCCCTTCTGCTTGTCCTCGTCCTCAAATTCTCCGCAGTATCAGGACCTTAATTAAAGAAGAAAATAAAACACCAGTGCATGCACAATTCATAAATTCATAGGTAGCATTGAGTAGTCCAAATTACCACTTTGGTAAAAAAGAAAACTCTTTGACAATCTATCTTAATATAAAAGGAAAAGATTTTTGTGAATAGTACTCCCTCCCAAAAGTGTCAACATCAAGGTGGGGTAAAAAAACTTATTTACAACATGTAAAAATTATACAACCTTGGGGTAAAATGTTAAAAATCTAAAATCTTTGAGCTGATTTGCTCGATTGTATTGGATTGCTGGGTGGTGGGAATAGTTGGTGGGAATACTTTTTTCCTATTGGCTAATGTGGGTGGTGGAATAGTGCTTAATAAAATTCTATTGGTTGGGGTGGTGGCAAGAATAGTGACCAATGAAATTTCATTGGTTGGTGGGGTGGCTGGAATAGTAGCTTTGATTTTTTCCAGATTTTCTAGCTCACTTTCGTTTGGTTGGAGATGAACTAGCAAGTGTAACTAGATCTTGAATCTCCCCTATAAAAGACCCCTGCCCGGAAACCTTCTTCCCACCCCAAGCAATTACAGCTTATATATTCAAGTTAAGTTAAACATCTTTTGACAATGGTGGGAATGTGGTCAATGATCTGTCAGATAGACCAAACCAAGACGACATGGGCAATCAAGGCAAGGGCCGCAAGGGTCTATTTCAGAGGCGGCAGTATCCTTGACACCATCAGATGCAACTTTGCCTTTCAAATTTCAGAGGCGGCAGTATCCTATTATGCCTTTATATACAATGACAATAAATAAGAGCCAGGGTCAGTCTTTGTCGCGTGCCGGGTTGTTGCTTAAAAAACCTGTGTTTACCCATGGGCAGTTGTATGTTGCAATATCAAGGGTGACCAATCGATCCGACTTGAAGATTCTAATTGTAGATGATCATGGAAGAACCACAGACAAAACACAAAATGTTGTGTTCAAAGAAGTGTTTAACAATGTTTAGATTTAATTTGAAGGGATATATTTACAGCATTTGGGTTTAGACGTTGTTGTGTAATCGATTTGGACTTTGAATTATGTTGTGGACTCCCATCACATTCATTATATTATTAGTTTCGTCAATATATTCCGATGATATGTATTTGCATCATATGCACAGATCTGTTTGTCAATTAATATGGGTTGTCAAACATCCAACACATGAAAATCTAAAAAAAATAGATTCATGTCGTGCATCGCACGGGTATGATACTAGTTTGGTAAAAACAAGAGCACGGGCAAAGCATTGATGATTTAAATAAGCTCGAAGCACATACTAATTTCTTACTGGTCAAAACAATCAAATTATCATTTTTTGGCCTTTTCAAATTTATGATTTGGTGGTGTTCAAATTGCATGCCATCGGCTGGCTTCAATTTATTTAAAATGGTTTTTAGATTAGAAAATTGAAGTGGTGAAATCTTTATAATCAGAACACTTTCAAGGTAACTTTAATTTACACATATTTTACGAAGTGCTTCAATCTTACTAGTACTTTGTTATGATTCATATTTTACATTACGGCAATACATCATTAACACATACAAGAAATAGAATAACCACATAATCATCTAATTATCATAATCCTACATTAAATTATACGTAGTACATAGTATATTCTCCTCTATAGTTCTCAAAATGTACGTGTTCATATATGATTCGAGGATTTGTTCATATATATCTCAACTCCACGATTATTTTTAATTGATTGGTAAAAATGAGCTATATGATATCGCATTGTTTTTGAAATATCAATATATAGGCAGAGTTTTTATCTTACCAAATTGTTTTTTGTTGTTAAAGATCTTACCAAATTGTTAAGCAGTCTTTTTAAAGAAACATGATGATGTGATATGAATATAAAGAAAAATGGAGTTATTTAATTGATATTGAATTGATAAAGTAAGGACAAATGATAAATGATTTAGAAATTAGAACCACTCAAACTTTGTCAAAATTAGTATTCCGTATGAGACAATGTTAGTGAGACCGAAAAAGAAAGATATGACAATCTTACCGTGACGAAGAAGAAAGTACTTATTTGGTAATTTGGCTGCATTAAGTACCAAGTGTTTTTCGTTTTTCCCCATATTATTATGTTCCAGGAAAAGGATGTGTTGAACTGTATGTTGATCCTGATTAATTAATAATTCATGGAAGACAAGACTCATATCCCTCAAATTGAAGTAATACATACATTAAATTAAAAAATTTAAATTAAGTTTAATACTAATATTCCTTTCGATCAACATTCAATTTTGTAAACTTCTTCCGTTACTAATGAATGAAAGTCAAAGTTCAAGTGTAGCTTTTGTAGCCCATGAATTTTGTTCAACTGTACGTTTAACCGTTGAATCATTCAGTTCGTCTCTCAAAAGCTCACTTTCTTTTACTAATTGAATCCACTGCGTAGTGTGATTCACGGAGTAAATTACTAGTACCTCACTAGACATTAAAACTGACCTTCAAAAATGAAAGTTAACTTTACCGAAAATCAAATCATACCTTATTGAATTGTATAATAATCAAAATAAACAATGTACTTTTATATGTAGTACAAAAGACCATTTTAAATATCTTTCATACGTAGTACATACATAGTATATTTGAATAAAGTTACTACAAAAGACCATTTTAAATATCTTTCATACGTAGTACATTTTTTTTCTTTATTTTTTTATAAAATTTATTTTAGATACGATTTTTCAACAATTTAATCAGTTCAACCAATTCAGTTCTTCAATCAAAATATAATAGTAGTATAATCAATTTCAACATATCTGGTCGATTCAGTCAATTTTATTCTTCTCAAACATCGTGCGGCATCGAAGGTGAACAACGGGAAAGGTAAGCATTGTACACTGGGCGGCAATGTGGGGCCTATGATGGTGCACGATGATGCACAGGAGCGGCATCGAAGGCAGATTGCATGAGAAGAGGCACCATGCCAAATGCGGTGGCGCCGACCATAGGGGCGACGAATAAAGAACAGAAACGGAGGAGGTGTGTTCATGCCTATTAGGCTGGCTGAAGAAAGAAGAAGATATGATATAGGGTTTACTGAAATTTTATATATGAGGATATTCGGACATTTCAATAATTTAATAATAAGGTCTCTTTTTGTCCAATCAAAATTCAATCTTATTTTTGTCCATTCAAAACCTAATATTATTATATATCTCTCTTTTTTTTAAACAAAGAAAGGAGCTCGCTTTTATTAAAAAGACAAATAAGTAAAGTACAAGGAAAGAAAAGAAAGCAAACAAAAATAACAAAGAGTACAAAGGGAGATAATTTTCCCAACCCAAAGTGCAATAAGAAATCCCTTCCTTAAATTTCCGAAGTGCTCAAAAGGAGTTCATAGTTCCAATCTTGATTGAGATCTTGTACTCATTAGATGTGACCATTGGTTCCGCTTTCTGTAATTCTTTTGGGTGTTTAAATTTTGTGTAGGCAATGAATTTTCTGGCGTGACCAGTAAAGCTTTATAGCAACTATCTCTTTCTTTCAATATATAAGACATTTATATATTTAAACGAATTGGCGGTTTTTTTTTGGTTCAAATATCCCCCCCCCCCCCCCTTCTACTTTCACACTGTATTATGGTCTTTTTCTTCCAACTTATTTTCACTACTTTTGGCCAACCAATATAATTGATCAATTTATTTTGCTCCTCACTACAATGGCAATCTTGCATTGATGATTTTTATGTGATTAAATACTTTTTGAATAAAATGACAAAGAATTAGAAGAAAAAATATTAGACGGGACCGTTCTTTCATCATCAAAAGGAGGTTGTTATCTATATCATTTGCTGATGGACAAAAAAGAAAATCAACATAAATTTCAGGATTTATTTTTGTGGAGGTTTAAAATAAAATGTACTATATTTATAGGGACTAAAAAACATATTTAAAATTTTTTCTAAGTATATTATTAAGTTCTGAATACTTTTTATAAACATAACATTACAATATTGTCGCTATTTTTTGTAGCAATATTGTAACAGCAAGAAGATAAAAATATTTAAAGCAACACAATAATACAGTTATAATGTAGTACTAATTACTAAAAATAAACAGATATGTAAAAGTATATATATTATACGTGTTTTTCCAGAATTTGTCAAAATATAAAAATCTAAAAAGATAATATATAAACTGATATATTTATATTTTTCATTTTAATAGTGAATGATAAACAATTACGTTATTTCATACTTGGTATATCATACTCCAGCTAATATAAAAATATTAGAACATTATAATTGGCTGTTATCGATCCATTAACCCGCTCCATTGGTAACTTTACTCATTATTAATAAAATTACTTTAATATATTATAAATTTATTTTTGTAGGTCATACACGCATGTGTGAAATTTGAAGATTTTTCTACCGCAAAGTAGACTTTTTGAGAGAAAATTACATGTTAGTGACACCTTTTCTGGTATTTTTTTGTCAGAAAATGCACATTATGATGAAAAATCTCTAAATTACACAGATTAGCTACATGACTTAATTTGAGAGCGAATAAAATTACAAAACCAAACATAGCTGGACTAAAATGACACCTTCCACAATAGTAATAAACTACTAATAATGAACACCCATGCCTTAACCAGTTTAGAGCAACGTCGGGTAGATGTAGAGCCTATTCGGAGCAAGGTGAAACTCAAATTTGTCTGAATCGGCTAAATACGCTGAAATTGATGAAATTCTTGATGAATTGACTTAATTGGCTTAAAATGTTGACTTATGAAAATTTATAATTAAAATATAACTAAAAAATAATTATGTTGACTTATGTTGACTTATTAATAAAATAATTAAAAAATTATATGAAAAAATAACTAAAATGATCCACAGTAACTTCATCTTATTCAGTTAGAAAAGTAGCTCCAACATATCTTATTTCAAAAACAAAATTAAAATTTCTTGGTCAACAATAATCAACTTTGACCAATGATATTTTTTATAACGAAATTAATTTGAATATGAAAATTATATTAAAATGTTCTTCATTAAAAATATACAAATATAATAATTAAAGTCATTGTCCAAAAGTTGTGCTATCATTGACAACAAAATCAATATAGCAATCTTTTTCATAAAAGTATAAATTTACAAATTATATACAAATATAATAATTAAAGTCATTGTACAAAGATTGTCATCATTGAACAAGAAAAATCAATATACAAACTTTTTCGGAACGAAAGTAACAAAGAAAAATTAATTCATAATTATGATGAGCCCAAAAACAAAGTCCCATGGAAAAATCAAAAGTCACTCAATATCTATGTGAGATGTTACCATCTCTACGGGAGTCAATATGTACTATCAAGTATCAACTGTTTCATTCTGATACCAAAATCCCCACCTACAAAATACGAATAAAATTTTAACAAGTTGGGGCTGATCTGAGATTACATAAAATATGAGGACCAACCTCCCAAGAATGATTAAACAACTATATATTGATACTACCCAGGATACCACTATTTTGGGAAAACCACTTGCGGAGGGCCCCCAATTTTAAACCCACTACTCAAAATTTCCTCCTTTATAAAACCTCGCAATCCTCCATTTTCACCATCTTCGAAAGTCATTCATAGTTTGAAGGAAGAAGAATCAGCCATGCGGATGAGCTGTAACGGATGCCGGGTTCTCCGGAAAGGATGCAATGAGAAATGCTCCATCAAACCTTGCCTCCAGTGGATCAAATCCCCTGAAGCGCAGTCCAACGCCACCGTCTTCCTTGCCAAGTTCTACGGCCGCGCCGGGCTTCTCAACCTCATCAACGCCGGCCCCGATCATCTCCGCCCTGGTTAGTTAGTGTACGAAATTGCCTCGTAGAACAGAGCTTAGTTCAATTTCATTACGTCCCCTGGCCTGGACTGACATTTCCTCTCTTTTTTTGCTATGAAAAATTGAATTGCTTGCAGCAATTTTCAGATCGTTGTTGTATGAAGCTTGCGGGCGTATTGTGAATCCGATTTATGGATCGGCTGGGCTGTTGTGGTCCGGCAACTGGCACCTTTGTCAGGCAGCGGCGGAAGCCGTCCTCAGCGGCGCGTCGATCACGAAGCTCTCGCCGGACTCGGCCGCCTGCACAGTGAGCCCTTCCCTCAAAGCGTGTGATATCCGCCACGTCTCCAAAGAGGATAGCTCCGCTGTTGCGGCGGCAACCTCGGGGGATCTGCACAAAGTTAACGCCCGCTGCCGGTTCAAGCGGGTCGGGTCGGCAAGGCCGAAGAATAGCGCGGGTTCTTCCGACGTCGATGACGCGGCTCGAGTCATGTGGAGCTGGAGCCACAGGGAGGGCCGGGTCGGTTCTCCAAGCCAGGACTCCGAGCAGCCGAGCCGATTCGGGGAAAGCGGCGGAGACGCCAACAGCGCGTCGGTGGAGACCGTGGAGGCGTCCTTGGCCAAACCGGATGACGAAAGCGACGTCGAGTTGGAGCTGAGCCTTGGTTGGGAGCCGATCTCAAGACACTGGAAATCGACGCCTGCTGAATGCGCCGGCGGCTCTGATAAAGCCGCTTGTCGAATGGAACTGTAAAGACTGTTTTGACCTCCGCTGTAATGTGTTTTCTCGTTTTAACAGTAGGTAGTTTTTTGGTAATTCCTTTTTATTTGGGCCGCGATCGAGATGTAATACCTTAGGCAATGTGGATCGTGGATGCCTCTCACAGGAACAGAGAAAGAGGTCATTTATTTAACAAAACACTTTTTTCCTTCTTATTAGCTAGCTTCCCGGCGATGAATAAAATGAAATTTAATAAAATGACGTCACGTTGTTTATTTATTTTCATTACATTAAGAATAACACCAGTTATAAAATTGAAATTCAGAAATAAATATAAAGAGAACAACGTTATATACTTTCGAGTAAATATAAAGAGAACAACGTAATATACTTTGGAGTAATGTTTCAATGTAATGGTCTTGTTTAATCCCCGTAATATGTGTCTTATACTAACCCATCTTTTTTCTAAACAAATTTAAATTACAATTTTATTTTTTAACCATTTTTTCAACGTTTGTGCTAAAGTAAACAAAAAAATTGTTTCAAGACGGAGAGAGTAATAAATACTTACTCCATCTGTACCAAAAGCCAGACCTAAGCTTGTAACGCTAGGATGGAGATCGAGGCGAGGCGCAAAGAGAGGTGTGATCCCACACCAAATCACCCGCCCATTGTTGTTCGGACAATACTCTTTGTCATCCTCACCAACTTGGCTCAGAACTTGGCGGCTCTCAACGCTCCTATCCCAACGAGCGAAAACTTGACACCTCTTCTTCCTCCATCACCTTTCCTAGTAACCAACCAGCTGCAAATCATCAATTTTGAGAACACTGTCCTTGAGGTGCCCTCGTCCAACAACGTGCATCTCAACCTCAAGCATGGACAAACTCCAGGAAGTGTAGAGACCCTACTTCCCCAGGAGAGCCAAGTAAGTGTTCCGGACAACGGACAAACAATAATCCCTCAATAAGGGGAAGAAAAAGCTCCTCGAAAAGGATGCAACACACCATAGTAACTGGGCGCACGCCGAGAGCTTGCAACCCCGCCACCAGGAGGCCACTACAAGGGAAGGGACCCCAAAAATGAGCTAGTTGTCCAGCTCGAGCGGCGCTTGGCCCAGATTGTGGTACTCCAGAGGCAGCCCGACAAAGCAGTCATATTGGCAAATTGTGACCCCGTCATTGCCTCCTTACTCTAGAAGGTCGACAATCTTTAGCATAATGTAGTCGAGGAGCAGGGAAGCCCATCATCCAGGTACGAATGCGGACACCCTCACTAGTAGAAAAGTGGCTTACAGTGACACTTTTATAGTGACACTTTTTGATAAAATGACACTAATGACATAAAAGTGTCACGATTTTCTGACACAAATACATCATCATCACTTAGTGACATACATTTTTAAGGAGCAAGTATATTTGAAGGCGTGCGTCACTGTTCACATCACATATGGGCCGGCCTTTTCCCTCTTTCGTTTCAGACTTAAAATACATCGGCTCAGCTTTCCTTCCGAACCCTAACTTCTTCTCATCTTTTCTTGTCGTCTAGTTCATTCATCGTCGCCCGCAGTCGCTCTAGCCTCCACCCTCGGGAGTTCCAATCACGACTTACTCCAGCCACTAGAGTTTAGCCTTGCAATTCCACTCGTTCCAATGAGTATTCTGCACCAGCCTCCGGTCCTCCGGAATCCACGACCTACAACACCAGTCTTGAGAAAAGGTTCGTATTTCTTATCGATTAGGGAATTAAAGGTATGTGTTTCTAAGTTCTAATTTTTTTATTTCCTGTGTTCATGTTCTTCCATGGATCCCATCCACCCTTTGTTCAGGAGTTTCGGTGCAATTTTATGTTGTAGATTTCAAGATTTATTGTTTGGACGGAAATATGTGGTTTCGAGCCAAACTGCCTATAAGTGCAATTGATTTTTCCTTAATTTCTTAAGTGGGAAATTTGCGTACTTAAAGAAGCAGCTTTACTATTTTCTATTAGAGTTTTGCAGCATATTTATTAGTAAAGTATTTTTTGTAGCTACATGTAATTGATCTTAAGAATCATACATGGGGTCATTATTTTATTTGCGGGTAAGATCTAGTTTTTTATGTCCAAGTTATACATTTCCTATAACAGGTTTAGTTGTTTCTTTTATTCAAAGAATTTTGTGTTGAAATCACATTTTCATTGTACGATTTCTTCAGATATAAAGGGTTTTACGAGTGCTCCAAATTGAAAGGAGTAGATGTGGGTGTACCAGTTGGACTTGATGTTCTTATTGATGACATAGTCCCAACAGGTAGGGTTGATATTTATGCATTATGTTTTGGTGTATTGAACAGTGCAATAACTGCTAGTGCATGTGCTTGGATTCTGAGTCTCTTACTCATTGCCTGTGTGGGTAGGTTCTGGACTCTCCAGCACTGCTGCATTTGTTTGCTCCGCCACCATAACTATAATGGCTTCTTTCGGTGTCAGCATCCAAAAGGTGCTGATTTCCATATGAACGTCATAAATGCCTTTAGAGTTTGAATTACAAAATATAATACAGAGGACATGGCTTTATGAGTTGCTATTGCTTGTTTCATAAGTGAAATAATGTTTCTTCATTATTCACAGAAAGAGCTTGATCAACTTGCATGTGAATGTGAAAGGCACATTGGCATACAATCTAGTGGAATGGGTCAGGTATGACTATAAACTTGTCTCATGTTTTGGTAATGATCAACATTGATTGGTAGATTTGCTTAATGACCATTAGTCCCTTTTCTGTTTATTACCCGGATGAAAGGTTTGCTTTCATTACCCTTGGCATACTAATGATCAAGGGCACCCTTTTCTATTTATTTAATTTTCAAGTCAATGTTTTTATATGAATAATGCTGTCTGTGCTTATAAGTGTGTGTGTCGTTATTTTGCACACAATTTCTATCATGGCTCAATCTGGATGGAGATCATTTTTATAAAATGAACTAATGAAGTATAAGCTTGTACTTTTGTGTTTGCACTTCACAGTTAAACTTAAGTTTTTTCTAAACATGTGGCTTCAGTTTTTATTCCTTGAGGAAGATAACTCTGTAGTTACAATATATTGTTTGATTCCTTTAAATGGTTTGCTGTTAATGTACTTTGAGTTTTAGTTAATTATTAGTTACTGAATGTCATATGTTTCGATATGACAATTGTATTAGGATGCACATTTAATTGTACGTATTAGTCTTATGACTCTTGTCAATGTTAATATGTGTATTTCACTTTGGGTTTTGGATGCCAATAAGGTGGCAGCTTATGTTCTGAGTTGTTTCCAGATCTTCTTGTTCACATTCCAAGCAGCTTATGCTCTTTTTTTGTATGACAGGTTCTAAGCTACCCAGCGTTCTTATTTGTTTACGGTCAAAGTTTAATGTTTATATGGGTCTGATAACAAGATGTATTTCTGTTGCGTAAATAGTACTGCTATGAGTTTGGAGGAGGGTTTTTATGGTTATTGGTGTTGTCTTATAAACTTTGCTATATGTATGTAGGACGTGTAGGCGGCTCACTTTTTGGGACTAAATTGTATAAACTCGAAGTGAAGACTATTGCAGCTCCATGGGATTGATTCAACCTCACATTATTCACATGGCAACTTCATGTTTTTTTTTACTTTATTTGTAATAGGTGTAACATAATTGGATTGGATATTGTGATGTTTTATTGGCATTAAAATGCAAGAGTGTTGTAACGTTAACTTGATTATGAATAAAAAGCATGTTTGTATTTCTATTATTTACTGCAGAGTAATATTTATATTCAGAGATCACTGTTTTACTAAAAAAAATAAAAAAAATAAACTTACAAACGTGTATGATACTAGTGTATCGCTAAGATCTATGATATCAAGGTGTCGTTAAACGTTTCAATACAAATGTATCACTATATTTTATGATACTATAGTGTCGTAATTTAGTGACACTTTTATAGTGACACTAATTTTAGTGTCACAACTCCCACCATTCGTTGACACTTTTTAAGTGTCACTAAAATTTTTAGTGACACTAATTTAGTGTCACTATAGACCACTTTTCTAGTAATGCCTTCATCTCCAGGGTTCTCTCCATCCCCGTTCCAAACAAATACATGAGCCATACCATCAAACAGTATGATGGCAAGACCAACCCCCAAGAGCATTTCAGCGATTATCACAACGAATTTTAGCGTAAATACAGTCTCGGATTTGAAATTCGGTTTGATAGGTAGTCTTCTCATAATAATTTGAAACCAACGCCCGAAGACGAGTTTTAGAACTCAATAAGATCTTTCCAACGAGGTAGAAAACGCTTTAAACAGAACTAAATACAGCAAGATATGATCAGATCAATTACTACACGTGTTTGGAGTGAAATTGAGAATTTTTATGAATTTTTTAAGTTAATCTATAAGTTATATTTTATGCATTGTAAATTGAGTAGGAACAATAGCTTTGGAATTCAAAATGATCTTTCCAACAAGATATAATACGCTTGAAACGGAAGAACGTGGAACAAGATATGAGTATCACAAATAATAAGCCTCAACTCTATGATTTAACGTTTTCGGCGTAAATAGAGCATTTTTTGTGTAACCACTGCGTGGGATTTGAAATTCGGTTCGATAGGTAGTCTTCCCGTAAAATTTGAAACCGATGCCTGAAGACAAGTTTTAGAACTCGATAAGATCTTTTCAACGAGATAGGAAACACATTAAACGGAACTAAATATAGGAAGATACAATCAGATCGATTTCTACACGTGTTCGGATTGAAATCGGAAATATTTGAGAATTTCAGGTTAATTTGTACGTTATACTTTATGCATTGTAAATTGAGTCAGAACAATAGCTTTAGAACTCAAAATGTTCTTCCCAACGAGATATAATACGCTTCCCACGAAAGAACGTACAACAAGATATGAGTGTCACAAATAATAAGCCTTAACTCTGTGATTTAGCGTTTTTAGAGAAAATAGAGCATTTTTTGTCACGCCCCGGACCTCCCCGGACACGTCAACAACCCGCCATACAATACGAATAGTCAACCGCAGTCCAACACATTCATATTATACAAGGCGTCTTGAATATCATTCACACACATAACATCCACAAACAAACATAATAAGTAAATCATAACGCAGCGGAAAACATTGTTTAAAACAAAAGAGCCACACAGGGCTATTCATGAGCACGCAGGCTCTATAGTAAAATATCCATGAGCAAATTTATTAATGTTTCAAATAGAATGGAGGAAGCACGAACCAAGTCTTCTCTCCGAGGGATCACTCGATCAACGAGCACAGGATGCAAGCTTTAGCCTCAACCTGAAATGGTGGTGGGACGCCCCCGAAGGGGTCAGTACTCTATACGGCTATAAAGTGCTGGTGTGGCAGGCATCTAATAGATATACAACAAGTATTTCAAACACAAGACCCTCAAATAGGGTGATAGTACATTATGATTTGTAACCCTAAGTTACCCCGTTTGAAAATATACTTACTTTATGTAAAAGTCAAGTAGTCGGCCCGTGGGCCCATGTTCATTTAGAAATCACCATTCCCATTCCCCGTGACTATAAGCCACGACAACTCATAGAGTCCAACCCTAACACATGACATTGTATTCTAGAGCTCGGCTCTACCACATCACCATACAATTCATGTCACTCGGGTCAATGTCCTTACCTTGCGTTCTAGAGCTCGGCTCTATCACATCACCACGCAAGCCCTAGAGCTCGGCTCTAGCTATTCAATACATAGACTACAAGTCTACCACCTTACCATGCATCCTAGAGCTCGGCTCTATCACATCACCATGCATGAAGGTCCAATTCTTAAGCAACCCTATGCCTAGAATTGACATATCAATAAACTACCATGGATCATCCTTAAAGACTTCCCACCACTTAACCTTAGTTTCATACTAAGTCATCATATACACTTGAAGTATATTCAAGTGCATTTCATACAATCCAATCCCTAGGATCAATTCCATCAACAATTTCCAATAATCACTAACTAGTATTTCAATACTATTAAGATTATTGTTATCATACAAATATGCTCATTATTTGTAATCCTCTACATATTTATAATTATGTAGCAGCAACTTAAGTGTTCAATCTCAATACATAAACATTCATTTATGTATCCACATAATTCATACATGAGTAAAAT